>OW386292.2:85820477-86420477 GCA_936432065.2 Rutpela maculata
TAGATGCCATCCCCTTTGGGGAGGCAACACCGCGGTTCCAGCGTTTCCCAAAATTTGAGGTATTATCTACGCAGAACCCCCCCCCCCCCACTGGGCAGTGCGGGAGATGGAGGAGTTGGGGGGACGCGATGTCTTTGACCATGGTCAACATCAAGGACCTCCCAAAGTGCCTTAATTTCTCATCTGGGTTCCTGAACCAGTTAAGGAATCAATAGTCGGGGATCGGCTCAAGAAGCAAAATGAGGCTTGATCACGGAGAACTGGCTACTGATGAGTCGCAAAGTAGAGGAGAAGGTGCAAATGCTGGCCTACTCGTTCGGCTAAAGTGCTTGAAGGTCTGGACTTCAAGCCATACATTATAGCCTGGTTTCCCCTCCTCGAAAAAAAAATGACACTCGGATAAATCCTTTCACTAAATTCATCCACTGCAGATTAGTGTCACTGGGAAAGCAAAAATTATTTTATATTTAGACAGTTTAAGTGAAGTGCTCTTCTTAGTGAGATTAATTTATTAATGTCATTATATAAAACTTTTAACACTAATACTTTCTTTTATAAATCATAATTATCATTGCCAGATTTAAGGATTATTGGACATTAATGCTGATCATAGTGTCATAATTTAACGCAACAAAATAATGCAACAAAAGTAATAAAAATCTACCGATGTAATATGTTCAATAAGTTGAGATACTTTTATTATTTTTATATACTTCCCTATTTAAATTTTCTAAATAAAATATTTTCTAATATTGAACGAAAGTAAACTATACTTGGTGGAGCACTTATTTTATAATTTTCTAGCTCTCCTGTGAATTTCAAAGTGATAACCTCGTTTCCTTCATGCGATTTAACAATTAAGTATTTCTTCGAACACGGGCGGCTGGCAAGTAAGACGAACGGCAAGTAAATTGTAATACTAGTGCAAGATTCAGTGATTAATTTTCTAGCTCTCCTGTAATTTCAAAGTGATACCTCGTTTCCTTCATGTGATTTAAAAAATATGTATTTCTTCGGGGATGCACTTCGAACACTTGGAGGACTACCATGTAAATTATATTACTAGTGCAAGATTTAGTATGTCATTTCTTAGCTTTCCTGTGAATTTAAAAGTGATAATCTCGTTTCTCACGGTAATTTGCGACAAATCGCAATTTTGAAGTACTCAAAGCATTTTTCTCCTTCTCCTATCCGGTTGTTGTGCTCCGTATGTATCGCTTGATTTCATTGTGCCTTTTGCACTACTAGTGAGAGGGTCATATATCGTTTATCGTATGCAGTGTTCAACTAATCTACCTACTTAAGTAAAATAATTTTATTATTTTCAACCATTTTAGTTAGGGTATATTTTAACATGGAAAAGAGAAGACGCCGTAGCAGCTCGATGCGATTTCGAAATCGAAATTATTAAAACGCCTTGATAGATTGGAGAGAAAACTAAAAGATAAACGTAAACGTGGTAACCGTTATCGATCTCCTTCGACATCGGACGGGATCCATGCTCGTGATCATTCACGATCGAGGTCCCGCCATGCGTCACGATTCGAGGACCAGTTCCAGGGAGAGTCGGCCTCCATCATTTATGAAAGCGGTCGTCAATTAAATGATGTTATTCTGGATGACGTCCTAAACATTTTAGGGGAAGATAAAAAAGGGCGTTATAGATCTAAATAGTACAATCTGTCCTAGATGACAAAATATTTTACAAAATGGATTGACAGAATCGGATTTAGAAGAAAAATATGTTTTCCCAAGTAACATTCCAGACCTCAACCAAGAATTATTTCCTATAACAAATCCAACTGTAAAAAGAAAGATAGTTGCTACATTAATATACAGTCTCAATGGGGTTACGGATTGAGTGCATTAGGAAAGGCTATTTCTATAATTCTTAATGATAGATGAGAAAATACCTAAAGATTTAAAGAAGCAATTACTATGGGATGGCAACACCACTATGGGATGCTGGTAAATTGCATACAGACCTAATTAACAAAGTGACCAATATCAGGCAAAGACTTTCTATCTGAAACCCCACAAAAACCGCCATTTAAGACAAATAGTTTGAAAGAGGGGGGAGGAGCAAAAAAGGTACAATTCACCGCCAGTTATTCCGGCTCGGGAAACAGGTACCGCCCGACTCGAACCAGGAGGGAATCGAAATCATACAGAGGGCGACCCTCTCGATCGACTTATTACAACCCCCAAGGCAGGAAAATGAAGTAATACAGGTAAGTTTATATAAGATGGCTGGTAGGCTAAAATTTTTTAGTGAGAAATCGTTAACTATAACCTCAAATCCAGTAAGTAGTTAAGTAAGGAGAGAATGAGCGCAATTCAAGGTCAAGCTGAGGCTGTGACGTCAGCACGCCCGCAGCCCCGCGGGGGGCGCGCAGGTGATAGATGATAGATCCTATGATCTAGGTTCTAGTGTGAGGTGAGATAATGCTAGATGATAGATCCTATTATCTAGGTTGTAGTGTGAGGTGGGATCTTCTTAGATGATAGGTGATAGGACCTAATGGGAGGGGGGAGATCCAATCCCCGAGCTTAGATATTAGATTATAGCTAAAGATAAGAGATTATATCTAAGAGGGCGTGGCTAAGAGTATATAGGATGTATCTAGTAATAAAAGAAGTATACAGGGTGTATTTAGTAATAAAAATAAGCATATAAGGTGTACTAGTGATATGGTGTATCTAGTAATAAAAATAAGATGGCTGCCGTTTATTGTTTATAGTTATTGGCGAATAGTATTGCATGTTTACGTTAGAGGGCGTTAGAGGTTAAGAAAATGGCTACAGACATCCATCATCGAGTTTAAATAGACAAGTCTTATATATGGAATAAATATTCATCTACTTCAATACGTAAACTTTATATTTGAATGTTAAAACTGTGACCAAATGCAGAGACGTTATCGGATTCCAGGAAATTGTTAATGTAAATAAATGCGACTGTCTACGGCTATATGTATATTTAAAACGTGATTAATTGTCTTTAGATAACAGCATCCGACGGTTATAATACAATGACTAATAAGTCACGTGATCCATTATAAGGAGCATCTCAGGGTTTGGAGAGAAATAATGTAAACAATGAAATCATCATATTTTTTCCCATATTTTTCTGCTTACTCGATACGAAAAGTGGGGGTGGAATACAGCATAAAAGTAAAGACCTGAGATCGCTGCATTCATTCACAATCTTAAAGTTGATATACAAGCAGCAGCAGCAGCAATGTCTTTCGCAAAAATTAATGTTGAAGCTCATGTCACACCGTTCACGAAAATCTATGAGCTGGAAGTCGATAGAAAATATAAAGTGCTAGATATATATAAAGCACTTTCACCGTATGGTATCCAGGTCCAAGTAATCCTCGAAAATTGTAAAGTGAGTCTACCAGCCAGATACTCACGCATTATTTCTGATGATGATATGGTAACGCTACAACAAACCATTATACTAAAAGAAGTGTACTTAGTACATAGAGGGCTAGCAGGCACGACCACTAACATTGAATTCATCGAGTCCTAAAGATGGATCCTGAAACATATAAGAAGAGGTTACAGCACTTTATAAACAATTTAAAATTACTCGGAGAAGACGTTAAGTACGTTGAAGTTTTACGTATATTTCATCATGTCAGTATCCAGCCGAAGAAGTTCAAGAACAGTTCAGTTCAGCGAGGACGTTAAAATTCATCACATTTACCATTGGAACTATGCCCATAGAACTGCTAGATGTGGTAACTGGATGCAAGACGCCCGCGATCGAGATCGTTTTCAAATTAAAATATTACGATACGCTCAAATAATTAATCCAGTACTTGAACATAAATATTCTGTTATTATATCACAAAACATGTAACCTCTTTCTTATATGTATTAATAAATTAATTTTAAAAATGGTTGACTATTATTACCCATTTCCTAATTAAATGAAGAATTCAGATTTTTTTTTTCAAGTTTATTGTAACGAAAATGTTCATGCTACATTTTATGTGTTTTTTTAATGCTGAATTCAAATATGCAATCAAAAAAAATTAAATCTTAAAAAATAAAAGCCACCCCCAGACGAAAAATAAAAAAAATAATTTAATTTTTATAATATATTTTATTTATCTGAAAGCATAATACAGTAATAAAGCTTATATATGTACATGGAATACATAACCTATAAAAATAATAGCAATAATAATAATAATAATAATAATAATAATAATAATAATAATAATAATAATAATAATAATAATAATAATAATAATAATAATAATAATAATAATAATAATAATAATAATAATAATAATAATAATAATAATAATAATAATAATAATAATAATAATAATAATAATAATAATAATAATAATAATAATAATAATAATAATAATAATAATAATAATAATAATAATAATAATAATAATAATAATAATAATAATAATAATAATAATAATAATAATAATAATAATAATAATAATAATAATAATAATAATAATAATAATAATAATAATAATAATAATAATAATAATAATAATAATAATAATAATAATAATAATAATAATAATAATAATAATAATAATAATAATAATAATAATAATAATAATAATAATAATAATAATAATAATAATAATAATAATAATAATAATAATAATAATAATAATAATAATAATAATAATAATAATAATAATAATAATAATAATAATAATAATAATAATAATAATAATAATAATAATAATAATAATAATAATAATAATAATAATAATAATAATAATAATAATAATAATAATAATAATAATAATAATAATAATAATAATAATAATAATAATAATAATAATAATAATAATAATAATAATAATAATAATAATAATAATAATAATAATAATAATAATAATAATAATAATAATAATAATAATAATAATAATAATAATAATAATAATAATAATAATAATAAATAAGCAGGAGAGGCTAACCGTTATCTATCTAGCCTTTGGTGAGTAGCGCCACCACTTACTCCAGCTGGGGGTGCAAAACCGAACCGGCAGCCCTAGCGCACCCGGGAGGGGAAAGCGCTTTCCCCTCTGGTGTCGGTCGTGGGCTTGTTGGGCTAACCACCCACAAGCCCGATCCTCCGGTTCCAATTGGCCGAAGACAGGGCCCCCACGATCGACCCCGTGCGGATAGGGGTCAAGGGCAAGGTGGTGGGGCCCAACAGGGAAGGATGCCCATTGATGACGACCGCTATAACCAAGGACGCTTTGAGTGGACAGATGAACTGAGAGACGACCTGATGCACTGTTATGAAAGCAGTGAACCCGGCCGAAGGGGGTACATGGCGCGAATGCATGCTCTGTGGTGTGAAAACCACCCAGAACATGACGCCTTCACACCTCAGAACCTACGTGATTATGTATCCCACCTTCGTGCTAGAGGCTATGTCAGAGCCGCTCCTCAGCCAGTGAATGGGCCGAACAGCCACCGAACGAACCGGTTGAGGAAGCGGTTCCCATCGTTCCACCAACACCAGAGGGTCTCAGTACCAGACGGGGGTTGCACAACATAAAACCCCCCGGGCCACAAGATCTGGCCAGAGTGGATGCAGAACTTCGTGCAGCGCTACCAGAAGAGGCTGACATCTGGCACATAAATTGTGCCGTGTATGCTGCCGCTCAACGCTTGTCTCAAGTGGAGAGGCGAAATACTACCTCTCCACAAGAAAGAGCGGGACGGCGCATACAGAAGATGGAAGCCAAGATCCGGTCGGCGAGGCAACACGCATCCCGTATCCAATGTGTGATGGACTATATGGCAGCCAATAGGCCTTTCACGCCTAAAGTGCGGCGAGTAGCTGCCAACTTAAGACGCGTCCATCACACACTTAATGGGGCAGTGCTGCAAACCACCAAACAGCACTGCCTCGACAGGATACGGATGCTAGTGTCTTGTAAGAAGTCACTAGTGAGGCGGGCGAGGGGGCTAGCGGAAAATCAACTTTTCCGCAAAAAGCCCTCGCGCCTTTTCGAACCGCCTCAGCGTGTTGCTGAAAATCCGCCGACTGCAGATCAGGTGGAAAACTTCTGGAAAACGTTGTACGAACAGAAGCTTCCACTCAACAGAGACTCTCCAGCCCTGGCACACTTTGAAACCTTTAGCCAAAGGTTTCGCCAACCACACGAGGTGTGCCAACCAATAACCCCAGAAGAGGTTCGAAGAGCTCTTGAGGGCTCTAAGAACTTTGCTGCTCCAGGTCCCGACGGGATAAATAACTTTTGGTGGAAAAAGTTATCGAGTACCCACCACCATTTGGCCAGAATTTTTAATGCCTGGCTAAATGGGGAGCAGCAAATTCCCTCTTGGGTTGTTGAGGGGCGGACAGTGCTGATCCCCAAGAACGGAGATTTGTCTAATCCAAAGAACTACCGCCCGATAACCTGTTTAAACGCATGTTACAAAGTGTTTACACGCATTTTGTACATGCGGGTGCTCCACGCAGTTGAACCGGTTTACGAACGGATACATGAGCAACGAGGGTCGAAGAGAGGTGTCGCTGGCTGCAAGGAGAACCTGCTGATTGACAGATGTGTCACGCAGGACTCCGTGCAGTATAAGCGGAACCTCTCCATGGCCTGGATCGACTACCGCAAGGCATTTGACATGACATCTCATGAGCTTATTTTACACTTGCTCCAATGTCTTGCGGTACCCGGTCCCGTAGTGAGATGTATTGAAGAACTGATGCCGCTCTGGAGGACTCGCTTTACTATAACATCCGGTAACGATAGAGTCCAGACGGAGCCGGTATCGTTCAGAAGGGGTGTATTTCAGGGAGACTCCCTCAGCCCCCTTCTGTTTTGCATCTCACTACTGCCATTATCCGTTTCGCTCCGGAAAACCCGTGGATACAACTGCGGTACCCCCGGCGATAGGAGGCATAAGGTCACCCATTTGTTTTATATGGATGACCTTAAACTTTATGCCTCCGGAGAAAGGGACCTACACCAGTCCCTTAGGGTGGTACAGGAGTACACGCAGGCTGTCGGTATGGAGTTCGGGTTGGACAAATGTGCACTGGTCCATCTCAAGAGAGGACGATGCGGGGACTACGGAGAGGATGCGCAGCTCGTAGACGGAAGCATCTTACATCATCTAGATGCCGGAGAGTCGTACACTTACTTGGGTGTCGAGCAACGCTCCACCCAAGAAGTGAGTGTAGTGAAAAACGCTCTCCGCGGCAAGTATCAGCACCGACTCCGACAGATTTGGTCTTCAGAACTGTCGGGGAAGAACAAGGTGGCTGCTACCAACATGCTTGCCGTTCCGATCCTTCTCCACTCCTTTGGAGTGGTGAAATGGAACCGAGAGGAGTTGCGTCAACTCGATGTAGGAACCCGCAAGAAGATGCATATCAATAGGAGTTTGCATCCTAAATCGTCCGTTCCACGGTTATACCTCCCACGACATCGGGGAGGCCGTGGACTCTTGAGTTTGGAGAGTCTCCATAACAGGATGGTTCTGGATGGAGCCTGTAAGATTATCAGGAGTTCGGATCCCCTCCTCTGCATGGTCCGAGACCATGAAAATGCAGGGGTAGGAGCGTTTTTGTTTAAGGCAGCACAGAGAGCAGCCGATGAACTTGGTCTCTCCTTCGACGTCGAGCGGGTAAATCGCGACTCTGTCACCGAGTTGGAACCTGCTCGGCGAAAAGCCCAAATTAAAGCTGCAGAACACAACATCTTTCTGCAGCTTCATACGGATAAGCCAATGCATGGAGTCTTCTATAAAAATATAGAAGATCTTGGCTTATCCGAAAGGCTGACCTTTGCCTTCTTAAGGTCAGCCGGGCTGAAGTCTGAGACCGAGGGATTCATAATGGCTTGCCAGGATGGTGTATTTAACACTCTCGTTTATCGAAGTCGTGTCATGGGTATAGAGGTCCCTGATGTCAGCTGCAGGGCCTGCCGCAGGGCGCCAGAGACTCTAATGCACTTGTTGTCGGCCTGTCCGACATATGCAGTCTCGGCCTATATCCAGAGGCACGACGGAGCATTACGAGTGCTTTATTATCACTTAAGGCACTCGTATGAAATAGACGAGACACCAGTGCTGCCTTATGCTCCGGGGGATATTGAGTCCGTTGTGGGAAATGAGAAGTGTCTAATTTATTGGAACTACTCTTTTCCCACAGTCAGGCAAATACAAGCCAACAAGCCTGACATAGTCCTCCTCGACCACCAACTCAAGACAATGTTTGTCGTGGAGTTCTCGGCTCCCGCGGAGAACAACATTGTCTTGAAGGAGGAGGAAAAACGGACAAAATATCGAGATTTGCTCTTCGAACTCCGCAGACTCTATCCAGACCATACTGTTAAGATAGTGGTACTGATTATAGGAGCCCTCGGTGGAACGAGACACACACTGCTTTCAGAACTTAAGATCATACCGGCATGCCGAAATTCGGCAGAGGTCTTAGCCGGCAGAATGCAGAAGGCCGTCATCCTCGGTTCATTACGTCTGCTCAGGGCACACGATTCGCGGACCCAGTAGTCACTCACCCCACGGGCGTGGGGAGTGGCTACCGGTACTACCAGCTCCCCTCTGTGAGTGTCGGAGCCACAGAGTTTAAAGGGTGACTGGCTTTTACAAAAAAAAAAAAAAAAAAAAAAAAAAAAAAAAAAAAAAAAAAAAAAAAAAAAAAAAAATAATAATAATAATAATAATAATAATAATAATAATAATAATAATAATAATAATAATAATAATAATAATAATAATAATAATAATAATAATAATAATAATAATAATAATAATAATAATAATAATAATAATAATAATAATAATAATAATAATAATAATAATAATAATAATAATAATAATAATAATAATAATAATAATAATAATAATAATAATAATAATAATAATAATAATAATAATAATAATAATAATAATAATAATAATAATAATAATAATAATAATAATAATAATAATAATAATAATAATAATAATAATAATAATAATAATAATAATAATAATAATAATAATAATAATAATAATAATAATAATAATAATAATAATAATAATAATAATAATAATAATAATAATAATAATAATAATAATAATAATAATAATAATAATAATAATAATAATAATAATAATAATAATAATAATAATAATAATAATAATAATAATAATAATAATAATAATAATAATAATAATAATAATAATAATAATAATAATAATAATAATAATAATAATAATAATAATAATAATAATAATAATAATAATAATAATAATAATAATAATAATAATAATAATAATAATAATAATAATAATAATAATAATAATAATAATAATAATAATAATAATAATAATAATAATAATAATAATAATAATAATAATAATAATAATAATAATAATAATAATAATAATAATAATAATAATAATAATAATAATAATAATAATAATAATAATAATAATAATAATAATAATAATAATAATAATAATAATAATAATAATAATAATAATAATAATAATAATAATAATAATAATAATAATAATAATAATAATAATAATAATAATAATAATAATAATAATAATAATTAATATAAGTGCATAAAAATTAAACAATGCTACTTTTTTCAATCCAACTGTTATGGGAACTGTCAAATCCAAGCCATTTAACGAAAACCTTATTTCCTTTCTTCCTTAAAACTTTCTCAACGAGATACATGTCTGAATGTTTAACCTTCTGCAGTTCTTCAGTATAGAAGCATCCTTCTATTGGCTGTTTCTGTGCATCGGTCAGTAAGTATGTTATGGGGCTGGTATAATTAATTTTTGAAATAGTAAATATTTCATTAGACCAATTAGGAGTATAACCTTTATCGAACACGCCTCTGTACTTGCTTATTCTCACATGATCGTTAATTTTAAATTTAGGTAATTGCGAGTATGTAATTGTAGGATAATTGTAAACGGATTTCAAGAGTATTTTTTCATTCTTTTTATTGACATCTACAGGTTTCATGCCGATGGTACGATGCCTAGTATTATTATATTTCTTAATAATATCAGCAAGTAAATTATACCACCGAAAAGAACCATTTATACTAAATTCTTTATACATCATAGATTTTATAGTCCTATTTACGCGTTCGACTACTGAACATTTTTTAGTGCTATACGAAGAATAATGATTAATTTTATATTTTTTCATTAATTTTTGAAAATTAATATTATAAAATTCGGTTCCATTAGGTAAATGGTAAATTGACAGGGATTCGTTTATCTGCGACTAATATTTTTTCCATAGCTCGAGTAACATTTACGCCAGATTTAGATTTAACTGGTTCAGCCCATACGTACTTTGAAAAAACATCAATTACAATGAGAATATATTTATAATTTTTATTGTAATTAGCATATGGAATCATTTCGACTAAGTCAGCCTGAAGCAATTCATTTAAACCTCTAACTACGACTTTTCGTCTCTTAAAGTTAATTATAGCCGGCTTATGTATTTCATTAACAATATCTCTTTTTATAGCAGACATGTTTACAGTTCAACAATAATTTACGTACTGTTAAATTAATCCAGCGGTTCGATTATTTTACTTTCTAATAGTTCCTCTAAAATTCTATTTATTTCATTCGTATGACTTGAATTGCCTGCCTCCTGTGAAGCTATCAAAAGCCTAAGACGATTGACGAGTTCATTAGGATCGTCCCAATATACGTAATCAATAGCATTATCGGTGACTTGCATCATTAATTCACCGCCTTTTACTTTACCAGGAGCACGTTGCCGAGGTTCGCGAGCGTAAAGCATCGGTTTAATAATATGCAGGTACTTCCAGCTCTTACTACCGGACTTTTGCTTTTCAGAATCATAATTTCTCTTATGTGCGCTAGTCCTTTTTACAATATCAATGTACTGTTTCTTATCATCATAGTTATAGTGATGCGAACGTTTTTTAAATAGTAATTCATAAAGACCGCGAGTGCCCTGATACTCTTTATTATTTATTATTAAATTGTCACCGTCAAACTGAATGGCAGAATTTCCAATATAATATTTATCTTCTTCGGGATTATATCGTACACCATATCGAAAATCATGTGTATTTTCAGTATCATGCATCATCTCAGATATATACGTTTTAGGCAGATCGCTAAATTTCTCAAGATACTTCTCATCTGACTGGTCGCCTTCTTCAGAGTCGACAATCGACGGTGACGGTGTAATATTAATATTTTTTTCATCCTCTGAGGGTTCAGACTTTTTCTTAATGTTTAAATTCTCGTCCGTCTCAAGCTTGATATGTTTAGCTATTGAATGTAAAGGTGCGGTGATTGGAGCAAAAGACTTTTCGATTTGCAGATCGTGCATTTTGAGTGCCTCTAATTTGCGCTTTACGGCTTTCCGAGCTTCGATAATTTTATTAGTAATGTCCATGTCGACAGGTGCATCAGATAACATGTGTAATTATCAACTGATTGAGATAGTAAAATCACAGGTATATATACTCGTCAAACCCCTTTCTGTATCGGCCATGTTTGATATCGCTATCTTTATCTATCACTAGGAATCCGTATTTATCTTTCCAACATAACGAGCACATATGTTTGAAATCCTCAAAGCTCATATCGGTATTAACGTGATCGGAATATACATGTCTAAGATTCATGTCATCCTGCTTGAATAATATCAGTAAATTTGCATTGTCTCTTATCAGATGTTTTGGAATGCGGGTATAGGTCTGACAGAGATAGAAGCTGTCTATCTGTTTATGCCGTCCCATGCTAAAGTAGTCACGCATCACACTTTGATTGTCGCAAGCTACGTCATCAAATATAAAAATGGAATTAATTTTAGCTTGCGCAGGCGTCATTATTACATCGCTATCCTTGAATTCATGATATCCCACGATCGAGCCGAGTACTTTTCTAAGATATTCATATTTAGGCTGGTAGAGAGATTTCGAGTAGACGTAAACATTCTTGAAACGCAAGCCGTGTGGATGAGTCAGCAGGCTTATCACGATGTTTGTTTTCCCACAATTTGAAGGTCCGCATATGATAAACCTGATGCTGTCGGGTAACAGAGCACCATGTCTACTATCTTTTTTCACATGACTATCGAAATCGAGATTATCGATTTTCAGACTGTTGCCTGTCTTGATGAAACGCATGATTGACACTGAGGTATTTCCACCAGGAGTTTAAGTATAAATAGCTTTCGATCACCTGTAACACCTCAGTCTTCTATTACATGCGATAGAGGTAACATGGCTGTAAACACTCTCATAAATAAATTACCTTTCGAAGCCCATATCCCTGGCTATCGTTTCTGCGGCCCGGGTACTAAATTAGAAAAAAGACTGGCGCGAGGAGATTGCGGAATTAATGGTCTAGATGAGGCGTGTCGTGACCACGACATACAATATTCTAAAGTCAATGATGTGAAAGGACGGCATATTGCCGATAAAGAATTGGCAAAACGTGCTCTGAAGCGTGTATTTGCTAGGGATTCGTCCATTGGAGAAAGAGCGGCAGCAGCCGGTGTAGCAGGCATCATGAGTGCTAAAGTTAAATTAGGCTTGGGATGTAAAAAAAGAAAATCTGGCGGTACGATGACGTTTAAAAAAATATCCAATAAAATTCGTAAACTAGTACGTGGAGCTCCCTCTGTCGGAGATGCTATTAAAAAGGCCTCTCGTGCAGTACAGCGTATTAAAAAAGATAAAAAAATATCACCGATGGCTGCTCGCGTTATTCCTATACCGAAGACGGGTGGCGTTCTACCGCTAATACCAATATTTGCTGGACTTAGTGCTCTGGGAGCGCTAGCCGGTGGATCTGCAGGTATAGCGAAAGCTGTAAGAGATTCTCAGGCGGCAGCCTCCCAGCTTAAAGAATCTAAACGTCACAATCAGGCTATGGAGAGTATCGCCCTCGGTAAGGGACTCTATCTTCGTCCCTATCGAACAGGACTTGGAGTATACATGAATAAAAACACCAACAGCAAGTGACTAGTAAAATTACCAAATCGAGCGCTCACCGACGTGAATCTGAAAAAATATGTTAAGATGTTAAATATACCTAATTTTCGAGGAATATTTATGCGAGACCGACTACCTCAACGCGTACATAAAATTGAGACGGGCATTGTGAACTTGGATAGTGATAGCGGTAATGGTACTCATTGGACTGCATACTTTAAGAACGGTTCGAAAGCCGTTTATTATGATAGTTTTGGTAATTTACAGCCTCCTCTCGAATTAATAAAATATTTAAATTGTTCTATTGAATACAATCACAAGCAGTATCAGTCTTATGACACAGTAAATTGTGGACATCTGTGTTTACAATTTCTATATAATGCGTCATGCTTTTAAGTCACGTTCATTCTCAGAGCTAACCTTGAAGCCGCAACATGTCTTGTACGTTTACATTATCCGGCAAATCATCTAATTTAACCGCGCACTTTTCCCCACCCATAGACCTTGAAGACGGCGCTGAATATTCGCTTGCTTTAATAAATTTCGAGGCGTATAACTCCATACCGAACATAGACGCTACAAATAATCATATATATTATGATACAGATGATAAGTTTGTAAAAATTCCGGAGGGCTCGTATGAAATAGAAGATATAAATAATTACATAAGAAAGCATTTTATTCTGAATCATGGTAACGATGGTCATATTTCTATAGTATCCAATAAAAATACGTTAAAAGTGGAAATAAAATCCAATAAGATGATAAATTTTGAAAAGGCCAGCGGTATTGGCAGTTTGTTAGGATTTACATCTCGTCGTCTAAAACCGCTCGAGAAACATATATCTGATTTCCCGGCAAAAATTCAAAAAGTAAACGCTATATGCGTGGAGTGTAATCTCATCACAGGCAGTTACATGAATGATAGATCTGTACACATTATTCATGAATTTTTTCCTAGCGTGCCTCCCGGCTATAAAATAATAGAGTGTCCCGCTAATGCAATTTACCTGCCGATTAATAAGAGGCATATAGATAGCATATCAATTAAGATAGTCGATCAAGACGGTGATCTTGTTAATTTCCGTGGCGAGGTCATCACGGTAAGACTGCACTTGAAGAAGAATGGGTCTTAGTTTCCGAAATAGTTTAAAAGGAACACCTGCTCGCGCTCGAAACAGTTCACCTGTAACCTTCAAGGTGTTAACATCTAAAAATAGACGTTTTCTTTACTCTCTCGGTTACAAAGTGCTAATATGAATCCGAATATTTTAAACGTGTTTGAGAAGCCTACGTTTGAAACCGCGATAACTAATTTTGAAAATCATAGTCATGGACCATATTCAATCAGAAATTTAAATAATAACGACGAAATTCGTATACCTATTCAGCAGCAAGATGTGTATACTGCGCCGTATGCTAGTTCGCTGTATATGCGGGGTCGGTTACTTAAAGAGGATGGTACGGTTTCGAACACAGCGGTCTTTGATAAAATGGGGTTATTGTATCTGTTTTACGAGATACGATACGAAGTGAGCGGTAAAATTGTGGACAGCAGTAGAAATCCAGGCCTCGCGACTGTTATGAAGGGATATGCATCATTCACTCCGAATGACGCGAATCACTTAGAAAATGCTGGGTGGACTGATGTGGATGATAATTTTGCAGACGAGAACGGTTACTTTGACGCATGTATACCTTTAAAAATATGTCTGGGGTTCGCAGACACCTTTGAAAGAATTATTTTAAATGTCCGTCAAGAGCTGGTACTCGTTCGCAGTAGTATTGATACAAACGCAATCATAAATCTTGTAGCCGATGAAAAGATTAAAGTAGAATTGGAAATCGTTCAATGGCGTGTACCACACGTGACTGTATCTGACGTTGAGCGATTAAAATTAATGAAATATCTAGAGAGGAATATCGATTTGCCTGTACCGTTTAGAAGCTGGGAATTACATGAATACCCCATGCTGATGGAATCGCAGACGCATACTTGGAATATTAAAACTTCGTCTCAGTTAGAGACACCGCGATATATTATTTTCGGCCTTCAAACGGGTCGTAAAAATGTAGTCGCTAAACGTATGAGTGAATTTGATCACTGCGAGTTGACTAATTTTAAACTTTTTTTAAATTCGGAATCATATCCCTATGATAACTTGAATATTAATTTTGAGAAGAATTTCTGTGCTACTCTGTATGAAATGTTCTGTCAATTTCAGAAATCTTATTATGAAAAAGAAAATGAACCTCTGCTTACTAAATATAAATTTAAAACTAAAGCTCCTCTGGTAGTTATCGACTGTTCGTGTCAGAATGAGGTTGTAAAGTCGAGTGCAGTGGACATTAGGCTGGAATTTAGCACTAATAAAAATATTCCGAAAGATACTGCTGCATATTGTCTTATAATTCATGATAGATTGATTTATTACAATCCTTTAACCAGTATAGTTCGTCCATACTAATATGTATATAATAGACGTGCATAAAAAGAATAGCAGCATAAAAAGGAGTTAGCTTTTACATGTAAAGAAATTTCAATTTTTAATATTACCGATGTCTCGTGTGTACATCGGATAATTAAACCGACCGTTAGTTACGGGCTTCTTACACACAATATTCAGAAGCAAATTAATTGGATAACTGATCATGTGCACGGTCTCCAATGGTCCACGCCTTATGATAATCTCCGGTACGGTGACCTGCAGGACTTCATCGACAGCCACGTACTTGAGAGAGAAGCAAAAGTTTATGTCAAGGGACTGGAAAAGAAGCGATGGCTTCAGCATTATCTAATAATAATAATATTATAGACTTATATAATTGTAATAATATGAATAGTTTAATGTTAAATAATTTAGAATATCATTGTCATAAACATATTAATAATCATTTACGCTGCTCTAGGCAGAATGTCTACTCGATATATCAGTGGTATATTGTAAATAAAGATAAGGATTTTGAATAAACAAATTTATGCTAACCATACTGGCTTTTATTTCTGTATACATGTGTGCGTGTATGAATGACGAGTCGGGTGGGGGGCAGAGAGAGAGAGAGAGAGAGAGAGAAGTGGGGGGAGAGCTCTCGCCTCGAGTCAGAGCGCGGTGATCAGTTAGACGCTGCAAAGATGCACCATCAAACGGGGCTTAGAGAGCTGATAGCGGGCAATATTTGCCAATGTTCAATGTGTCAAGTCCCACCGGAGGGCTGGAGGTACCTGGGGCTGCCTCAGCCCCAGGACCCCGTAACGCAACCGCCACCACCACCGCCACCACAGGAGATGCCCCGGCTGATACTCTTAGTCGACATCATGAAAGGTATTTAAAATATTGTTTCCGTTTCGTATAACTCAATACTTATAGATATTTTTTTAAATTGTTACAGACTCCATTGAACTCAGAATTTCTTCGGAGATTTGGAGAAGTCGATCCGTCAGCCGGCGAGACCAATAAATTTCTTTTTTAATTAACATACGATCTGCCCTCCTGCCGGATAGCCAGACCAGTGATTTTATTATTTTATTAATTCTACACAATTTTAATTATAATTTTTTTATATTAATAAAAAATGTTATTAATAATCTTTTTTTATTTCAATGAGTTGATAGCATCTCATACTTATTAAGTGTCTGAACAGCTCCAACAGCTCCAACAGGTGTAACAGGTACCGTACCTGTTACACCTGTTGGAGCTGTTGGAGCTGTTCGAGCTGTTGGAGCTGGTCATATATAATACACGTATATGTATATGTATATGGACTGCTTGAACAGCTCCAACAGCTCCAACAGGTGTAACAGGTACCGTACCTGTTACACCTGTTGGAGCTGTTGGAGCTGTTGGAGCTGTTCGAGCTGTTGGAGCTGGTCATATATAATACACGTATATGTATATGTATATGGGCTGTTTGAACAGCTCGAACAGCTCCAACAGCTCCAACAGGTGTAACAGGTACCGTACCTGTTACACCTGTTCGAGCTGTTGGAGCTGTTCGAGCTGTTGAAACTGACCCTATATAATACACGTATATGTATATGTATATGGGCTGCTTGAACAGCTCCAACAGGTGTAACAGGTACCGTACCTGTTACACCTGTTCGAGCTGTTCGAGCTGTTGGAGCTGACTGTATATAATACATGTATATGTATATGTATATGTATATGGGCTGCTTGAACAGCTCGAACAGCTCCAACAGGTGTAACAGGTACCGTACCTGTTACACCTGTTCGAGCAGTTGGAGCTGTTGGAGTTGTTCGAGCTGTTGGAGCTGACCGTATATAATACATGTATATGTATATGTATATGGGCTGCTTGAACAGCTCCAACAGCTCGAACAGCTCCAACAGGTGTAACAGGTACGGTACCTGTTACACCTGTTGGAGCTGTTCGAGCTGTTGGAGCTGTTCAAGCTGTCTCACCTGCCTCTCTCATGATCATCATGTC
This sequence comes from Rutpela maculata, assembly GCA_936432065.2. Classification (NCBI taxonomy): domain Eukaryota; kingdom Metazoa; phylum Arthropoda; class Insecta; order Coleoptera; family Cerambycidae; genus Rutpela; species Rutpela maculata. The sequence goes on from OW386292.2 coordinate 85,837,919, forward strand.
AGGATAGGTATTAGGAAATAAAAACACACATTTTATAAATAATTTAATTTATTAAATGTAAAATATTTATATTACAATACTTTAATACTAATTACAAAAAATGTAGACGAACTATGTCAAGCGTCTTAACATAATCTTCTAAGGTAGTCGATGGCCAGTGCCCGCTGTCTGGACCAGAGCTCCAACCAATCGGCTGCCCAGAGCGACCTTTGGATATATTATCCTCCAGCCATTTTATTAGCTGCTTATGCTCTTCATTGAAATTAATATCTAATTTGAAATGTATATTATTCCTACCAATTACTCGAAACAAAATTTCAAGAAATTCGTATTGTGTAAAGTAAGCTGCCTCGCAAAATGCTTTATTAATCGACCAATCAATACTTTTATAATTATCAGAAATATTTTTAACCGGGTACGATTTCGAATGAAAATCAATTGACATATAATCATCATTACGCGTTAATAATTCTTCTAAAAAAATTCTAAAATAACTATTATTCGCGGCGGGATAATGTCTGTTAATTACTTCTCGTAATCGATACACGGTAAGGTGAGTAATACATTCTCTTTGGAAAATATATTCCAACTGTTGAATAAAAATATCGTTTTGAAGTTTTTTCGTAAATATTTTTTTCATTAAATCGAAATTAGAACTATCTCTTAAAGCCATCCAGTATAAAGCTTTGTCCGGTATAACAATCTTTTCTAAAATTTTATGAACTAATTGATAATTACCCCGATTCAATGCATTTTGAATGTACCTCTCATATACGTCGCGAGTGATAAGTACAAGCTTGTACTGCAATTCTTTTTCTAACCCGTCCATCGCGATCAAAGTCTCTAAAGTAAATGAATCCGAACGGCTACTGCCAAGCGCTTCACTGCGTCGATGACGTCATCTGACGAGCTGAGACTTGTTGGAAATTATATCCCCAAGGTTTCGTATCGGTATTTATATAATTTATAATTCTTTTATCATCATACGGACTGAGTGCCACCTTATTCTGTTTGATAGTATATATTTCATGTTTCTTTGATCGAATTAATCGCTGCTCTTTGGTCAAAATTTCTTTATTAAATAGACAATTCGTAAAGTCTTCAAATGTAATTTTTCTGATTACCGAACGCGAGAGACCCTTGATCTTTTTATTTACCGACACCCCCTCCACTTTATAACTATACATTTTTGCACGGAGTCCTACGAATTCTGTCATTACGCGCCCTTGGCATTCGTCTTTCATTACGCCTAGTACCTTCTTATTAGCATGAGGTATTCCGTAGACATTGTCTACAGGATAATCCGATGTGTCGAACTGATGGATGTCTTTTTTAATGTACTTGTATATATCAACGTCGCTAAATTCGTAAATTAAACTGTCTGTGTCCGTGTAAAGTAGTTTGGCTTGGTCACCGAATTCTTTTTTAATATAATCATAATGAAAATCGTAAAGAATAATTTTTGAAAGATCTAAAATGGCGAACCCCACATATATTGGCTTATCGAATTTAATTTTTAGTCGATTCATTTCAATAATAATCATATCCTCGCCGAAGACAGTCGAACTGTGAAAGTTCGGTTTCGCGAGCAGAGACTTGGCGCCCCATCTCCCCTCCCATTTAGTTACCAATTTAACATCTTTGTGCTTGCGGACATTCTCCATTGTCTTTCCGAACACCGCATTGTTCATTAGCTTATAGAAATTTTTCTGAAACTCGTTACTTGCCTGTTTTCGTAAATCCGTATTTAAATCAATGTATTTCTTTAGCCACCGTGACTGTTTAAATTTTAAAATTCTATGTACCGTCTTGAGTTTTAATCCGCGTTCTAAACATTTTTTTAAAGTCCTATAATGCATTACATATCGCGTTTTATCTAACAGAGTGGTCATTAATTTTGAATGTTTTGAACCGGGTGGCACCATATGTTCTGGACACATCGGGAGATGATGTAAATCAAGGGGATACTCGATATCTACTTCCAAAATATCTACTTCCAAAATATAACCGATGTCTGACTCATCCGATAAATTTGGAATATCTAAGGCATAAAATTGTTCGACGGGCACCCACTCGAAAGCACCTGTAGGTAGCGGAACAGACATCCCGGCTCCATACATGTTATTGATGTCAAAGTACATGATGTGAGTCTCTCTTTCGTCGGGATTAAACGCATCCCCCATGTACTTGTTGTTAGCTTTCGAATATCTGTTAGATACCTGCGCTACACCGCCTCTCACGCCTTTTTCGATCATCAGTATCATATCAATGTCTGTGAGAAGCTCTAAATTTTCTTTAGTTATTTTTAACATCGCGTCGAATGCCAGTCCCGGAGCAGTATAATAATTTAAAGCATCAAGTCCGTACGTCTGTATGCATGTCTCGCGGAAATTTTCAAATATATCAGCTAGCAGTAATACATCTGTTTTTAAATATATATCGGAATATTCCCCTAATGTCTTAATATCGAATTTAGTCCAGATATTTATAGCATGGTTATAATCGTCCTCTGTTATGTTTTCGTCTGTCAGTTTACTGTAAAATTCTTCTTTAGCCGGTAGAGATGTCTCGTCTAATTTTTCCCAAGGATTTAAATAATCGTAAGGAAAAACACCTTTCCGCGTTAATAATTGAAATTGTTCGTCATTATTACAGTACGATTTAGTGATTCGTTTCTGGTCATCGTCGAGATAGGAAGCTAGTTTTTCGATTTTGTCTGCCATAAACCTAAACGAATCAATAAATCTCAGTTTAATTTTCGTATCTTTAACTCGTTTAGTGAAAGAAATGTATTTTTCCTTATTAATCGGTAATAATGAAATTTGTCCGTCAAATGCCGTTGCTAGCTGTTTGATTATCAGGTGGCCATCGTAACCCGATAAACAATGAAATATAACCGGAATCACGTGACTATCTTGATAATTAATGTTACATCTCATATGCGCCGGTCCCCTATAGTACCCAGTTAAATGATTGTGATCGGCTACTTTGATGTCCGTCTCTTTGAAGGGCCCCTCACAGATATGACAGACCTGCGCGAGATCGAATTCATTTTTTTGTGTCTCGTTTAACGATTCCATAGGTTTTATGTCGGACATGATTACATTAACTCGGTCTGAAATTTTTTCAAGTTCTTTAACAAACCAGTACTGACAGTCGGCGCCTCGGTACATTTTAAATTGTGATAGACTGTCATCGTACGAACATTTTAAGTAATACGCGACGCTAAAAGCCGTATGTTTCTGGTAATTTTGCGTATTTTGATTCGTGTTAGCATCACAGTCCTCTAAGATACATTCGAAATCGGCATAAATAGCGAACGGTACCCTTTCTTTATATCGGTAATTTTTAAATTTTAAAAACTTTTCATCCTCGTCGGGTAATTCAATTTTGCAAGTATTAGTTTTCGAATTGCAATCATTTGAATGTCGGTCTAGAAGTTCTTGAGTAGAGAAATGATTAAGACATCGGTTGCAAATAAATAGTTTACCATTATGTGAAGATAACTGATTAGATAATAATCGAGACATATTCTTTATCCAAGCAAAATGATATTGCGTAGCATTAGTAAAATTATCGGCAGAATTCGTAGGAATCATTAATAAATTTACGACGCGTTCAAAACTGTATTTAGTTAAACATATCGGTAAAACTTCCCTTTTAACTAAGGTGTATACGTTTATCGAAATATCATTTAAGCGTTCGAATTTATTAATATTTCTTAATTCCATCGGAAACTCGATGCCATCATATTTCAAAACGTCCTCAAAATGAGGATATGAAGTCACTCTCTGCCCATCCTTTTTAGCGGGGTATAATGCCGAAACTACTGACCATAAGAAGCAATATTCGTCATTATTTTTAACGTTAATAACACACATTTTATTTTTTATAAAGCTTGGCATTTCAGCATATGTTGATAATCCCACTGTTATAGGACAATATTTATTAACATTTACTCTTAGCCCGATAATTTCCGATAAGGCCCAGCCTGAATCTTTTCCTTGAAAGTCTTCTAGATGTTTCAATAACCGTTCGGATACATTTTCTCTATACCATTCCTTTAAATCCGTATTTAAGTCTATCGCGGCGTTCCTTGTAGCAAATGTTTTTAATTCCACTGTGCCATTAGTAGGCTGTACGAAGTTACATTCAAAAATAACATTTACTTTAATTAGTCCATCTTTCAAACATTTTTTAATTTGAATAGAGAAGCTCCTAAACGCTTTTTTAAAAAATAATACCGGTTCTTTAATTTGTACGTTAGTTATTATACCGGACTTAACACGATTTTTAAAACAAGATTCTACCTCTTGATATACTAAATATTTTCGTGCTGCCGGCTTTAAGGAACCGCCTAATATTTTATTTTTTAATTTTAATTTTTTCAATTGCTCTCGGTAGTATTTTAAAAGCGCTAAATTATTTTCCAATTTAAATATATTTTCACCTTTATTATCGATATGAATTTTGATTTTAATTGCCTTGGCTACTAGTTTAATATTGCTATTAATTATCGAAATATGTTGGTCGATTTCATCATCGGTCTTTAAGAGCAGCAATGATTTTTTAGTTAAATTAATTATATCAGTACTGAGTTTAGATACGGTCTCGGTAGACGACATACTGTTTCAATTAGGCAACCGTTCACCGCGAGAGATAAACAGCTAATGATCGAGGTGGGGAGATGACGCTGCTTTTATACTCGGCGGTTGAGGGTCACGTGACTTTGCAGTGAACGATTTCTAAAAGGCCCCCGAATTTTCATAATCTGTTCGTCTTTTACATATAAAACAATGTTAAATTGCTATATCGCTGCGGGGTGGCTACATATTCCCATAAGAAACCATGTATTGTAAGACACAAAATTCTTCGCATGCATCTTTACCGTATACCTATCTTATGTTAGTAGGCTATCAGAAATGATTTCATTTGTTTACATTAACAATTTCCTGGAATCCGATAACGGCTCTGCATTATATTCTTACTACATTGAAATCTAAACGTAGAGAAGCGAACGAATATTTACCTTATATAAAACTCAGGCTAACAAGTCTAGACTTGTCTGAAAAGCGTTTATATTGGCTCTCGATATTTCCTTTGATCTAGCTGCTGTAGTTATCTAAAGGTAATTAATCACGTTTTAAATATACATATAGCCGTAGACAGTCGCATTTATTTACATTAACAATTTCCTGGAATCCGATAACGTCTCTGCATTTGACCACAGTTTTACATTCAAATCTTAACACATAGAAGTAAATGAATATTTATCTCATAATTATAAGACTTGTCTATTTAATCTCAATGATGGACGTCAGTAGCCATTTTCTTAACGCCCACTAACGTAAACATACAATACTATTAGTCAATAAACGGCAGCCATCTTATTTTAGACACACCCTGTATACTCTCAGCCACGTCCTTTTAGATATAATCTCTTATTTAAGCTCAGGGATTGGATCTCCCATCTCCCCCCTCCCATTAGGTCCTATCACCTATCATCTAAGAAGATCCCACCTCACACTACAACCTAGATAATAGGATCTATCATCTAGCATTATCTCACCTCACACTAGAACCTAGATCATAGGATCTATCATCTATCACCTGCGCGCCCCCCGCGGGGCTGCGGGCGTGCTGACGTCACAGCTACAGCTTGACCTTGAATTGCGCTCATTCTCTCCTTACTTAACTACTCCAGTAATACTTTCTTGGATGAGAGGCTATAATATTCATTCCATTTTTGCAAACCTCAAAGCAAGAAAAGCCTCGTAGCACTGTGAAGTACTCACCCGATACATCAATACATCAATCGGTAAACGAATTATTAAACATGGGAGCAGTACAAAAGTGCAAGCCTCACCCCGATCAATTTATTTCGAAAACATTTTTGGCTAATAAATCAAATGGGAAAAAGCGCTTTATTTTAAACTTCAACCGGTTAAACAAATTTGTTAAAGTCATGCAATTCAAAATGGAAGATTATAGGACGGTTGCAAAACTAATACAGCATGAGACTTTTATGTCCACGATTGATTTAAAAGACGCTTACTTTTCAATACCTGTAAACACAGAGAACCGAAAATATTTAAGATTTGTCTTTGGTGATACCTTATACGAATTTACATTTGGTTTATCAGTAGCACCGTTTACGTTTACTAAATTAATTAAACCCGTTACGCAGAATCTACGAAATCGGGGTATCTGCTGTGTCAGTTACCTTGAGGATCTTTTAATACTGGGAAATACACATCCTCTTTTGCTAGGCCCAGGCACTAACATGCTCTCATCTCCTTTCAGGGAAACCCAACCACTACCAAAAAATCGTTCCCTGGTAGTAGCCAACACTAGATTTTGAGACACCAGCAATACTTAAATTAAAAGACATGATTTGCTATTTTTCGTTTGAGAAAGAAGAATATATGACAGAATCCCCCAAGAAAATATTTCACCAAAAAATTATAATAGTTCAAAAAATGACAGCGATTATCATGATAATATGAGAGAGTCAGACGAAACCGAAATCAATGTAACTTTCTTAAAAAAAATAAAAAATAACGAAGAATTCAAAATTACATCCATTATCCTTTAGAAGTAAATAGCTTGGTATCAGTAGTACCAAATCCAAAAGATAATAAATTGTATATCTCTGAAACTATATTTGATACTTATTTTTCAATACTCATTACCAATAGAAAAGTGCGACAATCTGTATCAATACTTTCCATAGAAGGGGTATATCATAAACTCAATAGAAAGTGAAATAGCATATGAAAAGGCTTTACGTTGCTTTAAGTTTAAAGAGCTTGACTATGACATTGTGATAAATCTTTTGACTAAATTCAGCAGATTCTTAGTGTTACTGAGAAAACAAAAAATTATTTTATATTTAGACAGTTTAAGTGGAGTGCTTCTTTTAACGAGATTAATTTGTTAATGTCATTATATAAGACTTTTTAACACTATTTATAATACTTTCTGTTCCGTCGATGAATGGATGATAATAGTTCCAAGAGACATTCCACATCAGTATAATTTTTTTGATTCCGTATCGTATTGTTGCATCTTTGCTGCAATTATAGTAAATGGAGATGATAATGTGCTTATCTATAATTTTAATAATAAACTGTACTCCCTACATTAAAATCATTCTGGAGGGCGCAATGAAAAATTCTTGAAATCTCATGGGTCTGCGAACTTATTCATTTAATAAATAAGTCGATATTGAAAATCTCTAAACAAGCCATTAAAATAAATAAGGTAGTGAACACAATCACTGATTAAAGCACAGTTATTTATTTAAAAAATTTAGTGGATACTTACTGGGATGAAAATACCCTTTGGTATTTTCACTTCTTTGGAGAAAAATGTAAATATTTCTTGGATAAAATGATTCTATGTAAAAACTGCACCACTGGTATCATAAACAAAAAAATACTTTAATTATAAAGGAATTTTGCCCAAAAAATGCATTTGTAATGTATTTCTTTTGTTATTTTATAGAAAAAAATGTCTATATTTCAATAATAAATAGGGGGCACCTATATCAAATTTTAATCACATAACATGAATCTGAGACTACTACCACCACATTCAAGCGATTTATTACATCCCCTCGATTTGTGTATCTTCAAATCACTGAAGTCATGTTGGGTCAATATATTTGTAGTTGGACGAGAATTCACCATGGTGACGTATGGTTGCATCTAAAACCAGACCTAATTGTAGATGGCTGTAGAAAAGAAGGCATATATCTTTTTAATTACAATGTCATCACTACGGGCAAATTTGATTTGACTTATGTGAAAATGATGGGAGCAAAAATTGACAATAAAACTGAATCAAAACCTTCGACTTCATTAGCAGTAATGGTAAATAATCCTGAAGTTGAACCTACAGCATCAACAAGAGCTGAATCAATCATCTCCACTACACTATCAATAACAATGCCTGATCCGTTATCAACAACAGTATCAGTAGAAACAGAACGAAAAACGTTGAACGAAATATCACAAAGTGTTACTACATTTGAAGAACTATTAATTACAACCATGAAACGCATCCCAATGCAACGGAAGCCTCGAAAAAAAGTAACAGAGGGCGCTACAGTAATTACTTCTGAAGAAGCTTTACAGTTTATGCGATTGGAAACTAGACAATGATAATAAGAACGTTTATTTAATAAAATGAAATGTGTGAAAATTACAAAAGAGAATCTAAACGTGATAAGATTACATTATGATTTAATATCAGAGTCCTACTATGAAATTAACATAGAGACGAAACCCCATATTAACACAAAAAAGAAAACTCAAAGAACACAAAAATCGAATTTTATAGGTATATCCTTTGCATACTGTGGCCCCTTAGTGCATGGCCACGTCGGTGCACCGCCCCTTGCACTGATCATTGCACCGACCTACGCACCGCATCAAATTTGAAAATAATCTGTTATCAAATAATGTTGGCTATAACGGCGCACCAACTAGCGCACCGACCTCCGCTTCGAGTTGCGCCTTGACTCGACTTGGCACTACTAAATTGAGCGTAGTATTTTTCTTACCTTTGCACCAAGCACTACGTTAAATATGGATAAAGAGAAACTAATAAGTGAGGTGTTTGTGAGAACCGCTTTGTGGGAGAAGAAAAATAAAAACCACCATAATAGTATGATACTGACGAAATTGTGGAAGGAGGTGGCTGAAGAATGTGGATCACCAGATAAGTTTTTATATAAAGGAATAAACTGTATCTAGATTTATTTTCAAATTTATATTTAACATTTTGCTACATTAAATAGAAATTGGGTTTCTACAGAAATACTCTTTAAATAATTCTCGATTTTGCTTTGCCATTTTAGTATGACGTCTTCTTGAAACATTTCTCTGTTTATTTTTACAATGAAGTTCAATATGTGTTAAATTATGCTCCATACCTTCCATGTCAATAATAGTGTTATAAAGAACACATATAGCGTTGACAATACTATCGGCAAGTTTTACGTTTGTTGCAATAGGCTTCTGAACTTGCCATTTTGAAGTAATGATGCCAAAAGCACATTCCACACTTCTTCTTGCTCGAGATAAACGTTTATTAAAATATTCTTCTTTTGAATCTAGATGTTATCTACTATAAGGTTTAAGCAAATTTTTCATTAGGGGGTAAGCCTCGTCGGCTATTATAACATAAGGCATAACTTTTGTAGTCGGGAGAGGTTCAGATTCTGGTAAATTTAAAGTTCCATGTTTAAGTCTATTATACAGTTGAGATGCTCTAAACGTTCCTCCGTCACTTTGCTTTCTAAATCCTCCGACATCAATATTTATAAATTTATAATTGGCATCCACTAAAGCTTGTAGTACTATGGAAAAGAAATTTTTATAATTATAGAACATGGATCCTGAATGACGTGGATTGCGAATTCTTATATGTTTACCATCTAAGCTGCCTATACAATGGGGAAAATTCCAAATCTCATGATAATCTTTGGCAATTCTCTTAAACTCCTCTGGAGTAGGTACTGACACATGGTCGTCACATAAACTGCTCCACAGCGCAGCAACTACTTCAGAAATAATTTTTGCTACTGTGGTCTTTCCCATACGAAAAGAAAATGCCAAACTTCTAAAATACGCTCCTGTTGACAAATATCTGAAATGAAAATATTTATTTATTGAAATGTACATATTATTTGTCGTGACGTGTTTCTATATTCATGTTGTTTGTTGCGTTTTTCACACAGTTTACAGTTTTGCAAATAATGCGGATCTCGAAGGACGGTACAGAAAATCTGTGATAGAAATAAAGTCCCGAAAGACTAGATTACTAATTATATAAACGTTTCCATAAATATTTTCCATAAATATTTTCAAAAAAGTATTTTTGCAGTGAACACAGTTAAAATGCAGTGGAAAAAAGCTTAGAGAGGCTTTTTCTAAGAAGCTGGCTGCTATACCGGAAAAGAAATCGGGCGACTCTGGAGACGATGTTAAGCCAGAGTGGCCACTATTTGAATCCCTTTTATTCCTTAAGGACCAATTTACGCCCAGACACTCATCTGGGAATTTTTCAATACAACATATGGAGGAAGGGGAAGAGTCTCCTGATGAATTGACTCAACCAGAAAAAAGAACCCATAAATGAGTCACATGTACACATCGATAATACGAGGAATGTCCTGCCGGATACCTCAAGAATGTATCACTGTCGCCATCTCCTTCATCGTCGACAGCTTCAAGCCTTCAGAAAAGGAAGCGAGTGGTGCAAAATAGAGATGTCATTGGAGAGGCCTTACTAAAGACCGAACAGGAAAAACTCGATTATTTAAAAAAAAAGAAGAACGGAAACAAAATAACCAAGACGAAGATGTTGCATTTTTTTACAGTATTTTACCATATGTTCGAGCTTTAAATAATAAGCAAAAATTAAAATTTCGGATTACAGTTTTACAACTTTTAGCAGATATTCCTGAGGCTGAAAATGCACAACAGCATACTTTTTCAACAAATCAGCAACCTTATCATAATGCGCAGGAATCTTCAACAACAATAATGTCACAGGAGTTAACACCTATAAATTATCCAATTGACCCATCCTTTCCATCACCAAATAGTACAAATCAAAATACTTCATATTATTGAAAATGTAAAGTATTTAATCATGTTTAGGTTTTTAAGTTTTCCTTTTTGATAATTTTTCAGCTTATATTTTTGGCAATAAAATACATAAAACGTACTAAAATGTACTTACCTTAAAGTTACCATTAATCGTTCCTCTGATGATATAGGTTGACAATGTCAGTTTTTCGAATATCTAATTCATGTCTTATTTTCTTAGTGATATAATCAAATGTACTACTTCTCATTCTCATATATTCAAAAAATTAATCCGTATCCTGTCTCAAGTCGTTATAGATGATGAAATTTGCCATATTGGCCGCGTTAATTATTCATAGGATGAACAGCAAATTTCCTCTTCTTGCGAATAATGTACCATTTTCTCTAATTTGATTCCAAAACGAGATCTTCATCTGAAGATGATAAAGACAACATCATGTAACGACTGCTGAAACACAACTGAAACACTACACAATAAATTACGAGGGGTTTGGGCGGTGCGTCAACGTGGCCACTTTGGTGGCGGTGCATGGATCGGTGCAATGAGCCGTGCAACGATCACTGCGAGAGGCGGTGCTCCGACGTGGCCATGCACTTACCCATATCGAAAAAGAAATATTTAGGTTTAAGCAACATCAAAAGCCATTCCATAAATTTATCATAACTACTACAAAAATCTAAAATGCGGCGAGGTCCAAGAAAATCATTCGGCTTCTGAATAGTTATGATTATTAATTATTAAATAATTTATTACTGTAGTTTTCATTTAGCATAATCATTTCATTTTTATAAGCAAAACTTACTTTTACTAAATACATTTACTTACATTTACTATATTATTGTAGTTCCAATTTGGTATAACCTTTCATATTTATAAATAAAATATACCTTTACTACATTTATTGTATTAGTTTACCATACCACTATAAGATTTTCTTTGATTTTTCATTTAAGAATCGACGCTTTAGATTATATTTGCGTCCAGCCCTCGATATCATTTATAATCTGTAGTACGGCCGCGATGTACTCTGCGTCATAATTTTTAAAGAATGCTTCTTTCTCCTTCCTCACCTCTCCCGTCCCCATTACGCTCGGTCACATTTATCTCATTCGACCTTTTGTGCTCGGCGCGTTTACATCGCAGTGCAGCTTGCCGATTGTCTACTAAGTATTGTTGGTAAGTTTTAAATATCTAAATTTCATTTCTGGTTTATACTCTCTCCATTTTAGAAATGGGTAAAAGAAATAGAAACTCGCCTTCCTCTGAATCGGAGGAAGACATTTCAAATAAGGACTTTATAAAAAAGTTTCGTAAGTTGGAAAAGAAGCTAAAACGAGCAAGAAAGCGCGGCGGCATTCTAAAATACCATCTCGGGTTGTGAATAGGTACAGGCGGTCACCATCAAGGTCGCACTCGTACGATAACAAATACAGAAGGGCCACTCGAAGCCGCTCACGGTCTAATTCAGCATCAAGCAGAGACAGCAGGATAGAGACACCAGTCGATGGCCGTAGTCCGTGCGACGCGACATCACATAGGGAAAGTCCTACCAGGATCGGCCGTACCCCGAGCGGGTCGGAGGTTCCTCTGAACATAGAGAAGTTGCATGATTTTTTTATAATGAAAATCGATACAGCATCAAAAAAAAGTTATAAAAATGTAAAATTTACGATTTTTTAAATGTTAATATAGCGAGAAAATAAATAATTTCATCGGTGAGAATTTGGATATTTCAAAACGGCAGTTATTTGGTGCCATTAACTAGTGACGTTTTCCGTTATGATTTGTCCATCGAAATTACTAACAAACTGGAAGGTGCACTCGCCTAGAGAAAGTGACACACAGAGAGAAACTTGCGTGCACTATTCCATCCTTTTTCTCGGTCTGTTTACAGACGGTTAAGCCAACCGGACGTGTTCTTCAACCAATCAGATCTTGTCAGATAAGGACGGAATAGTGAACTTTCTTTTTCCGTATAAACATGCTTCAGTAGTTTCGTATATCTAAAGCAATTTCGATGGGTTTGTCAAATGTCAGTTTAGTGTCTATTGTTTACAGTCAGTTTGCCAAGTTCTTGTTTGTGGTGTTATTGTGTTATTATTTGGTTAATGAGCTAATGAACAACATTATTATGACTTATGAGTTACAAATATTGCATTGTGCCTAAATGTAAAACTAAGAGTATCACTACAAATATGGTAATTTTACATTCAAGATTCTCCAAAATTAGTTCGTAGACAGACGATAGCAAAAAGTTAGGACACTGGGTCTACTTTGGACAAATTATCCGACTAACGGATGTCGTCATTGACTTCACGCCAATAAGAAACCGTTTGCAGTCACATGGTTTTGTTTACAAATTACGGCATAATTTAAATATTAATTTTACTGAAAATAAATTTTATTTCAAATTTCTTTTGTTATAATCGTTTTCTGCGTAATGGAAATTAAGAGCAAATCACTTTTTCAAGCATTTTAAAATTTCATGCATCTTCCCTTTAGACCCGGAGCAGCCGCAGCTGTTCTCCAAGCGAGACAGGGAGGCACATTGCCCAAGAGGATTTCAATAACGACACGATTTTATTAAACGATGAAAGCCTTCGGGAAGTATTGGGTATTTTAGGAACAAACGCTGAAAATACTTCTCAGGAAACCACTGTACTCCACGAGGCCGTAAAAACCAGATGGGGATATTTTATGACTCGTGGGGTGTCAGATAAGGAATTAGAAGAAACAAAATCTAAAATACGTTTACCATCAAACTTGTCCCTAGTGCCGCCAGCTATAAATCCCGAAATGTTATCTATTTTGGGCAAGCATATGCAAGCAAACTCAACTTGGTATGGGCCTCACAGAAATTGGCAGAGGTCTAAATATAATTATCGAAGAACAAGGTAATATTCCAGCGGACATCCAACAAAGAGTATTAACTTATCTTTGTGATGCCGGCCGTATACTAACAGTTTTATGAGATTTCAAAAGCTAGGCGTCAATTCATTGTTCCGGCGTTCAATGAGAACGTTAGAGACATGGCAGAGAAAACCCAACCAACTGCCGAATTGTTGTTTGGGCCGAATTTGTCTGAGATGGTTAAAACTGCCAAGCAAATGGAAGCAACTGGAAAGGAATCTAAAGCTCCACAAACAAAATATGGCATCCCTAATCAAGGGACAAATGTTTAAAAAAAAAGAGAGGGGGAGCACAAATATACAACAAGCACAGACTGTGCCCTCTCACACAGTTAAACAGTTATTGCCCAGTTCGCCGTCCCATGAAGGACAGAAGGGATAAGATGAAACCGTTCAAAGGACATACCTCCCATCGAGACAATCATCCCAGGAGACGATACTAACTAAGGTAAGTAATAATTATCTCTTGGCTGGTAGATTATGCTGGTTTTATAAGGAATGGTTGAAAATAACCAATCCAATCCATTTCAATCCGATCATTTTAAGTTGGATAAAAGGTTACAAGCTACCATTTGCTGCCGTGCCTCAACAGGAAAGAAACAGCATAACGTCCCTTTCGGAAAAAGAAAAAATAATGGTTAAATCCGCCATTGACAAAATGCTATCCCAGGAAGCAGTGACGAAATGCAATAAATCAGAAAAAGATCAAATGCTATCTAAATATTTTTTAGTTGATAATCCAAATGGGGATAAGCGGTTTATTTTGAACTTAAAGCCACTAAATAAATTTATTAAAACCCCCCACTTCAAAATGGAAAACTTACAGACAGTCACAAAACTCTTATATAAAGATTCATATATGGCATCAATCGATTTAAAAGATGCGTATTTCCTAATTTCGGTGCATCCATCCCACAGAAAATATTTTAGATTTTCCTTTGAAGGTCAGGTGTACGAATTTACGTGCCTCCCATTTGTTATGTCGTCAGCTCCATATACATTTTCCATATTGCTAAAACTCGTAATAGAACAGCTCCTGTGTCAATTACCTTGACGATTTTTTACTTCTTGGGGACAACCCAAAAAACTGTCACTGTAAATTGGAAAAACACTAAACCTCCTGAAATCCCTGGGATTCCTTATTAATGAAACTAAAAGCATGTTGATACCAAGCAGATCATGCAAATTCATTGGATTCATTTTTGACAGTTACAAGATGAGAATAGAGTTACCAATTGTAACAGTGCACAATTTGTAGAAACACTAGTGGCAGCATGTCCTGCTGTAAAATATGGTTGGCTCTACTTAAAATCGTTGGAGCGAGAAAAGTGCTCAGCATTAATAAGAACAAAAAGTTCATATATGCAACTAGGTTCAAACTTTTTAGCAGATCTGGACTGGTGGTTGTATAATATCGAGCTCACTTTCAATGACATTAAGAAAGATTCCTTTGATCTTGAAATATTTACAGACGCATCCTTAACAGGTTGGGGTGCATATACCAACGGTGAAGGCGTACAAAAATTTGATAATAACCGATAACACAACGGCTCTGTCATACATTAATCGCATGGGAAGTGTGCGGTACCCTGAATTAAGTCTGCTAGCACCTCAAATCTGTCAATGGTGTCAAAAAAGAAATATATGGCTTCTAGCTGCCTACATAAACTCTAAAGATAACTGGCAAGCAGATCAGGAGTCCCGTATACTCCCATCGAACATGGAATGGTCATTGAGCTTTGAGGCTTACGACGAAATTGTAAGACGGCTAGGCAAACCATCCATAGATTTATTCGCCTCTAGAAACAATTTCAAATACACAAGGTTCCTGTCATGGTAGAGACCCGGGAGCAACAACAGTAGATGCGTTTACAATACAGTGGAACGACTTTATTTACGCTTTTCCCCCATTTTCAATGATATTAAGAACTCTACAAAAAATTATCCAAGATAAAGCGGAAGGAATTATAGTTGTTCCCAAGTGGCCATCTCAACCATGGCACCTCTCACATTTGAAATTGTCACTAGGGAAACCGGTTATATTAGAACCAAGTCCTAATCTACTGTCATGTCCTTCCAGAACGATACATCCGTTGGCATTGGAACTTACATTGGTTGCCTACAGAGTCTCAGGGAGGCCTTCCTAAGGAAGAACTATCCACCAAGCACAATAGGAACTACCATTCGCTCATTATCCAATGCCACAGTAAAACAATATAACTGCACTTACAAGCTCTGGTGGAAGAAACCATTGCGAAAAGAAAAATATATTACCACTTCAAGGACAAACAAGCGATTGTATGGAATTCCTCCAAGAATTTATTTAGGAAAACTATAAATATTCAACCTTAAATTCACATCGATCAGCCTTATCCTTGATCTTATCAGGAAAGATAGGTGAGGATCGTAGAATAAAAAAAGGTTTATGAAAGGCGTAGCCAACATTAGACCATCAGCACCAAGGTATGATGTGACTTGGGATCCGTCTAGGGTTTTAAAATATTTAGACAACTTTGAAACCTCAAATTTAAAACAGATATATCTAAAGTTGATCACACTTCTTGCCCTTATTACAGGATAACGCATGCAAACCTTATCGCTAATTAAACTTGAAAATATAAGGGAAGACTCGGAAGGACTCCAAATATTTATCGCTGATAAAATCAAAACATCCACGATTGCGAAATATCAGCCAGTCATACAAATTCCTTATTTTAATGATAACCCTAAGCTGTATGTTGCCCAATTCTTAAAAGAATATCGAGACAATCAACAATCTCCGTAAAGAACCCACCGGTTCATTGTTCATAGCACACAAGAAACTGCATGATTTCGTATTAAAACAAACTTTGAGCCGATGGGTCAAGGAAACATTGGACTTATCAGGCATGCTTCGACCTCTTTAGCTCGAAGAAAAGGGTTAAACTTATATCTGATTCAGCGGACGGCAGGATGGTCTGAAAAATCAAAAATATTTGCAAAATTTTATGATCGACCACTGCAATCAAAATTAGGTTTTGCCCGGACTATAATATCATCGGCCAAGGGTGCTCAAGACTGTTCAGACACTCAGATTGGTTAATACACTAAGTATCATGATTACCGAGTTACCATTAGAATTATTATTATTGTTATGTTGCTAATATTAATAAGCTAATACAATACGGCAATTTATATTTTGTTCCTAATAAACTTTTACTTATGCTGAACTAATTTTTTTTTCCCACAAAGGAATTGTAATTTATCTTTATACAGCTACTGATTATAAATGATATCGAAGGCTGGACGCAAGTATAATTCTACGATCAAACGAACTTACCTGAAGTGAAGTTCGATCGTGATTATACGCAGCGTCCAGCCTGAAGATCATTTGGGAGATGGTCTCTTAGCGAGTGGGACCGAGACGGCATGATGCGGTTCAGGGAAGCTGAGGGAAGACCTACGCGCCTGGGGCATTCATGATCAACCTTTGAATTGTACTGAAGTATTCGTTGACTAATATTTGTACTCGGTGACCAAATAAATTGTGTAAACTTTGAGTTTAACTTTATTTTCTTTATTAGTAATTTCATTTTATTTTAATTAATTTAACAGCAGAAGTGGGGATAAAGGACCTAGCCATTATTAGTACTTAGTGAATAAGTGATTAAAGCGATTTAAGAAAAAATGTCACGAGAATTGGAAAATGAATTTCGTCGACGATCCAGTTTTAGGAACCGGAGAGCACGTAGTCGGAGTTCGGTTTGGGAAATTGCTTGAAGGGAAGCTTCTGGTGATCAACGCCGGAATTATCGAAGGGAGGATTCTGGCAGGCAACAGTGGGAAGCTTATGATAGGCATCAAAGGAAAACTTCTAATAGCCGTAGTAAAAGTGAGTTCACTGAATTGAGCGACGCCATAATTAAAGGTATGAACAAGATAGTCCTGGATACAGATGTGAGGAATAACAACCAGTTGGTAAGTGTAGCTTCAATTACAAGTAGTATCGTTCTAGAATTTAATCCTCTCCACCAAAATATAAAAGATTGGTTAGGAATGGTAGACGAATTTGTGTATTTTCATAAATGGGATGACAAAACTATGTGCCATTTAGCTTTAAAAAAATTGCGGGTCCTGCCGAAGTATGGTATCGAGGGTTACCTACGCGTATTTTTAGTTGGCTTGAGTGGAAACAAATGCTGCTTGATAACTATAAGGCTCAGCGCAATTTACATAACTTACTAAAAACAATGCTCGATTGTACGACCAAGGCTAATCAGAGATTATACGACTATCTGTTTGAAAAACTATCTCTCATTAACAGATCAAATCTTTTGATAGGGGACGAGGATAAAGTAAATTTAATAAAGGGAACAATTTCAGACGAACAAATTAAATTTTCAGTAACAACTGCACAAATAATAGAACCTACGATTTTAGCCAGTCATTAAAAATTACATCATTAATACATTTAAAGTTATCTATTGCTTGCAGTGACAGTGTATTGAGAGTTAGCATGGCAGAATATGATAACGTATCAAACAACGACATATTCAAACTGTTAAAAGAAATCTCCGTCCAGAATCTAGAAATAAAAATAGACATAAAATTAATTAACCTGTCAACACAAACAAAAAATATTATAGTGTTAAACAATAGAGTTAGCGCACTAGAAGAAGAAAACAAACTGCCGAAACAAAAATTACTTAGTACTAAACGAATATTAAAAAAATATATATTATATTCAGCATCCCGGAAGATGATCATGACCTAGAAAGTAGATCCAGACTTCCTGCGTGAAAAACTAAACATCACGGTACACGAAACTGACATTAGTAATATTTATATGATTGATGCAAAACAAGAAAGTAAACCACGTGGTGAAATTGTCGAGCTGGTAAGAAATATCACCAAGCAAAACATAAAGAATTCTTTTAAATTAAAAGGTACCGGCACTAGCGTCACAAACGAATTTACTTCAGAGGACAAAGAAGAACATAAAATATTGTATAAGCACCTAAAAGCAGCCAGAGAAAGAAATTGCAGCGCAAGAATTTCGAACAACAAACTAATTATTAACGGAGAGTCATACACGGCTGAACAACTAAGCAATAGTCAAGTGTTAACAGAATTATTGACACCTGATAAGCAAACCCCCACGTAACAACAATAGTGCCCTATCAACTCCAATAATAGAAAAAACTCAGATACCAAGGGACTAACAAGCAAAAAAACGAAAAAACGAGAAAAGAAACAAAGGAAAGAAAGAAGTCACTCCTGGAACATCAAAGTCTGTACACTGTGTTGATAGTGGATCTATATCAACACACGAGTCTAAACTACCTACCAGTAAATATCCATTTCTATACACATATAATATAACAATTCTTTCTCTTCATTATCCACTATTTGCAACTAAATTAGAAAAACAGTAAATTAGTAAATAATATAATTACGTCATACTTAATCATTATTCCTAAGAAAAATAGTAATAGTAAGCAAAACTAAAAAATCGTAAGATATTTTGAATATTAATCAATGTAAGATAAACTATTTTTTTTTTAAATATACTTATCAAATGGATTCGTTTATAAGAGACTTTGAATATAATCCAATGAATACTTATGAAATCCACGATCCATCTGAGTGTAAAAATGTTCATAATGACACTTACTATAACTTCAGAATAATGCACAATAATATGACGAAAAACTTTGATAGCTTCCAGGTACTATTAAAGCAATTAAATTTAGATTTCGACTGTATAGTCTTCACAGAAACATGGCGGATACATGATCCTAGTGTATTTAATTTAGATGGCTACAATATCCTATATAGTTATGGGCAATTTAACCAATCCGACGGGGTGGTAGTATATGTAAAGAATCACTTGCGCTCTGATTTTGAAGTAATTAACATTTATTTAAGTACAGCTATTAGAGTTACAATTAAGCTAAAAGACAACATTATTGTAACAACTGCTATATATAGATCACCTGCTTCCTGTCCAAATGAATTTAACAACCATTTAAATCAGTACTTGAAAAATAATAACAATAACTTCTACAATACAGTCATAGGTGATATTAACATAAACATACTCGATGATAATGATAACATAGCCAAAACTATTTTGTCACAAAAAAACATGTGTGCTTAAAGATGTGAATAGTACAAATAGGAACATAAATCAAGCATCAGCTTCACAAACTCTAATCATTTATTTGTTCATTGAACCAGAATAATGCATGGCACAAGATAAGAGTAAAAGAGCAAGTTTTCTCGAAAATAAAAGCTGATGAAATATCGCTAACAGAGTAGGTAAAGAATGAGAGAACTAGAACCCCCCACCACACCACCCCCACCAATCGCAGATTGGCAAGTGGGGGTGGTGTGGTGGGGGGTTCCAGTTCTATAATTATTAAATTTATAAGTGGGGGGTGGTGTGGTGGGGGTGTTCTAGTTCTCTCATTGATAAATAAATGCCCTTGATCAATATCCTTAGTCTTATCAACGTGACCTTGACAACAATAGCCATATGTATAAAGCTGAAGTAAAAATTTTTAGTACATGATTCAAGTTTGTTGAGAAATTATCCTTGTTATGGAGAGGATTGAAGAAAAGAGTGATAGTAGTGACTCGGACAAGAAATCATATCAACCAATGCGTTTTTCTGTTGAGGAGATGGATCCTCAAGAATTTGAGGAAGTGTGTGAAAGTAGTGACACAAAATTAGACTCAAGCACGTTGACTCAAAATATGAAAACGGGTATTAAGAAACTTGCAAATTTTTGGTTTGACAGTACTTGGATGGCTACAGAAAATGTGCTTAAAGTTGGTTCGGTTGATATAGGCGCATTACATGTGTGTATGATGTTTGATATTCAACGAGGCGCAGATTTAGAACATAAGAGGAAAATGAATAATGCTAAACAGTTACTGATTAAAATTTTAAAACATATGATGAGTCGTGGTCAGGATATTCGTTTATCAACAGATTATGATGAGAAGCATATTTTAGGCGACGTTTTAAGAAAATGTCAATTGAATGAATTTCAGACATTACCAATAAAAAGCTACACAGAAACAATGTATCCATACGATAAACTGAAAATGTGGAGCAGTGGGAGAATCCCTGTAGAATTATAAATTTATGATTGAGAGTTCAAGAACAACCTCACACCATCACCGTCCAATGAAACAAGTACCAATACCTCCCACCATTCTACGGCTCAATCATATTAAACATATGGGGAGTTCTAGAACGACCCCCCCATCAAATACCTAAATAAGATAAGCTTTTGTAATAGCATTCTATATAAATTGCCGTTAATAATCTTCCTTGATTCAGTTTTTCAAGATGACGCAAAATGGTATTTTCGATTTACCTGAGCTCAAATTTGATTTTTTTGGTGATTTACCTTCAACACCTCAGAGTAAACATGACTTAGTAGTGCTCAGTAAACGAACAGATAAGTTGAATAAATCTGAATGTAAATTTGTGTCAACAGGGTTATCATATGACTTGTGCTATACCCCTTGTATAATACTGTC
Source organism: Rutpela maculata (assembly GCA_936432065.2). NCBI lineage: Eukaryota > Metazoa > Arthropoda > Insecta > Coleoptera > Cerambycidae > Rutpela > Rutpela maculata. The sequence goes on from OW386292.2 coordinate 85,858,981, forward strand.
AGGAAATAAAAATGATGTAATAATTTTCGATGAAAACGAGTGGACCCAGTTTATTGCAAATGAAAGTATAATAACAAATTATTTATACACTAATGATAAAGTGGAACCTATACGTACTGGAAATTTTTCTATATACTTTGAAGAAATTTCCACATCAAGAGTGATTAAAATTTGGAAAAATAATTTATATATCTATTTGGGATATGAATCAATCTGCAAATTGTGGGTTATTACCACTCATTAAGTACCGAGTTGACATGTTAAGAAGATCGCAGTTTGCAAGTTATTTCAAGATTGTGCAGAAAGGATTACAACGTCAAGGAGGAAATGTGTTTGACAACGCAAAGAATCTACTTCCACCCAGTGAAAATTCTAATAGTGAAAATTTTGGTATGCTCATGGAATTAATGTACATTTACCCAAATATATTCGAAGCCGAGTGTACTAGAAAGGTGTAAAATGAAGAAAGTGACATTTAATGAAAAACATAATCAAATTTATTTCCTTGTAACATGGAATTTTGCCTACAACTCATCAAGGAAAGGGTCTTGGATGTCATTAGCTAATGATAGAGTGCATTTCCAGAGAAAAATAGCATTAATTTCAAAAATTATCACACCCATTTTAGATAGTGATCATAGATGTAATGTATATAATGAAAGATTTGCTAATGAGATGTAAACAATTATTGATATTTTTTCTGTATGAAACTGGTATATAAATAAAAAAGTTTATGCTTAAAATTTGTTTTTATTAAAAATTAAATATTACACTTTATCCTTCTTTATCCTTATACAATTTGGTCATTTGAAATTCATGAATTATAACTCTTGTCCAATCCCAACCATTTAACATAACGTTTATTCCCCTTTCTTCTTAGAATCTTTTCGACAAGATATATGTCAGGATACTTTACTCTCTGAATTTCTTGTTCATAAAAACCACCTTTAATTCCATCACCGTCTTGATCTTCTAATAGATATGTTCTAGGATTACTTTGGTGAACTGCCCCGATTTTAAAAATTTCATTTGACCAATTAGGTGTATACCCTTTTGAAAAAGCCTCACGATATTTACTTATCCTCACATGATCATTGACATTGAATTTTTGTTTCTTTGGATCGATTGTCTTTAAGTTGCCATAAATAAATCGCAGTAAATATTTTTCATGTTTTTTTTTTAACATCCTTTGGTTTCATCCCTATTGTTTTGTGATTAGTGTCATTGTATTTCGCTACAATATCCGGTAAAATGTTTAACCACTTGTAATTTCCTTGTCAACTAAATTGTTTCCACATTTTATTTTTTAATGTTCTGTTCGCTCTTTCTGCAACACTTGCTTTGAGATTTGAATATGTATTATAATGATTAATTTTCCTCTCATCCATTAATTTGTTGAATTCTTTATTGAAAAATTCTTTACCCATATCCGTTTGCAAATTTGTAGGTTGTACTTTAACCTGTGACAATATATTTTTCATTGCTTGGGCAACCACTTTCATAGTTTTATTTTTTATTGGTTCGCACCAAACAAACTTTGAGAATAAATTAATGACTACTAAGATGTATTTATAACCTTTATTTATTCTCGCGTATGGACGCATTTCTATAAGATCTGCTTGATAAAGATCATTGAGACCTTTAACAATTACTCTTCGTCTTCTAAAATGTTTTCTAGCTGGTTTATGGACTTTGTTTACTATGTCTTCTTTAAAATTAGTCATTTTTAGTTACTGGACACTGTAGCACAATTTGAACGAACAAAGATGGGTGGTTCCTCGGTACTAGGAAAGTAAACTCATCGCCTTTATTTATGACTTTACCTATAAGTTTATCTGTTGTAAAGATAGTAGTACCCACAAAAATTTTTGAATCAATGGGTGAAATCTCGATATTTTCAATTTTGCCAGATATGGGAAATTTGTATTTAGTTGCAGCGTTTTCTAGTGTATAACGTAATACACTTTGAGATTTTTCATGATGACCGCGAATATTTATAATACATTTACTATGATGTGAAGATGGTTCACAAATGTAAAATGGTGATGATATTGGTGATGATGTTAAAACAGGCGAATAGTTGGAATGTGGCGATGGATACGTTGACCTACTTCGCAACATATGCCTTCCAAACTTATCGATAGGCATTGTTAAAGCTTCAATGCTGCACACTAAATGACAGTACAATTTTTTTACATACTATTTATCTTATTATTTCACCCTCCCTCAATTCCTCTATTATAGAAAGTATTTCATTATTATGTCCAGTGTTCCCCGCCAATTGTGATGCTGTAAGTAATTTTAACCGATCTACAATTTCATTATAATGATCAAAATGCTTATATTCAATTTTTTTGTTAAGTTCCATCATTTTCAGGTTTCCACCTTTTTTCACTTGACTTCTAGTTTTGATCAATTGTGATGAAGGTAGTGAACTAGATCTCGACCATGGTAACATAGCTGGTAAAGCTGAGGCTGTTTTTTTTGGAGTAGTTTTCTTAGCCGCCTTCTCTTGTGCCATCGAGTACAAATTCGTAACTCGTGGTTTTATAATATCGATAAACTTAGATGCGCGTGATGTAGACAGACCTTTTTCAGGATTGTAACGTAAGTACTGAGCATTAGTCCTCTTAATAATATCAATATATGCATCCACATCCACTGTTCGATATCCTACAGGATGCTTTTTAAACATTAATTCATATAATCCAGGTGTACCCTTGTAGTTAAATTCATCGTTAATCAAGAAATCGGCTCCATCAAAATCAACAGTAGAATCACCAATTGCGTATTTTTTTGTAAACGGGTCGAAGTAAACACCAAAGGTATCATCAAACACATTTTTAACACCTTCAATTTTATCTTGTATATACGCTCGTGGTAGTGGTTTTTTGAATTGTTCTAAATAAAGCTCCTGTTCTGTCAATGTCGTTGTATCTGTTACTGGTGTTGGAAATGTTTCATCAAAATAGCTTTCACCAAATTCATGCCTTGATGTTGTAGGATCATACTAAAATGTTTCATCTTCTAAATTGATTGGCACCGTTGTATGATAGTATTCTAAAGGTGGTTGATTTCTTTGTTTAGAGCTAAAACTTTGATGGCTCAATTCATCTTTAAATTCTCTTTTCAAATAAGATTTTGGAAAAATATTATTTTCAGTTTTACTGAGACTTGATACCAATTCTTTAAGTGGTTGAGTTATGGGTTTGTAAGTTTTCTCTAATCGTGACTGCGATTTGACAATATCACTTTTCAAGCTTTTATATCTCGCTTTTAACGCCTTCCTGGCCTTTAACAGCTGCACCGTTACTCGATTATCCATGTTAACTGACCATACATCTAGTGCATTCACTTTATATATGTATAAATTTGTCGAATCCTTTACGATACCTTCCAGAATTTATAGCACAATCTTTATCAATCACAACGAAGCCATATTTATCTTTCCAGCAAAATGCGCATACAAATTTTGAAAACTCATATCAACATTCACGTGATCATCAAAAATATGTTTCAGGTTAGTCATATCTTGTTGGAATATAACAATAAGATTAGCATTATCTCTGCATAGTTGTTTAGGAATTGATGAGTAAGTTTGACATAAATAGAAACAATCGGTATTTTTATGACGTCCAAAACAGAAGTAGCTTTTAATGATATTTTGATTGCATGATGCTAAATCATCGAATATTATCACAGAATTTGGCTTAATATCTTCAGGAGGTATAACAGTGTCCCCATCATCGTATTCGTAATACTCCATTTCTTTTACAGTCATCATTAACTTTCTGAGGTATTCATATTTGGGTTGATACAGAGATTTAGAATATATATAAATGTTTTCAAATCGTAAACCATTGGGATGTTCTAATAAACTAAGCATTACATTTGTTTTTCCACAACCTGAACTTCCCACCAACAACTCTCGTTTCGATTGCCCTCCAAATAAAATACCATGTTTTGGAAACGTTTCAGTCAATGAAACATCATCATGATCTCCTACAGATAAAAGAGTTTTTTGTTGCTGAATAAACATTTTAGCGATTATATATATTGAACCTTGCCTTTACTATAAAATAGAAGCACATTATAATAAGGACTATAGCGAACTGAACTGTACTCGATTCCGGAATCTATATAAAGGGTTTAAAACAGAGATCATATTTTTATTTGTCTCACATTTTAGATATAATGGATAGATATAAAAGTTCTGTTCACACTAGTAATCACACCTCTAAGAGGAGTGGACGTGGTTTGCTAAATAAAATAATCGATAAACTTCCAATAGAATTACATTTACCTGCATATAATTATTGTGGTCCTGGAACCAAACTTGCCAAGCGATTGCAAAGAGGTGATAAAGGTGTTAACCGGCTAGATGAGGCGTGTAGACAACACGATATAGCTATTCTAAATTTCAAGACGTTGAGAGAAGAAATCAAGCAGATAGGACATTAGCTGAGACTGCATTGAAACTTGTAAAAGCGCCCGATTCTGGGATTGGCGAAAAGCTTGCGGCATTAGGTGTTGGTGGAGTAATGAAAATAAAGAATAAATTGGGGATGGGTTTAAAAGTCCGAAAGAAATCTGTGACAAAGAAGAAAGGAGGTAAAATAAATTTAAAAGTTGCTGTAAAAAGAAAATCCCTCCCAAAAAGACGTAGTCGAAAAGTTAAAGTTATTCCAGTCCCCGAAAAATAGTCCCATTCTTATTACCTCTCTTGGGAGCATTGGGAGCTGTAGGAGGAGGTGCAGCTGGTATCACAAAGGCGGTTAACGATGCTAAAACAAATCGTGAACAATTAGCTGAGCAAAAGAGGCATGATTTAGCTATGGAAGAGTCTATCAAAGGGAAGGGGTTATATCTGGGCCCTTATAAAAAAGGTTTCGGATTATACTTGAAACCCTATCAAAAAAACTTCCAATAAAGCTACCTCATCGACCGTTAACTAATTTAGACTTAATAAAATACTCGAAAATTCTTAAAATCCCTAATTTTCGAGGAGTTTTCATGAGAGACAAACTTCCAAAACATATAAATAAAAATGAATCCAGTATTGTGAATCTAGATATCGACGCTGGGGATGGAACTCACTGGATAGCATATACAAAGAAAAATAACGATGTGGATTATTTTGATAGTTTCGGAAATTTGAGACCTCCAGAAGAGTTAATAAATTATTTTCATAGTGATGGTAGCTTGAACAAAATCAAATATAACTAAAATTCATTACAAAGTTATAATTCATATCTGTGTGGACACATATGTCTAGCATTTTTATATAACTAATAATTTTTTTATAAATATCGCTTTCGAGACTACAAAAAACATATCAAGTACTGTTGATCCTATCAGCCTAGTCACAAGTATGGCAAATAAAAATGATTTTATTTTTTCAGAGATTTCTTTTATTGAAATGCGCGATCTTTTAAAAAACATCAAAAATAATCCCAGTAAAGACATATATGACGTAAATATTAACATTATAAAATATGTACAGGATGTTATTATTATTCCTCTTACAAAGTTTGTAAATTTATGTATAAATAGTGGAACTTTTCCGCAGTGTCTAAAAATTTCAAAAGTAATTCCACTTTTTAAGAAAGGCGATGTAAATGACATGAACAATTATCGACCCATTTCAATCATACCTACGCTGGGAAAAATAATAGAGAAAGTCCTTTTTCGACAACTCGTTACTTTTTTTGAATCAAATAATATTCTGTCAAATTGTCAATTTGGTTTTCGCTCTGGAAAATCTACGACTGATGCACTTAACAAAATGGTGGAAAGCATAATAGTGGCATTTGAAAATAAAAACTTTGCTGGAAGTATCTTCTGCGATTTGTCAAAAGCATTCGACTGTGTGCAGCACGATATCCTGGTTAATAAACTTAAAAAATATGGGCTAAACACTTCTGCCGTAAATTTCATAAAATCATATCTAACAGGCAGAGATCAAATAACTATATATAATGGAATATCATCGTCATCAGGAAAAGTAAAATTCGGAGTTCCTCAAGGTTCCGTACTTGGGCCCCTATTATTTATAATATATGTCAACGATCTACCTAATCATATAAATGACACTTCACTCGTATTGTTCGCTGATGACACCACCATGATTAATATAAATAGCAATCCAAACAATTTATTGCAGGATATGCAGCTCTCACAGTTGAAAGCTTCTGACTGGTTCAGATCAAATAAATTATATCTTAATAATTCAAAGACACAAACTATGTTTTTTTCAACCCGGTGCTTAGATCATTTCGACAATCCCGAAAATGTAAAATCTTTAGGAGTAATCATGGATCCCCATCTACGTTGGGATCAACACGTTGATTACCTATGTGTTAAACTTTCTAAAGTTGTATACCTTATAATAAATATAATGACAGAATTGCCTGAAAAAATGTTGTAAAAACAGTTTATTTCTCTTTATTTCAAAGTGTATTCTCTTATGCTATTCTTACCTGGGGACACTCCTCTCATTTATACAGAATATTTTCACTGCAAAGACGTGTTATGAGGATAATAACACGATTGACATTTAGGCAAGATGTAAAGCAGAAATTTATAGGGATGAATATTCTAACAGTTCCTAGTTATTATATTCTTACCGCGCTTATGTATGTTAAACAAAATCTAGACAAATATGTTTCGCACAGTGATATACACGAACATGGTACCAGACACAGAGATCAAGTTTGTTTAAACTACACCAGATTGGTTAAAAGCCAGAATGCAATAAATTATTATGGTCCGAAATTTTTTAATAAGTTACCGCCAGACATCAAGCAGTTACCGGAAAAAAAATTTAATTTTAGAATAAAAGAGATTCTGCTGAATGGAGCATACTACTCATTTGACGAGTTTTTGTCTGATGTTTTATATTAAATTACTTTTCAGTGTTTTTACTATTGTTTGTATATAATGCATATCATGTGATGTAATTTACAATATCTGTATTGACTTGTGTAAACCCACTGGGTATTGACATCAATAAATTATTTGTATTTGTATTTGTATTTGTATTTGTATATATGATGTATTTGGATCATTTTGTAATAAACGCTTAACATAACACTATGTCTTTCACTTTCGCTCTAAGCGATGCGTCCTCTATATTAAGCTACAATTTCAACCCCCCTATTTATTTAGAGGATGATGTAGATTATGAAATTGGACTGACAAATTTTGACACCTACAATATTATTCCAAACATTGATAATAGCAACAATACCTTTGTTTGGGGGGAAAATGATGAATATGTTATCAAAATTCCTGAAGGTTGCTATGAAATCGGTGATATCACAAGATATTTGGAGGATCAGACAATTAAGGTAGATGAAGAAGCTATGATCACGATTACTGCTGATATTAATACTTCTAAAGTGAATATCCGTTCAAATAGAAAAATCAATTTCACTGTAGAAAATTCAATAGGACTACTACTAGGATTCGCGGCGAGATAGTTAACTCCTAATGAGGATAATACTTCCGATTATACAGTAAAAATTTCCAAGGTGAATACTATATGCATCGATTGTAGCATCGCAATAGGATCATTCTTTAATGGGCACCCTGTACACGTTATTCATCAGTTTTTTCCGACAGTACCAGTTGGGTATACAATAGTGGAATTACCTTTAAACATTATTTACTTTCCAGTTAGCGTTAAGACAATTAACATCACAATCAAAATAGTTGATCAAGGTGGGGAGCTTGTCAAATTTCGGGGGGAAACTATAACCGTTAGATTACATCTTAGAAAAGTAATCGGTTAATAAAATGGTGTTAAGATTCCATTCTACATCATACCACAGTAGACGTCAACCATACTATAAAAGGGTGACTAAGAAGAAAATTGGCAGTTCTAAAAATAGTGTCAATAGATTTACATCGGAAAATAAAAAGTTTTTAGAATCCCTAGGATTCAAGGTCTTAGTATAATGGAATTACTCAATATCACCGGTGAACCTTTCAGTGACAACTCTATTGAAGATTATCAATTTCATACATATCAGCCAAGTATATCAGGAAGTTTAGATTATAACGATGAAACAAGAATTCCCATCCAGGATTTAGATGCTTACACTGCACCATGCAATAGTTATCTATATATCGAAGGAAAACTCACACAAGAAGATGGGTCTGCAACTACTAAATTGGAGTTTATTAACAACGCTATTTCTTTTATATTTCGAGAAATTAGATATGAAATGAATGGTATAGTGATAGATTCTGTGAGGAATGTTGGTTTAGTTTCGACTTTAAAAAGTTATCTATCATATAATGAAAATGAAAGCGTTTTCTTACAAAATGCTGGATGGTTTCCAAAAAAGAAGTTGGGTACATCAGACAAAATTATAGCAGATGCAAACGGAAATTTCAATGTATGCATACCATTAAAATTATTGGTAGGATTTTTTGAAGATTTTCGAAGGCTTGTCATTAACATGAGACAGGAATTAGTACTGATCCGTAATAGTAATGATATGGATAGCGTTATGAGTATAGATGACACTCAAAAACCAAAAATTACTATTACTAAATTGTTTTGGAAAGTACCACACGTTACCGTTAGCATCTCGGAGCAGCTTAGACTAAATAAAATCACCAATAGAAATGCAGATCTTCCTATAAAATTTAGAAGTTGGGAATTAATTGAATATCCTTCCTTACCTACTTCAAACCGACATACATGGCCTGTTAAGACATCTACCAAAGTTGAAACTCCTAGGCATGTAATAATAGCCTTCCAAAAAGATAGAAAAGGAAAGATTACATCAGATATGAGTAAATTTAATAACTGTGATCTTAAAAACGTTAGAATTTTCTTAAATTCTGAGAGGTATCCGTACAATGACTTATATTTGGACTTTAAAAACAACAAATCTCTATAATATGTTTGGTAATTTTCAAGAATCCTATTACCCTCGAAAAATAAATCAACGAATTTTCAACCCTGAAGAATTTAAAGAATTAGCACCAATAACTCATATTGATTGTTCGCGACAAAAAGAAGTAATACAGACTGGATCCGTAGTTATGAGAATAGAATTTGAGACGGATACCCCTACTACTGCGGATATTACAGCATATTGTCTCATATTGCATGAGAAACACTTCACTTATAATCCTCTAACTAAAATTGTTCGACAACATTGATATGTTCGTGGCGCTTTCAAACTTCAACATGCGCATGACATATTTTTCGCTATTTAAAGAAAAGAGAAAATCTCACCATGTCAGTAACATAATGAGATCAGAATACATAAAAGCATTGAGAGAACATCGAAGAAAATTGAAAGACTTGAGAAAAGCTGTGGAATTATACAGTATGAAAGTTAGTGTATTAAAGAAATTGTGTAATTTAAAAATATGACTGATTTTTGATGTGCAAGGATTTAAAATAGAAAAAAAAAAAACAAATTTATAGTTAAAGAGTTTGCAGCCTATGATGGAGTAAAAATTTGTCACTACATCTTTAAGCCACCTTTTCCATTTGAGATGCTATCACCAGATTTACAACAGCAAGCCCACTGGTTACCAAAGAACTATCACTGTATTAAATGGAGCTATGGATTTACACCATTACATCTATTCGATAAAATTATTAAGAATTTGAGTACAAATGCAGATTGTGTTTACGTAAAAGGGGGGGAAAAGGCTGACTACATCAGACAGTTCATTTCACAACCATGTATAGAATTTGAAGAACAGCCATCTTTAATTATGTCTACCGCAAAATGTTTTTATCATAGTAATACTAAATGTATTTGTACACTATCCAATGTTTTTTATTTATATGAAAATTTTGTAATGTCCTAAATTTTAATAAATAAATAAATAAAACTAAATATTGTTTTTATTATAGTTTAATAATATAATATGTGGAGTATAATACATACAGAAAATAATTTGGCAATGTTTATTCCCTACAGAATCATTTGATTCATATTCAATACATTTGGTTGTATCAACCAGTTATGATTCATTAAAGTCGACTTCGTCACAATCGGTTTCATCACAGTCAGTTTCATCACAATCCGTTTCATCAGTCAGTTTCATCGTCAAAATTTAGTTTGTTTAGAAATTCAGGCTGTAAATAATTTTTTAATGGATGTAGAAACCCCCCTAAATTTAACGCAATTAATCCATCGACTAAACATTCCAAAGATATTTTTCCTTCAGAGAAATTTTCACATACTTTCAAGCCATTTTCTTAACCTTTTGCTATTTTATTACATTCTTCTGCACTATAAAAGGCACCCATTCCATAAACTGCTTCATGCTCGGCATCAAATTGGAGGTTAGAAAATTTCTGAAGCAAATAGCATATTCCACTTGCTAAATCAACAACCTCAACTTCTTTTACGTAACACATCCACATATTGAAAAAATGTTTGATACTGTATTATTACAGCTTAATAGAATACTGGTTGTACTGAGAGTTTACTTAAGTTTTATATTAGAAATCCCACTTAATAAAACCTCCTACCACATTAAGTTCACCTAATGGTACCTCCCACACAGCTTAAAATGAAACAAATAATTTATTGGGATTATTTATTGGAGTATTAATTTCAGGTTTAAAAACACAGTTGGTTACAATTATTTACATAATTTCAGTTTTAAAAATACAGTTACACAATTCACATAATTTGCAATTTTAACAGATTTGAGTTTTATTATTAGTTATACGTAATTAGTCACATAGAGTCATACAGTTTTCAAACAATTTCAATTTATTAAACTATTTTACATGTTTAAAGCAAAATTATTTATGTAGAATTCATTTTCATTGACATCATTCATTGTTTCATCAATTTCTGTGGCTAGTTTTATTAACAAAGTTAATAATTCCTCACTTGTGCATTGTTTATGATCTGAATTTAACTTAATAGATCTATGACCCCAAGCTAAGGTATTCGGTAACACGGCAATAATATAACGTTTATTATCTTTCGAAGATAACGCGACCTTATTTTTTAATTCTGTATACATCGTATGTAAATGTGATTTAAACACATACATTTTACGATAAATTAATCCACCTTCTTCCACAATTTGTTTATAATCAACAATGTTTAATTGGTTTTTAATAATATTTTTTGATACCCCTTTAGCTTTTTTTGTTTCACTTTCATTGAGTTTTACGCAATATGCTTCCGCCCCAGTTCCATAAAAACTTTGTATTGGAGCGCCTGCAAACTTACCTTTCATTTTCCCAACAATAGACACCGTTTTGGGTACACCATGAATATTATCATTACTAAAATTTGATGTGTCGAACCAACTTAAATTGTTCTTTATATCATCATAAACATTATCAGTAAATATTTCTAAAATCAATGAATCTGTGTCGGTATAGCACAGAGTCGCATTATTACCGTATTTTTGCTTGATGAAGTCATAATAAAAATCATATATTACTGTTTTTGATATTTCTAAAATTGAGTAACCCACGTATAATGGCTTATTATAACAAATTTTCAGTTTAGACATTTCTATAGCTACTAAATTTTCTGAGAAAACTGAACATGATTTATAATTAGGCTTACTTATGTACCCTTCAGCCCCAACACTTCCACGAATATTTTCCCAGTGAGAAATAAGTTTTATATCGACTCTATTTTCAACATTTTCCATAGTTTTTCCGAATATTGAGTTTATTAAAAATTTAAAAAGATCTCTTTCAAAAGCATTTTTGGATGCATTTCGCAACGCTGTAATTAAATCAATATAGGTTTTCAACGAAGGGATTGCGAAAATTCCAAAATTCTATGAATTTTTTGCAATTTTAAACCATGTTCTAAACATTGTTTGAGATTCCTGTAATGAATGATATAGTTAGTTTTATTATGTTTAAAATAAGTTAAAATAAGTTTAGATTGTTTACTATTTGGGGGTATTAAATTTTCTGCGCAGAATGGTAAATCATTATGTGCATCATGCAAATTTTCAGGATATTCCAAATCCACTTCTAATACATACCCCTTTTCAGAATTGTTACTTAAAAGGGAACAGTCAAAATATTGAATTTCGTTGTCGTTTAACCATCTAAATCCCCCCAATGGTAAACTTTGACTCATACTATAACCGTATAAATTCGTGGCGTCTAAATAAAGTATATATGACGTAGGTTTTGAAGAATTATAATTAGAAATAAATTTATTATTGGCAATGGACATTCTTTTACTACATTGACTAACACCACCTCGTATGCCTTTTCTAAAGAAATGAAGCATATCTATATCAGTAAGGAGCTCAAGCTCAACTCCTGTCTTACGCAACATGGCATCCCAACTTAATGATGGTGCTATTACATATTGTGCAGGATCTAGTGTAAATTTTTCTAAACAAATTTTACGAAAGTTTTCAAAAATATCCGCCAATAGCAATACATCAGATTTTAGGTATATATCAGAATATTCGCCCAAAGTCTGGCATTGAAAGGTGTGCCAAGTAACATGCGCTCGACTATAATCCTTCTCGCTAACACCATCACCACGCAATATATCAAAAAATAAATTTTGTGTGGGTAATTCAGTATCGTTCAATTTACCCATTGAATCCACATAGGAATAAGGGAAAACTCCTTTGCGACGTATTAAATCAAATTTTGATTGATCACTGAAATATTTTTTTATCTCTGAACATTGTTCAGATTCTAGTGTTTGACTTAATTTATCTAAAGAAGCTGGTAAGAAGCGAAATGAATCCAGAAATTTCAATTTTATAAATACATTTTTTTCTGCGCCTTCCTTTCTTTCGACTAACATGTGTTTTGAAAATGATATATACTTCTCTTTATTTTGCGCTATGACATCAATTTTCTCTTGATTTAAGGCCAATTTTTTAATAAACAAATGCGAATCATAATTTGTTAAATTGTGAAAGAATACTGGAATGAATTTGGGTATTTTGAAGTTTAAATTACAAATGGACTGAGCCGCATCCCGGTAATTCCCAGTTAAGTGACAATGATCACGAACTTTCTGATTACTTTCAGTAAAAACCTTATTACAAATGTAACATGTACTACTATTGTTAAAATCCGTCAGTTGATGCTCTGAAAGAGGTAGCATCGGTTTAATATTTTTCATGTGTTTATCATATAAATTGTGCATACATTCTTCTAATTTCTATATAAAAACATGAGCTGCATATAAACCGCGGTAATGAACTAGTTTCGATGCGGAATCGTCAAAGCTACATTTTACATAAAAACAAAATGAATAGGGTTGATGTTCATACGTTTTCACAGTAAACGAATTGTCTTATTTAGGTTGCGCGTGAAGGATAGGTTTTAAAATGCTTTCAAAATCCGCATATATTACAAATGGCACTGTTAATTGTTTCTCAAAGTTGACAAATTTAAGAACATTGTCAGGAATGCTTTCGCCGAATTTATTTATCACAAGATTAGTTGTTGGTAATTGTGTGCATATAAAATTACAATCGTGTTTTTCATGAAGGCGTAATGCATCGCGCGTTCGAAAAAAGTAGAGACAGCCGTTACAAATAAACGTTTGTCCAATATGCTTAGATCTTTGTTTAGAAATTAATCTTGACAAATCTTTAATGAAACAATAATGATTAATTCCACCATCATCCGTAATAAGCAAGAGATTAATGTGAGTATTTTGCAGAGTTCTGGTAAAGTATAGTGGACCGACAATTTCATAAATAATTTTGCCATCTTTAAATTGATTATTGACACCAAATACATGTATTGAAATATTGTTTAGTTTTTCAAACTTGGGTATGTCTTTTAATTTAACTGGAAAATCAATAGACTCCATCCTGAAAATATTTTATAAGAAAGAGAAAATTATGTAATTTTGATAATATACCTGAATCCTTTTCTTGCATATGAGAGGCTTTCTCCATAATATCCTTGATAAATTCTTCATATATTTCCGTTAAATCAGTGGAGATAGTCAAAATTTTATTTTTAGTGTTAAACGATTTGAGATCAAATATATTTTTTTCGGGTATGACATACATTGAAAATAACTCTAAATGTATTTTTAGTGCACGATACTGTTTAATATAGTCAGTAATAACTGAAAATACTTTGTATTTGATGTCTTCAAAAAATTCAACGTGATCGATGTGATGATGTTTAGTGGAGAACCGATAGCTCGAAATTCGACACTTAAATGCACTGTTGACTCTTTCAACACATTCGCCCAGAGTATGTAAAGTCTTTTTCTTGTGTGCGTTACTTCTAATATGACCATTTAAATAGTTTCTTTGAATTTTGACATGACATTCAGGACATTCAGTTAAATTATCATGGACGTTTGACGGATCAGGTAGATTTATGATTTCATCTTTTATTTCATCATCACACTGTACATGTGAAACTTTCTGTTTTTTCTCAGGTATAGTTTCGTGATATCTAGACAACTTTCTCTCTAGTGGCGTAACAAACTGCTTCTTGAGGAAAAGAATTTATGACATCGAAGGCACTGCATTTTATTACAGTTTGCTAAACTATTCTACTGAACCACTGAACAATTGCAACTAACTGTATTTCAGCTAAATCTGAAATTAATACTTACTTGGCATACGATTCAACATGCTTATATACGAGGTAAAACAAAGAAAGTTGTTCACCAGAGAATCCCAATAAGCCAGTTTAACCGGTCTTACAACTTATGTAACTGGATTAACCGGTTTCAGAGTGTGTGAAAAAGTCACTAGACTTTAATATCGCCTTAAAAGAAGTATATTGACCTCGGAGTGTCTGTGACCTTCAAAACTGGTTATTTTCACCTATTTGATCTAGAAAGCGAGTTTTTTAACCTTGGGAAATGGTGCTTTCAAGGTCACGTTTTTCAACCATCTTACTTGAGGGCGCGTGGAAATCATTTTTAAAAAATGAATTATTTTGGTTACAAGTTTTCAAATGCATTATTAAATTAATTATTATTAAATTATTTTTGTCTGTTTAATAGATACATATACATGTACATATTTATACAGGTCATTAAAGATAAAATTTCCTCATGGTTGTGCAGGAGAATGCGTTATATGACTAAAAAATTGCATAATGTTCACCGATGTTCTGGATTAAAGCTTTATACTATTAGAACGCGTATATTTCTTATTGAATAAATATGAATAAAATCAATTAATGCAATAGTAGATTTCAAGTCTTGTAATATCCCATTATCATCATCTATGTGTAATTTATATTATATACAGTATACTGAATTATATATATATATATATATATATATATATATATATATATATATATATATATATATATATATATATATATATATATATATATATATATATATATATATATATATATATATATATATATATTATTTCTCAACTTGGGTGATTGCTGTAGAAGTAAAATAGGTGTTTTTTAAATATCAGACTTACTTATTTCTTTATTAGTATAACATGTCAGCATTTTATTATTACAAGTACCTATGCGAATATCAAATATATTTTACATTTATCTATTTTCTAAGTTTAAGTAAATCTACAGTTTCTTTGACAGATGTATCGAACTGGCATCCCATGATGATTTTCCTTCAACCATTTTGAAATTATTTTCGGTAAATCGTACTTCACCATTTCCATCTCTACGAGACACTTGTAGGTAAAAATCATGCAGAAACTCCAACAAAAAAACATACTGTAATGTATTTCAACCCCTAGAATGTAGGCAACACAGAATGCGATTAATTGATTGGATGTCTGCCTAAATATAGAGATTTGCAGTATTTGCACCTACCAGAGAAAGAACATACTAGAAGATCTAGAGAGATGGCATATCTGTTCTGGAACCATCTGGAGAATGTGACATCATCACAGAAACTTCGAGATCTGTCATCTGTAGGTATATAAGGCATGGAGTAAACCAAAAGGAGAGAAGTTAGTGCAGTACTAATTGTCAGTTGAAATGGTCAGAGAGTAAACACAGTGATAAAGTGACTGAATAACTGAATTGTAGTACACAGTGTATTATTAGCCAAGTAGTTATTGTTGTAATTAAGTAAGTTAATAAATTAGTGTTTAGTGTTACCCTGCTGTTATAATTTCCGAACCCACGATACAGGGTGTTTACAAAAAGGGTGTAAGCACGTCACAATTGGTGTCAGAAGCGGAATTATAACAGAAGATTTCTGGACTGTTCAAGAAGAGGTTTCTACAGTGTTCTTCTTGGGAATTAGTGGTGACACTGGGAATTGATTAACGGGACATTGTTTAAGGACTATTTTTGGACTCGAAACTGTGAAAAAGTGCGTTTTCGGGAAAGTGACAGAGACACTGAAAAAGACTCATTTGTGCTAGTGCGTGAAAATTACTAGAACTACTGGATAGTGACAAAAGACTCTGGATAAGACTTTTTCGTGCTGTTTGAGATTTTTCTGGAAAGTTCCATTGACGTGATAGTTTTATTTTGCCAAAAACATGGCAGCTGAGAAACAAATACAGGACCTATTTGCGAAATTAATGAGGACGATGGCCCAGCAACGTCAAGAAGAAAAAGAAGAGTATGAAAGAAAACGACAAAAAGAAAAAGAAGAGTATGAAAGAAAACGACAAGAGGAAGAAAAGCGGCGTCAAGAAGAAAAAGAAGAGCAAGAAAAAAGACGACAAGAGGAAAAAAAGCGTCGTCAAGAAGAGCAAGAAAAAAGACAAGAGAAAGAGAAGCTTCGTCAAAAAGACAAAGAAGAACAAGAGAGAAGACATCAAGAAGAAAAAGAAGAGAAAGAAAGACAAGAAAGACAACGTCAAGAGGAAGAGAAGCGGCGTCGAGAAGAAAAAGAACAAGAAAGAAGACGGCAAGAAGAAAAGCGTCGTCAAAAAAGAAAAAGAAGAACAAGAAAGAAGACGTCAAAAAGAAAAAGAACAGCAAGAAAGAAGACGTCAAGAGGAGAAAGAGGAACAAGAAAGACGCCAGGAAGAACTGAGGAAAATCCTGAACGAACAAATGAAAATCCAACATGATGCTATGAATTCAATCATTAACAAAATCAAGGAGGATATAAAGGCTGAAGTCAGTCAAATCAAAAGAAAGATGAGTGAGGTCGAAGGAGAAGTAGAGCGACTTAAGCGACAATTGGTTGAGAAAGGAGGCCAGCTAGTAACATTGTCAGGTCCTCGGTTAAAACCTCCCTCCTTTGACGGCCTAAGCTCATGGACAACCTACAAGAGACAATTTGAGGCGGCTGCAAGTGCAAATAACTGGGATAACGAGGAAAAGGCTATGGCATTAGTTCTGGCGCTAAGGGGCCAAGCCTCAGAGTTGCTTCAGACCATCCCGGTGGAGAAACAAAGAGACTTCAAAGTTCTGGAAGCTGCATTGGACTTGAGGTATGGCGACCAACACCTCGTTCAAGTATACCAGGCTCAGCTAAAGTCACGGGTTCAAAAAGCTGGAGAAAGTCTGCAAGAATTTGAAGCTGCGATAGAGAGACTGGCACACCTGGCGTATCCGAGTGCACCTAGAGAATTTCAGGAGCAGTTAGCCGTGGGAGCCTTTTTAGAAGGCATAAGGGACGAAGAGGTCAGGCGAATTCTGAGGCTGACGAGACATCAAAGTATTAGCGAGGCTTTGGTGCGTGCCCTTGAAGTAGAGGCTGCCTTTAAAGTCACCCAGCGGTCAGAAGTGCGAGCTGTGACTCTCGAAGAATACCAACCAGCAATGAACCGGAACCCCATGTTGACCGACATGCAGAAAATGTTTACCAAATTATTTGATAAACTGGATGACCTCGGAAAGCAGGAAAAACAGCAAAATAAAGGAAAGTCGAGTGGTGGTATTAAATGTTACAACTGCGGCAAGATGGGACATATGAAACGAGACTGTCGACAGCAGAACTCAGAGAATCGAATAAATGCTGTGAATGTTGAAGAGAAGCAGGAAAACAGTACCAGGGGGGCGGTGCTGGCTGAAGAAAAGAATGCGCCCAGAGAAATAAAGGTTTGCCAGCTTCGAAGAATCACGAGTAGTCTACCATCACAAGGCTGTGTAAACGAAATGAAAGACATTCCAGAGAATTGGACAAAGGAAGCTTTAAGACAAGAGCAGCTGAGTGATGCAGAAATTGGACCCATATTGCGAGCAAAGGAGAAAGAAACCCGACCAGAATGGAAGGATGTTTCAAACCAAGGAGTAGGAGTGAAGGCTTTGTGGTCGCAATGGGATTCACTGAGAGTCTTAGATGGGCTATTGAGGAGAGCATGGGAAAGCCCGGATGGGAAACAGGTTGCCATGCGTTTAGTGATTCCCAGGTGTCGTGTACCAGAAGTACTCCAGAAAGCGCACAATGAAACATCCGGCGGACACCTTGGAGTAAACAAGACGTTGAGTACAGTACGGGAACGGTTCTATTGGGTTAATAGTCGACAAGATGTAGAGGCTTGGTGTCTCAAGTGCAAGAATTGTGCTGCCAATAAGGAACCACTTTCCGTAACCAACTATGCGAATGAAAGTCGAGAAAAGCCGAAGAATAACCAAGAGCAGTTGACCAAAGCTGGTAACCGAATGAAGGCTCGTTATGATCGGAATGCGAGTACAGGAGGATTCAAGGTGGGAGATCGGGTCTGGCTGTACAATCCACAGCGGAAAGAATGGAGATCCCCGAAGCTTCAACCACCTTGGGATGGACCGTATTCAGTCATCACCCGAATTAATGATGTCATATATCGGATTCAACGAAGTAAGAAGTCAAGGATGAAAATCGTACACCTGGATAGACTGGCGAAGTATGTGGAAAGGGCTGAATTGCCTGACCGGGACGTTCAGGCTTAAGGAGGGGGCAGTGTAATGTATTTCAACCCCTAGAATGTAGGCAACACAGAATGCGATTAATTGATTGGATGTCTGCCTAAATATAGAGATTTGCAGTATTTGCACCTACCAGAGAAAGAACATACTAGAAGATCTAGAGAGATGGCATATCTGTTCTGGAACCATCTGGAGAATGTGACATCATCACAGAAACTTCGAGATCTGTCATCTGTAGGTATATAAGGCATGGAGTAAACCAAAAGGAGAGAAGTTAGTGCAGTACTAATTGTCAGTTGAAATGGTCAGAGAGTAAACACAGTGATAAAGTGACTGAATAACTGAATTGTAGTACACAGTGTATTATTAGCCAAGTAGTTATTGTTGTAATTAAGTAAGTTAATAAATTAGTGTTTAGTGTTAACCTGCTGTTATAATTTCCGAACCCACGATACAGGGTGTTTACAAAAAGGGTGTAAGCACGTCACAATACTCTATTTTCTTTTAAGTCTAGCGTGGGTTTTAAAGCTGACCTATAATTTATAGACATTTTATCACACACTGAGGTCTCGTACAATTGATTTCCAAATACACTTGTATAATCCCAGTGATGCTCGCTTTGTAGCAACATATTTATTAAATTATCTATCGTGATACTGAACTTAGGTAATTCACTGAATGCCGAGTACATGGTTGAGTTATTCGAATTCATCTTGAGTTTATATGTGCGCTGTGAATAGTACCTTATCACTATCCAACTCATCTTATATATCTCAGACATAAAGCTATTAACATGGAAACCATCTTTACCTTCTTATAAGAATCATCATAAAATTCAGTAAAAAAAAGTTATTCATTCAAGCTTTAATTTCATTACTAATTTACAAGACAGCTGCATAAATATCTTTCGACAGAATAAATGTAAGCAGATAACCTGTAATACCCTCTAAAGCGAGGATCGACTTATTTATTTCTGTCTAGTGAACACCAGCCTACTATGGTAAAAAAAGTTTAGATGTAAGACTAACCATTAATAAACAAACAACTAACCACCAGCATAATACGAAAGTCATTTAGACGAATAACCTGTGATGTCCTCTAAACTAGGTTCGAATTATTTATTATTGTCTGGGTAACAGGTACCAGGTAGATGATGGTACGGCGACTCTCTCAGCTTGTCTTGTATTTATTTCAGACACAAAAACACGAAAGTCGTTAAGAATATAGGATGCGAATACCCTGTGCTGGCCTCTGAAGCCTTGCTTGAATTCTTTATTTTTGTCTGGCTATCTCTGTAACAAGTCGTCTTTCGAGAGAATAAAGAATGTTGCCAGCGCTTAAAGCGAAGCCTGTCTTTTTTATTTTTGTCTACATAACCATAAACGGGCACCAGAGTCGATGTGAGTATAACGAGTTTGGAATAATCACGATGCCAGCTAAGGATAAAGAACTGGTTCTCGCGGAATGTTGACGCTTCGCTTGCAATAAGGTTTAATTTCGCTCGAACGGCGTGGGTTAGCTATAGCCAATCGCATTAATACTAGTCCCGCAATATGCCGACTCGTTTGCAATAAGGTTTAATTTGGCTTGAACGGCGTGGGTCAGCTTTTGCTATCTCCCACCGCATCAGTTTCAGAACGAATATTTAAAGACGATCCCGGGTCTGCAGCATCACAGTTTCTACAAAGTTTGAAATACAACAAAGTTTAACAAACAAAATTTAATATGAGTTCTAAAGTGAAAATGGTATATCCAACCAAGAAGGCTAGCAGGCTAAGTTGTAAGAAAGTGGAAAACAGTGAATTGTATGATGACATCTCCTTTGAGGAAAAAGTTGTCAGGGAGTTGAACAGTGCCAGGTTGGACGACACTATCACGTCTGATATCGTCGTATTGAATGGCACCTTCTCGGAGGTGAAACCAATAACGGGGCCTCCAACTATAACCACCGAGAAGTCAACATCTTCGAAGACGCCATTTAATGTTATGGCTGGATCATCGAGGGGGACGCAAGTGATATCGGCGGTACCTAAGTACATAGGCTTTAAGCCGACAACAATGTCGACACCTGATAGAGATGTGGAAGCAGCTGCGTTGCTATCGATGGATGTAGCAGAGCACCTGCAGAATATGGAGGAAGTTGCAACTAAAGAGAAAACAGAACTTCATGTAAGAAAGGTGGCTTTTATGGAGGACGTGCGCGGCTGCCTCAAGGAGAAATGTGGGAGGCATATCAGTGGTCTGAAAATATCAAAAAAAAGTGTCGCCACTAAGATTGCGCAGTTGAGGCAGCAGCGCAAGTTGTTCGATCAAATGATAGCCTCCTTAACTGTTCAGGAGGAGCACATCGATGCGGAAATCGAAAACGTCGGCTACTTCTGGGAACACTTTCCGTTCACCGATTGTGAATTGCCAAGACAATTTTAATTTTAATTCTTTTATGTAGATTTTAGTATGTAATGTAGATATAAGTTTGTAAATATGTTTTAGTATGTAAGTATAATTATTAATTTTAGTGCTTTGTAAAATCGCTATATTTCTTATATTATTATTAAATGTTTAATATTTAACTCAATTTTTTATTTCCATATAAACTATATTTTTTCTGAACATTATTACTTGATAAAAATAAATAAGTAGTGTGATGACACACTTGGTAAATATTCTTTCAAATTTGAAAGTAATGCTTAGAAATATCCTGCAATAATATATTTGCAATGAGAATCATAACATACTAATTAATTTTGAACTAATAATTTAATTAACCAATTTAATGTTGTGGACAATTACTCAGTAACCATAAGCAGTTATATTTACCCCGCATATTCACCATATAGTATACACTTCCTCATTTAGTACTTTAAAATTCATTTATCAAATAAAAGTGTATTTCAGATATTCATGGGAAATATATCTAGATATAATATTGAATTAGTTAATTTCCAATATACTGAATATAAAATCAAACAATTCTAATTTTTAAAGTAACCACTAAAAATAATATCATTAAATTCATGAATGTTAATAATAAAGGACATCGGTACGCTTTAGTTTTTTATTCGAACTCATATTACAAATATATACTCAAATAAACATATTATTACATGGTATTAATGAATATAATTTCTGTACTATGATTTTTAATAAATTATTTTCTAAATATAAGTTTTCTTATCTGATACAAATATTAATAAAGAGTACTATAAATATTACATATTATATTCAAAATTAAGAGGATGTATAAAACACCACTGGTTTTCTTAGAACATGTTGATTCGGAAGGAGACGTAACTACCATAATTCTATTGGGATACGAAGTCATCATACCAGAGTCTACAGCTGTTGCAAATGAACCCTCGTTCCTAGTATTTAAATCGAATTTTTCTTTGATTAACTTCGCATACAAGCAATTCTTACTATATTTCAAATGATCTTTAATGGCCATGTCACCAGTTATCCATCTATGAATTTCTACTTTGCACCAGAAACATCGCACAATATCACTTTCACCTGTATAGTAAAAACCTGCTAATGCAAGCTCAACGGGCGGTAAAACACCAGTCCATCCATCGAATGACAATAAACGTTCATCAAATGTATTATATGAGAGATAACTATATATGCCTGAAAAATCTTCAATACACATTGCTTATGTGAGAAGGAATTTATTTGGTATCAGAGGTATTTGAGCCAGACAGTAATAAGAGAAAAATAATTGTGTATAATTTCTTAACTGATAATTGGTTTCGTGCTAAGGGAATATCTCGTTGTAGAAAGTGGAGGTATATACTAAACTTGATGAGGGCTTAGCAGCATACTTTTATTTCAGTGAGAATTCTGGAACACCCCCCACCACAATTAGCATTTTATTTATTTATTTATCAATGAGAGAACTGGAACATACCCCCACCGCAATTAGAGCATTTATTTAATAATGAGAGAACTGGAACATACCCCCCACCACACCACTTTCCAATTTCATAATGAGAGAACTAGAACCCCCCCACCACACC
This sequence comes from Rutpela maculata, assembly GCA_936432065.2. Classification (NCBI taxonomy): domain Eukaryota; kingdom Metazoa; phylum Arthropoda; class Insecta; order Coleoptera; family Cerambycidae; genus Rutpela; species Rutpela maculata. Next base: position 85,881,775 of record OW386292.2, read on the forward strand.
ACCCCCACCAATCTGCGATTTCTTTGTCCTTAGCTGGCATCGTGATTATTCCAAACTCGTTATACTCACATCGACTCTGGTGCCCGTTTATGGTTATGTAGACAAAAATAAAAAAGACAGGCTTCGCTTTAAGCGCTGGCAACATTCTTTATTCTCTCGAAAGACGACTTGTTACAGAGATAGCCAGACAAAAATAAAGAATTCAAGCAAGGCTTCAGAGGCCAGCACAGGGTATTCGCATCCTATATTCTTAACGACTTTCGTGTTTTTGTGTCTGAAATTAATACAAGACAAGCTGAGAGAGTCGCCGTACCATCATCTACCTGGTACCTGTTATCCAGACAATAATAAATAATTCGAACCTAGTTTAGAGGACATCACAGGTTATTCGTCTAAATGACTTTCGTATTATGCTGGTGGTTAGTTGTTTGTTTATTAATGGTTAGTCTTACATCTAAACTTTTTTTACCATAGTAGGCTGGTGTTCACTAGACAGAAATAAATAAGTCGATCCTCGCTTTAGAGGGTATTACAGGTTATCTGCTTACATTTATTCTGTCGAAAGATATTTATGCAGCTGTCTTGTAAATTAGTAATGAAATTAAAGCCTGAATGGATAACTTTTTTTTACTGAATTTTATGATGATTCTTATAGGTCAGCTTTAAAACCCACGCTAGACTTAAAAGAAAATAGAGTATGTTTTTATTGTTGGAGTTTCTGCATGATTTTTACCTACAAGTGTCTCGTAGAGATGGAAATGGTGAAGTACGATTTACCGAAAATAATTTCAAAATGGTTGAAGGAAAATCATCATGGGATGCCAGTTCGATACATCTGTCAAAGAAACTGTAGATTTACTTAAACTTAGAAAATAGATAAATGTAAAATATATTTGATATTCGCATAGGTACTTGTAATAATAAAATGCTGACTTGTTATACTAATAAAGAAATAAATAAGTCTGATATTTAAAAAACACCTATTTTACTTCTACAGCAATCACCCAAGTTGAGAAATAATATATATATATATATATATATATATATATATATATATATATATATATATATATATATATATATATATATATATATATATATATATATATAATTCAGTATACTGTATATAATATAAATTACACATAGATGATGATGGGATATGGGATATTACAAGACTTGAATTCTACTATTGCATTAATTGATTTTATTCATATTTATTCAATAAGAAATATACGCGTTCTAATAGTATAAAGCTTTAATCCGGAACATCGGTGAACATTATGCAATTTTTTAGTCATATAACGCATTCTCCTGCACAACCATGAGGAAATTTTATCTTTAATGACCTGTATAAATATGTACATGTATATGTATCTATTAAACAGACAAAAATAATTTAATAATAATTAATTTAATAATGCATTTGAAAACTTGTAACCAAAATAATTCATTTTTTAAAAATGATTTCCACGCGCCCCCAAGTAAGCTGGTTGAAAAACGTGACCTTGAAAGCACCATTTCCCAAGGTTAAAAAAACTCGCTTTCTAGGTCAAATAGGTGAAAATAACCAGTTTTGAAGGTCACAGACACTCCGAGGTCAATATACTTCTTTTAAGGCGATATTAAAGTCTAGTGACTTTTTCACACACTCTGAAACCGGTTAATCCAGTTACATAAGTTGTAAGACCGGTTAAACTGGCTTATTGGGATTCTCTGGTGAACAACTTTCTTTGTTTTACCTCGTATATAAGCATGTTGAATCGTATGCCAAGTAAGTATTAATTTCAGATTTAGCTGAAATACAGTTAGTTGCAATTGTTCAGTGGTTCAGTAGAATAGTTTAGCAAACTGTAATAAAATGCAGTGCCTTCGATGTCATAAATTCTTTTCCTCAAGAAGCAGTTTGTTACGCCACGAGAGAGAAAGTTGTCCATATAGATATCACGAAACTATACCTGAGAAAAAACAGAAAGTTTCACATGTACAGTGTGATGATGAAATAAAAGATGAAATCATAAATCTACCGGGTCCGTCAAACGTCCATGATAATTTAACTGAATGTCCTGAATGTCATGTCAAAATTCAAAGAAACTATTTAAATGGTCATATTAGAAGTAACGCACACAAGAAAAAGGCTTTACATACTCTGGGCAAATGTGTTGAAAGAGTCAACAGTACATTTAAGTGTCGAATTTCGAGCTATCTTTCTCCACTAAACATCATCACATCGATCACGTTGAATTTTTTGAAGACATCAAAGACAAAGTATTTTCAGTTATTACTGACTATATTAAACAGTATCGTGCACTAAAAATACATTTAGAGTTATTTTCAATGTATGTCATACCCGAAAAAGATATATTTGATCTCAAATCGTTTAACACTAAAAATAAAATTTTGACTATCTCCACTGATTTAACGGAAATATATGAAGAATTTATCAAGGATATTATGGAGAAAGCCTCTCATATGCAAGAAAAGGATTCAGGTATATTATCAAAATTACATAATTTTCTCTTTCTTATAAAATATTTTCAGGATGGAGTCTACAACAAATTATGTACTTGGAAGTGAATATAAATAAATACAATCCGCTTTTCGCTTCATCCTACATAAAATTACCAAAGCAGATTGAAGCAAAAAGGCTGTTGTGAATATATGTAATCATGATCAAATGTGCTTTGCGTGGTCCGTCAACGCAGCAATTTTTCCACCAACAGGACTTCCCCAGAGAGTATCATCGTATCCACATTATTCCACTCTATTAAACTTTGAAGGCATTGATTTTCCAGTTAAATTAAAAGACATACCCAAGTTTGAAAAACTAAACAATATTTCAATAAATGTATTTGGTGTCAATAATCAATTTAAAGATGGCAAAATTATTTATGAAATTGTCGGTCCACTATACTTTACCAGAACTCTGCAAAATACTCACGTTAATCTCTTGCTTATTACGGATGATGGTGGAATTAATCATTATTGTTTCATTAAAGATTTGTCAAGATTAGTTTCTAAACAAAGATCTAAGCATATTGGACAAACGTTTATTTGTAACGGCTGTCTCTACTTTTTTCTACTTTTTTCAGTGAGAATTCTGGAACATCCCCCACCACAATTAGCATTTTATTTATTTATTTATCAATGAGAGAACTGGAACATACCTCCCACAATTAGAGCATTTATTTAATAATGAGAGAACTGGAACATACCCCCCCACCAAAAAAAACCCCCACCACACCACTTTCCAATTTCATAATGAGAGAACTAGAACCCCCCACCACACCACCCCCACCAATCGCAGATTGGTGGGGGTGGTGTGGCGGGGGGTTTTGTGGTGAGGGGTTCTAGTTCTCTCATTCTTTACCTACTTAACAGCAAAAACAGATAACTTAATATATAATATTGGTGAAAATTATTTAAAAAAGCATAAACGAGAACAATTGACATCTGTGTGTTCAAACAAAATGAGAGAATTAGCACGATACTTAATAGAATTTAAAAAAATTACAATATTTCATACTTTATATATTTAAGATATTTTTAAACCTAAATTATTTGATACGACTATAGAATGTGCTAAAAGAATTGGAGGATATGATTTAGAAAAAAAATCTTATATCAACAAGTTTGTCTGCCCGCATTGGGACATCTCTAAAGCAAGTTTGTGAACTATTTATACTACTTGTTTTAAAAGAAGATCAGTCATATCCACTAATAAAGAAGAAATTTTAGCAGACGCAAAGCGATTCAAATAACTAATTGAAACTCAATGGACAACTGAAATAAGTAGTTTAGCCTTTAAGGATCTAGGAAAAAAGCATTGGGAAAAACTGGTTATGTTACAATTCGTGACATAAGAAAATTTCAATACTATGTTACTAACATAGCTAATAAAGCAGTCGCTACTCTTGAAATAGATATCAATAATAAAAAGGAATTGTAAATTTAGTTCAAGCTTCTCTCAACTATACCATTTAACAGAAAACGAATAGATGATGTCCAGTACACACAACTCGAGACATACACTGAAAATTTAAATTCAGTTAATCAAGAAGAATGTGAAACCACTTTCTCAGAATCAGAAAAGATTCTAATAAAACATTATAAATGGATCGTATCAGGAGGAAAGGGCAGCTAGCAAACCAGTAGCGATTTTATTTCTCTTAAATCTGCAATCCTATATCGATTTTTTTTATAAAAATTCGATCTGATGTGGTTCCTCATCCATTTTTAATGCCCTGGAACTGTTAAACGGACAAGAGGTGACGTTGTAATACGTAAATTTGCCAACAATGCCAATTTAGAATTCCTCAATCAAATTTCATCTAATAAATTAAGAAAGCAAATTGCAACTGTCATGCAAATTCTGAATCTTAACAAGGACGAGATTGAACAATTTGTTCAATTTATGGGGTACACAGAAAAAACCCATAATGAATATTATAGGTAAGATTTTTTAATTTGTATTTTATTATTGCTTTTGCAACCATAGTATAAAGTATAATTTTAACTTACCTCTAGAAAAGTTACGAGAAATTTCTGGAGGAGGTTGGAACCTTTTCTGACACTTTTGTGACACTGCTTATGAAGTAGTTTCCACAAACATCAAAACACTTGAACACCACAGTCGAATACTATTACTTAATGTGCGTTTAGTCAACAATATTGACAACATCTGAAGATGATTAAAAGTCTCACTTTTAATCATTTCCCGAAGATGTCAACTTGGTTGGAGAATACGCGATGGATACGCGTATCCATCGCGTATTCAAATTCATGCATATGTCGCGGTGGATGTCATCCACATATGCCGATGTTCAAATCAATTTTTTTTTTTCGTTTGAGTTCCACAGACATCTATAATATGCAGCCACATCAGACATCTGCGGCATATAACCACTACATGCATCCTTGGCAGACATCCTCGACATGTAACCACTATATGCATCCATGACAGACATTCTCGACATGTAACCACTACATACATCCTTGACAGACATTCTCGAGAGGCATTCGTGATGGGTGTCTACAACACGCTTCCACATATTCTCTTTTCCACATACTCTATTATTAATTATAATAAGTATCACTCTATTATTGTAATAGTGTGACCGTTTGTCATATATTTTACAAATTTAATTTAATCTGATTTATATTCTGTGTTAAGGTGTATCTTTAACACATTTGAAAAAATTATTATCAAACATTATAAATGGTTTCCTATAGTGTAATAAAAATATGATTAAATACATTCAGTGAGTTCTTCTGTTGTGCATATTTTTTTTATGGAGCCTAATATAGTCAAAATACAAAAATAATACATACTTAAATAAATTTAAATAAATGTATATTTTAGATGTTTCTGTTACATATAATGTGATTTTACATATAGATCTGATCATACGCGTATAAAAACTTATATTACGGCCTTAGGTATTAGATGTTAATTTCCAGTATGCCACCCTGTATTCTATATATGTGGATACAAACGATAAAAAAAATTTCAAAACAAATGTAAATGAGCCAAATGATGTGGGATTTGGATGACTGGCTACTTAAAAAGAAAAGTAATGAAATGTTGAGGTCTATCAGACAAAAATCACTAGTGTATAAATAGCTGCACCATTTATCATAGTTTTGACGACGCTGAGAAATAATTATTCGATGTTAGAACTTTGGAATTATATCAGTACGACCTTTTTAATTCTGAACTGGAGCATAAAAACATGTTCAAAAATATTGTAGCCTCGATATGTAGCGTGTTCCACAGTTTCAAGTTATCTTCTGCATTGTTGTTTTAAACTTAAGATCGGAATATCTTTTTCTTAATAATATAGTCGATATAAACTCTCAAGTATCAATAAACTTCTTTACCGTAGAATAGTAAATTAATCATAGAAAAACAGTATATTTCAATAATTTTTGTATTTAATACTTATTTAAGAAAATGGGTAAATTCAATCCAAAAAATTCTAAATTGTTAAATCGTTTTTTCTCGCCCTGTATATTTTTATGATGAGTGATTGACTCAAAAACAATAAGTAGTTGTGTCGTAACATGTATTCACATATTTTTATATTTTTTCTTAAAACTTATAATCGATACGTATTTGTTGTGATTATTTTAATATTAGTAGGCTATCCTATTTCAACAAGATACTGTGTTTAATTTATTTCTTACTTTGCTATGTATGCATACTATTACGATATGATTTATTGACTGTATAAATTCGTTTTCATTGCCAAGTATAAATATTAGTTATTATTTATAAGTTGTTAGTAAAAACTACTATTGAATTGTCGCGGACTTGTCAATACATGTCGGTATGATGCGCCATATCATTTAAATTTAAGCCGGCGGCGCTGGGCAGAGTATTATCCCCTTAGGCGATGAAACTAGTGTATAAATATAAACGGCCTACCTCAACGATTGCAGTCTGTTGTTTTCTTTTGATTCGTATGGGTTATGATTCCAGCAATTTATAAATAAATATTATGTTTTCCTGTAATATTCAAAAATGTTTGTGCCTCTATTATTTGGTTTTCTGTGGTACCTATTCATATGTGAGTATGTTCAATTTTGTTGGCTGTGATTTATATATTATATTTAAATATAGTCTAATACGTGTATTATAAAATATAGCACGTTTAACTTTAGCTAATTAATTAACAATCGATTTTCTATTCCAATGGTTTAATTTATTTTTATATTATTGTGGCGAGCTTAATAGATAAAAGAGTGAGTTTTGATGTGTTTTTGTGTTAGATTTTACATAATTTAAATATCAAATACTATTCTGTGGATTATACAAAAAGATTATAATCATTGCTTCTTGTTTGTTTTGAATTACTTGTTTCAATGATTTACTTTAATAAGATGTTGATATTTAGAGAGTTTAAAATCAAGACTTTTATATATGGATACATTTTAACACCGCGTAACTATAAATATTTTGTTATTATGTATTTTAATATAAAAACATAGTAGTGCTTGATAAGCGCGGTATTTGAGTAGAGTATAGTATAGAGAATATGTTTAGAAAAATGAAGTTTATTTAGCTCTTTATACCTTAATGTGTATATTAAATAATAATAACAATATGATAATAATAATAAAATGTGTTTATTTAAAAAACTGCACTTTACATACAAATAATTCATTTAAACAGGCGGAGTCTAGCGCATAGCTTCTCAATTCAAAACCTTCGTCAGTATTCGTATCTTTTCTAAATTTGTAGCTGCATTTTTCTCATTTTATAAACAATTTACGCTATTTATATATGTTATATTCCATTTGTAACTAGTGATTAAACAATCATATTTTTACTCGCTCAACTGAATCTTAGACTTTCTCTAAGTGATTTTTATGCTGTAATGTTACGTTTTATAGTATTAGAATGGTGCATAATGTTTCTACTGTCTTGATAAAATATAAATATTTTTGATTTAATCCGACAAAGAGCAGAAATTTAAAGCTAAACGTAGAAATTTAACTGCCAGGTAATTAATAGGTATAGACATACATATACAAAGATTTTGTTGGTTTCTACAGCAAACTGTATTATTTTCGATAATTACTATTTTAGTTTTTTAAAAATATTGACTCTCCTAGAAAAATAATAAACTCACTATGTTGTTAAAAAATTTCGCTGGATTTGAAAGCTTCCTGAGCAAAGTTGAAAGGGTAAAATATTAAATGGTTGGATGTTAGAATCCTGCAAACATTGTTACTCTTGAGATATATCACCAGATTGATTACGACTACATTGTGTTGAACTTGGACCATGCTTAACTTGATATTAAATTATATTTAAATTGAATTTATTTCTTCTTCTCACTCACAGTGTCTTGCATGATGCTTTGTAAATCGCGAAAATTATTCTAGTTGGCCTCCACTTGCTGTATGGTTTACTTGGTAGCATCATGCCTTCTGCCGTGGTTATCTGTTAGGTGCTCAGTCTCATCAAAACTCTATCTCATCGATTTCTTGATGTTCTCGTATACATGTATTATATTTAGGTTTTTATAATTGGTTTATGTCTCGTTGAGATGTTGTAAAAAGTTGACAATACGATTCATACGACGCGTCTCTACATGGGACCAGTATCAGCTTTGACGTCTGTTAGACCGACTGTACAAAGGGGGCTGTCGTCACATAAAAAGCTAGGTATATTAGTATCTCATCGATTTCTTGATGTTCTCGTATAAATGTATTATATTTAGGTTTTTATAATTGGTTTATGTCTCGTTGAGATGTTGTAAAAAGTTGACAATACGATTCATACGACGCGTCTCTACATGGGACCAGTATCAGCTTTGACGTCTGTTAGACCGACTGTACAAAGGGGGCTGTCGTCACATAAAAAGCTAGGTATATTAGTATGAGTGTCCTAATTATCAACTGTCCGATTATATAATCAATCATAAGTTATTTTTAAAAAGTAGATTATATTGATATGTTCAACCTCATAATGATTATCGCTATTACATATTAGAAAATTAAAAACTATAAATTAAAAACATTATAAAAGCATATATGAGTAAAATATCAGTATATAGAAAAGTGCTGACTAATCGTTGATAACGTGACTTATTTCAAACTGAATATATTGCGCGGCTGTAGCTCATAGATATCAATTGTATCTCAACGTTTACCTTGTTCACATCGAGTTAACCATGTCTAGTAGCACCGCGGCAGCAGTAGTTAAAAATATTACCTTTATGCTCGCATCATCCGAGCCTGGAAACCCATCTGATATTCAACTGGGCATTAAGGAGTATAATAAAGCGAGTAAGCTTTTGAATTCATTGCTTAAAACCGCCAAAAGTCTAGGAGAAAGACAGCACTTGACCACCAGTATTGGTCAAATTAAAAGCTTCCGTGAATTGTTTAAATCCTTACAAATTACTGGTGAAGGTTATCAGAATAATAAAAGAAGACAAACAGCTAGTTGTCGTGTAAAATGGTGCGATGTGGCTTCTGCATTTGGTGGACGTATTAGAACTGGTGTTATTGCAAATTTAAAACGCAAAGATCCTAAATTATTCTTAGAGGATTGTAAAGCTATTTTTCGAAGACGTGTTTTAAATGTTCTCAAAAAAGGATAATTTTATCAAGATTAACACCGTATTTTGTGGAGAATTTATGATTACTAAAGCTGAAGATATAATATCAGAACGTAAATATATGAATACTAAGAACGTACCTATATACAACGATACCGATTTGGATGAATGGTTTTTAGAAAATGTACAACAGCCGATTTTAGCAGACTAAGAAGAGTTTCAGGAAAAGAATAGTGGATGGATGTTATAAAAAATTATTAATCTTGCTGTTCATATAAACAAATTTACGCCTCAACTTGGGTCGTCATATATAGAACTACCCAAAGAGATTAAGCTTAAACAAGCCTGTATAAATATTTTAAATCGGGATAATGCTTTGTCGCCGGGTAGTTCAAGCTGGGCTGTGCTGATTGGACAGATTTGTGCAAGTGGGCGTGTCCGCGCTCACGCTTGCATAAATATGTGCCGATTAGCCAGCCCGGCATCACTTTCTCCGCAGTAAGCAATCGTAAACTTCGGCATAACCTCTACAAGCGTTTTAAACAATTTCTCGTCGTTTATTTTACAATAATTAACTAACAAAAGATCCCATAGGGACAAGGGCCTTTAAAACAGCCAGCCCAGAGAAATAAACAAATAAAAAAATAATAATTAAATAACTACGAGCCAAAAGATTCCCCATAGGGACAAAGGCAAGAAAAATAGCCAGCCTGAGGCTCATTTCAATAAATAATAAATTGAAATTAGAATAAGAAAAGATCCCCTTCTGGGGCACAGGTCAAATAATAAACAGCCAGGCCTGTATAATAAAATACAAACACGACCTCTACGTCATGGCCCATAACACTAACCCAGAACACCAGGAGCGTCTCGATGGGGGTGAGACGGACCAACTCGGGCCTCCCTCCTCTGCAGTGCGAGTCCACAGAAGCACCCAGGTGGAGGCACGCTTCGTCATGAGCAACTCCATGTTCCCGTATTTCGTTCCCATTGAGGACCAGAGTGACCAGGAGCCTATCGCACCTGGGGGACATCCTCGAAGGCGACATGGTGCCACGCAACGTGGGGCTTTGGGACAAGGAATTCTCCCACGAACAGTCTCCGCGCCTGAGTTTGCCAGCACACCGACGATGAGAGAGCCGAGGCGAATAAGTTACCAACCTCCGGGGCAACAACCGCTCCAGGGAGTTCCAGAACGACGACAACCAGCTTCCCCTCTTCTGGATTCAGGGCATATCAGCGAATATGGAGGAATTCCGTGGCGCCCAACCGAGATTCAGACCACGTCACAAGACCCAGTCACGGTGTTGGTCCAAGCGACGCAGAAATTAGCAGATCACATGCAAAAGATGGAAGTGGCCAAGCATAAGCCAGATTTTACGTATAGTGGCTTAGACGAAGAGGATCCACATGAGTTCATAAGACGCCTAGAAAACCACTTTAAGGAAAAGAAAGTTGCGGAGATGGCCTATATTAATACTATCAAACCTACGCTACTGGGAGCAGCAAAGACGTGGTTCGAGGCGCTCAACAAGACTACCATTACCTACCCCTTCTTCTTGGACCGGTTTTGGGCCCGGTTCAACTCCACAGCGGTCATCTCCCGAGCTACCATGAGGCTGTATGGGGACAAACAGAAGTATCATGAGCCAGCGTGGTTATTCATTACACGCAAAGCCAATATGTTTAAACGACTGGCCCCGAACACTCCCGAAGCCCAGCAGTGCTCGATCATCTTTGAGCAGTTCCACCCACGACTAAGGGCGTACACGAGAAATCACCAACCAACCAACATTCACGACCTTATCCAAACCATTTCACTGATTGAAGAGGACATATCCGAAGGGCATGTTGAGGTCACAGGCCCCCCGTCTCCGCCGGAGCCAAGAAGACGTGCTAATCCAGCGGGAAGTAGCTCCCGTTCTCCACCCTACCCCTGCCGGCATTGCCAAGGGGACCACTATAATAACGACTGCCCTACCTTGTCTCAGGGCGGCAACCAACCCAGGAGCTCGGGAAACGCCGAGAGGACCGCGGCAAGGGGCGATGCCCGGTCCTCGCGACAGGAATAGAGAGTAACCAAGTCACGATGGGGCCCACCTTTACGTTGCCACGAATTCCTATCCGGATCGACGAGAAACACCTCGCCGCCCTCGTGGACCAACTCCAACTTCATCCAAGCCAGCCACGCTAACCCTCAACGAGTGAATTCGGAAACCACCCATGTTGCACTGGCGTGCAGACAAGCAGGTACCCGCTTCCAAGGGACGTTGGATGTGGACTTCCAACTCCAGGGGGAGAAGCATAGGGCAAAGATGTTTATTCTAGAAGACCTCGCTGAGCAGGTCGTCCTGGGCCAACCCTGGCTAACCGAACAAATGGCAGTCATCGACCTAGCTCGAGGATGTTTACACTATGGCACGGGAATCCGCCAGACCATCTACTGGATGCAGGAGCGGCTACCGCAGGCAAAACGGGATCATATGGTACTACTTCAAGACAAGCTGCCGAACGAGCATCCTGAAGAGTATAGACAGTTACTGGAAAACTATCCCGAGGTATTTGAGGATACCCCACGCCAAGCCACTACGCGGGACGCGCAGCACGTAATCTACCTCCGAGACACAGTCCCTGTAAAGGCGCGCCCATTTCGCTATTCGGAACAGAAAAAGAGGATCATTAATGACGAAGTACGAGACATGTTGGCCAATGAGATCATCCGGCGGAGCAGATCAGAATACAATAGTCCGGCGCTGATAGTGACCAAGCGTGACGGCACCCCGAGGTTTTGCGTAGATTATCGCTTGTTAAATAAGAAGACCCATGTGGAAACTGCGCAACTTCCTCCTATACATGACACGATCCGGGAGCTGGGTAATGCTCGGATCTTCACTACCCTTGACCTGAAAGCCGGATATTGGCAAATTCCCATGCAGGAACAATCGAAGAGGTATACAGCCTTCTCCACGCCGGATGGGCAGTCCTATGAGTTTAACGTTATGCCGTTTGGTTTGGCAGGCGCACCCGGAAGCTTCCAAAAATGTATGCTAGAAGTGCACCAATTTGTCAAGGTGTACTTAGACGATGTGATCATCTACTCCAGTTCGCATCCAGAACACATGGTCCACATCAGTCTAGTCCTGGAGCGGTTCCGTCTCCACAACTTAAGATGTTCCCCCTCGAAGTGCATTTTCGGGGCCGACGAGCTCGCCTATCTGGGTGGGACACACCATCACGGCAGACTATAACGTACCGCAACAGGGACATCTGACCCAAATCCAGGAGTACCAGGCCCCGCGCACGATCCGAGAGTTGCGAGCCTTTATGGGAACAGCCAATTGGTTAAGGGACTACGTGCCAAGGTTCGCCGAAATATCCGTCCCCATGACGGATCTGCTGTCCGTGAAACGCCGCAGGTTCCAGTGGACGGCCGAAGCTCAAGAAGCATTTGAGAAGCTTAAAGAGGCCCTAGCTCAACCTTTGCAACTCTGCCGCCCGGACCCGACGCGCAGGTACATGCTACAAACGGACGCCAGTTCGATTGGCTTAGGAGCCACCCTCTTCCAGTTAGGAGATCGAGACAAGCGCCGCATTATCGCCTGCGCCTCCGCCAAGCTGAGCGCAGCTGAAAAGAAATACCACTGTAACGAGCAAGAGGTATTGGCCACAGTATGGGCCATTAAACGATACCGGCACTTCTTGCAGGACGAAGAATTTACTTTTTTAACCGACAGCAGGGCGCTCCTTTGGCTGGACCGCTACAAGGACGAGAAGGCGAAATTAACGAGGTGGGCACTGATGCTACAAGAGTACCGCTTCACAGTGGTTCACGTGCCAGGACCGAGGAACGAGCTGCCGGACTTCCTCTCCCGGAATCCCGAACCACAACAGGTTCCCGTGGAGTGCGCGCAAGACGAGCGGATGTTCCCCACCATACAGCAGATAGGAGAAGAGGAGCCATCCCTGTTCACCCTTATCGCCGAGGCGCAGCGGCAGGACGAGGGTAGCCGCCGAGACAAAGGGCGCCTGTGGCGGATCCAACAGGACGGGGCCCAGGACGACGAAGAGAGGAGGATTAGTAGGAAGTACTTCGTATATGATGACCTCATTTGGTTCCGTAAGCAGGATAGGAGGGCGCTGTTGGTACCCTATCATATGAGACAGAGGGTTTTCGAGGAATTCCATGATGCACCCCTGGCAGCTCATCCCGGCCGGGATGAAACCCTTCAAGCCATCCAACGACATTACAATTGGCCAGGGATGAAGCGGTATGTGCGCCGCCATGTCAAAGCCTGCCGGACGTGCGCCACCATCAAACAAGGCGCAGCCCAAGAACACGCACCACAACGACCTCGGACCCCGGACCAACCATGGAAGTCAATCAGCGTCGACGCCTTGGGTCCGTACCCGACCACTAGGGGAGGCCATCAATATGTGTTAATCGCTTCTGACTTATTCACGAAGTGGATAGAAGCCAGGCCGTCCCCAGATATGACGGCCAAGTCCATCCTGAGATTCCCCCACCGGTGGGGCTACCCCGAGCAACTTATCACGGACAGCGGGCCCCAGTTCCGGAGTCTGGCGTGGGATCGTTATATGCAGACGCACCACATCAACCACACCCCTTCACCGATATACCACCAACAGGCCAACCCCATAGAACGAAGGGTCCAGGAGCTAAAAAAAATCCTTCGCACAAAAAAACCAGTTAATCGTTGGGACGAACACCTCACCGAAGCCCTCTATACCTTACGAACACGCGCCAATGCGGCCACAGGCGCCTCCCCGAGCGAGCTGCTACTAGGACGGACCCTGCCCCGGCCGGGAGAATGGGCCGTTCCCCGAGAAGTTCAACCGCCGATTGAACCTCGACCCCAGCGGATGCAGAAGGCCCGCGACAGGCAAGTGGTATACCAACGGAAGCTGTATCCGGACCGAGAGAAGGAAGTCGACAGAGAGTACCAGGTGGGGAACCTAGTCATGGTCAAGAACCACGTGCCGGAGCATCCCTTCGATGTGAAGTGGACTGGACCCCATCGGATCACAAAAAAGCTGGGACAGACTACCTACGAAGTGGAACGAGACGGGACACTATTTCCCGTGTTCCTAGACGACCTCCGAGATCCACCGCCCGACCCTCCTCCCGAGTAGCCAAGTCGTCCCGACGCCCAAGGACGACAGAGCGACGGACGGACCGACGGCCATGGACGAGTAATTATGATTATAACATATCCTATTATTGTTAGCTAGGGAACATAAATTATTTACCTAGGGATACCTTTTTTTAGTTCTTGTCTTGTTTTGGGAAATACGTTTAATTTTCAGTTAGAAAAAAAAATCGATTACTTAGCGCTAGAAATGAAGTACTTAGTAGGGAATTAATTCTTATTATCATTTTAACTAGATATGTAATTATAGGTGAAGTTTATAAATAAATTCCGCCTTGAGAAGTTATGCGAAGCCTTGCACCCGGGGGATGTCGCCGGGTAGTTCAAGCTGGGCTGTGCTGATTGGACAGATTTGTGCAAGTGGGCGTGTCCGCGCTCACGCTTGCATAAATATGTGCCGATTAGCCAGCCCGGCATCACTTTCTCCGCAGTAAGCAATCTGTAAACTTCGGCATAACCTCTACAAGCGTTTTAAACAGTTTCTCGTCGTTTATTTTACAATAATTAACTAACAAAAGATCCCATAGGGACAAGGGCCTTTAAAACAGCCAGCCCAGAGAAATAAACAAATAAAAAAATAATAATTAAATAACTACGAGCCAAAAGATTCCCCATAGGGACAAAGGCAAGAAAAATAGCCAGCCTGAGGCTCATTTCAATAAATAATAAATTGAAATTAGAATAAGAAAAGATCCCCTTCTGGGGCACAGGTCAAATAATAAACAGCCAGGCCTGTATAATAAAATACAAACACGACCTCTACGTCATGGCCCATAACACTAACCCAGAACACCAGGAGCGTCTCGATGGGGGTGAGACGGACCAACTCGGGCCTCCCTCCTCTGCAGGGCGAGTCCACAGAAGCACCCAGGTGGAGGCACGCTTCGTCATGAGCAACTCCATGTTCCCGTATTTCGTTCCCATTGAGGACCAGAGTGACCAGGAGCCTATCGCACCTGGGGGACATCCTCGAAGGCGACAGCTTGCTTCGCATGGAGTGTGGTTTCTGCATTATATCCTGCTCGCGATGGTGCAAACCCATGTCGTACTACATCATACCCACATTATTCAAATGTTTTAAATTGGACTGGAATACGGTTCCCGATTAATTTCAAGCAAATACCTAGATTTGAAAAACAAAACAATATATCTATTAATGTTTATATATTAAGCAAATCGAGGAAGCAGTTCAAAGTTTTACCCACATATTTGACTAATGAGAAGAAAAATAAACATGTTCATTTGCTCATGACCCAGAATGTATATTACGAAGAAGACGAAAGTGATGGTGATGAACGAATTGATCCTGTGAAATATCATTTTATGTGGATAAAGAACTTATCTCGTCTTCTATCGGCTCAACTGTCCAAATACAAAGGTCGACAATATTTTTGTGATAGATGTCTACATTACTTTCATTCAGAGATAAAATTAGAAAAACATATTGAAGATTGTAAAAACTTGAATCATTGTAAAATTAGGACCTAGTGATGATAAAAAAATTGTAAGTTTTAAAAATTATATGCAGTATATACTACAACCTGTTAGTGATGAAAATAAGAAATCAAAAGAAACAAAGTATCAAAAACATGTTCCTTATAGTATCGGGTATTATGTTAAATGTTCATACGATGACTCTTTATCATTTTATAAATCGTATCGAGGTAAGGACTGTGAGAAATGGTTTGCGGATGAACTCTATCAATTGTCTGAAGATTTAGAAACTGTATTTCTGCGTCCACTACCTATGGATAAATTAACTGCGTCTCAAAGTTATTCATTTAGTAAAGCTACACATTGTCATATTTGTGAATCACCCTTCAAACCTGGAGAGAAGGTTGTGATCGACCATTCCTATCTCAGTGGCGCTATTCGTGGCAAAGCTCACGAAAGCTGTAACTTAAATTTTCAAGATAGTCACGTGGTACCCGTAGTTTTCCATAATTTAAGTAACTATGATGCTTTTTTATAATTGAAAAGATAGCCACGTCGGTTGAGGGGTGAATGGAATTACTACCTATAAACAAGGAAAGGCATATATCGTTTACTAAGCATATATCTGAAAGACTTATTAAATTTAGATTTGTTGATTCTTTCAGATTTATGCCCTCTTCATTAGATGTGTTGGCTTCTTACTTACAAAATTTTCCTATATTAAGACGTGAATTTCATAATTTAACATGCGAACAACTTACTTTGTTAACACGAAAGGGGGTATTTCCATATGATTTTATTGATTCGTTTGAAAAGTTAAACAATCTTGAATTACCTGAGAAATCAGATTTTTATAATAAGTTAGATGATAGAAATATCGATGATGCAGATTATGAACATGCCCAGAGCGTGTGGAATACATTTCAATGTAAAAATCTAGGGGACTATAGCGATTTATATCTAAAAACCGATGTTTTATTACAAGTTGAAATTTTTGAGCAATTCAGACAAAGTTGTCGTCAAACGTATCATCTTGATCCTGCAAACTTCTATACATTACCCGGGTATACTTGGCAATGTATGCCTAAATACACTAAAGTTGAGCTAGAACTTCTTACGGATATCGATATGATTATGTTCATAGAGCGAGGTATTCGCGGCGGGTTAAGCCAATGCTCAAAGCGTTATGCTAAAGCTAATAATAAATACATGACTGATTATAATTCCTCAAAATCTAGCACATATTTGATGTATTACGATATAAACAACCAATATGGTTGGTCAATGGAAAGATGTCTTCCATATGCAAAATTCGAGTGGGAGGAAAATCTCGAGAATTTTAATGTAATGTCTATTGTTGATGAGTCACCAGAAGGTTATATTCTTGAGGTTGATCTGGAATATCCTGAGGTTTTACATGATCTTCATAGTGATTTGCCTCTGTGTGCCGAACATCTCACACCACCGGGATCAAAAGAGCGAAAATTAATAGCTACACTTAATAATAAATCTCGTTATATAATTCATTATATAAATTTAAAACAGGCTTTATCGTTAGGTTTGAAACTTACAAAGATTCATAGAATTTTAAAATTTAAGCAATCTGCATGGTTGAAAGGATATATCGACTTAAATACCCAATTATGTGGAAATGCTCGAAACGAGTTTGAAAAAAAATTATTTAAACTTATGAATAATGCCGTTTTCTCTTAAACAATGGAGAATATACGAAAACATAGCAATGTTAAACTAGTTACTAAATGGGATGGGCGGTATGGTGCTGCAGCATTAATTTCTAAGCCTGAATTTATGTCAGCCTGTATTTTTAATGAGAATCTTGTCGCAATCTTGTTGAATAAAACAGAAATTTATTTTAATAAACCAATATACGTTGGTATGCGTATATTAGATTTAGCAAAAACTACGATATATAATTTTCATTATGATTATAAGAAGAGAGAATTTGGAGAGGGCTGTAATGTTTTGTACACTGATACAGACAGTTTAATATATGAAATTAATACCGATGACATATATGCCTTAATCAAACGCGATGCGATTAAATATTTTGATACCAGTGACTATCCTGAAGATAATGTTTATAATATACCTCGAGTAAATAGGAAGGTGATTGGTTTGATGAAAGATGAGCAAAATGGTTCTATAATGACTGAATTTGTGGGACTCAGGTCTAAAATGTATGCAGTTAGAGTTCAAGGAACAGACAAAACTAAAAAAATAGAAGGTATAAAAAAATCTATAGTAAAGAATAAAATTACTTTTGATGATTATACAGACTGTTTAAATAATTCAACTGAAAAAACTGTTAATAAAAATTTAATAAAATCTGAAAAGTATTCTGTTAATACTGTTACGCAAACCAAAATTGCTTTAAGTCCTCACGATGATAAAAGATATTTAATTAAGAATTCATTTGAAACTTTACCGTGGGGTCATTATTCTATAATGAACATGTGATGAAAATGTCGAGTATTACTGTATATGTTATTAGAATTTAAGATTCTGAATTGCTATACCTTTATATATGAATATTTGTTAATACGTACCCTGTATGTTTATATTATATAATTAGTTTTACGTTTAAATTAGCAATATACCCATATAATCTGTATTATTGTATTATAGCTAAATAAAATAAAACTATTTTGAAAATATTGTGTTTTATTTCATATTCAAAATGCTAAAACTAACTAACTTACTACTATATTTTGATACATTATAGAAGACTATCAGTAATATACATATGTTGTTCCTAACATCTCAAATCCTATTTATTTAAATCATATTCTAATGCATATTAGTTCTACTAGTCCGTCGTACTACGTTGAGATTTCCCTAAAGTTCGAATTCATACCCGTACTGTTCTCAGGATTCCCAATCCTATTGATTTAATTATATACTAATATATTTGTTTCGTCAACCAATCATACCCCCTAGTATTTATTGATCGAGCTTCTTATGTGGTTTTCCAAAAGTCATAAAATCATAATCCTCACCTGCTGTTCTCAGGATTCCGAATCCTATCAATTTGATTATATACTAATATATTTGTTTCGTCAACCTATCATATTACGTTTCCCTAGTATTGATCGAGCTTCTCATGTGAGTCCGCATTCATACTCGTACCGTTCCCATTGTCTCGAATCTATTCCCATTTTATCGAATAAAATTTCTGCAAAATGAAGCTCCATAAGAAAATACATGGGATTTTGTCACCGTACCCTATAGCTTATCTACTATTATGAGGAAAATTATAATAAAGCAAACCTCTTGGAAGTCCTGCAAATGAAAATATTTGAGAAGTATGTTATAGACACTGTAGCGGAGAGATATGGCTACAAAGTGTTGAGATTACCGCCATATTTCTGTATTTTCAATCCGATTGAATTTGGTGTAAATTGAAGAAAAATGTAAGAAAAGGAAATACTTTTCCTAAATTCGACAAAAAAGTCGTAGAGTTAATTCAAAATGAAGTATTGAAAATTAACAAGGAAGATTGGGAAAAAAGAATTACGAAAGTAATTAAAATTGAAGGTGAAAATTGGTCAACTTCATATAAACGGTGGAAATAAATTTATTATAAAGGGTATAGCAGAATAAGCATGGTAAAATGGCCCCAGAAGCGTTTGGGCCTAATTCGGTGTCAGTAGATCGACAATAGGAAAAGAAATGTTTTCCTCGAGTTTTGGCCCCCCGTCGCACAGTGGGGCAAATAGCTCATTTTTTGGACAAACGATAATTCCCCAAGCCTGGAATTAATGAAACTTATTTTTTTTTTTAAACTATTCGTTATAAAATTGCCTTTAATTCTATCGAGCCCGAATTTTTAAATTTCAAAATTAAAGATGGCTAATCCAATATCGCGGACATAAATTTTGAACGTAAATTAAAATTTTATCAAAAGATTGTTTAAAATTATAAAAAATTGCTACTTGGGGGGTTTTTTTTTGGTTTCTAATCTCATTTCTGATTCCCGAATTTTGCGATTCAAAAAACAAAGATAGCGGATCCAATAGGCGGCCATAATATTTTTTTAAATGAAATGTATATGCACAAACTGTTAAAAATTGGTACTTAGGACTTTTAAGGGTTTCTGATCGAGAATCTGAAATCTAAATTACGTAATCCAAAATGGCGAATCCAATATGGCGGCCATAATATTTTTTTAATTGACATGTAAATGCGCAAATTGTTAAAAAATATTAGGGGAAGGCCGCCTAAAATGGCATATGTAGGTAAAATGGGACATCGTTGTTATTGGACAAAGACGGTTTAATATATTTGACTAGTGTAGTTGGTAAGCATTAGAGCAGTAATAGTAGTGCCTTGTCGAGAGAAGCGTGTATACATGCAATTACGACGTAAGTAAATTTTGGTTTATTGTTTTTGCAACATCTTGATCTAATAATTACGGCTAACAAACAAAGCTCTAGAAACGGTAGATGCGGAGTTAGCCATGTCGCACTAAAATTTATGAGAACTGTGCAGGTTAGGTTACTATCCCATGCCTAAGCAAATGTGTCAAAAGTTATACAATTTTTTTGCGGGAAACTTGAATGTATCGATGTGAGTTGTGGGTAAAATGGGAATTTCGTGAGGAGGAAAAATGGGATATCCCATTTTACCTACATATTTCGCATTTCCGATTATTTTAAGGATTATTTATTTCTAGATGCCTTCCAACTACATAAGAAAAACTCAGCGGCAATCCTGGAGTGAAGACTCGATGTCCCAGGCCTTAGAGGCAGTCAGGGCTGGTAATTTTGGGTTTTTAAAAGCCTCAAAAACATTTGGAGTTCCTAAATCGACATTAGAAAGACGTTTTAAGAATAAAAACAAATATGCCAAAGAAAACACCAAAAAGCTGGGAAGTAGAAGTTTAACGCTCCCTGCGGAATTGGAACAGAAGTTAGTTGAGTATGCGAAAAATATGGAGATGATGCTGTTTGGATTAACAACGAGAACCATTCGAAGTTTGGCGTATCAGCTTGCTGTAGAAAACAATATCGATCATCATTTCAACAACGAAAAGAAATTGGCTGGGTGGCATTGGTTACGATCCTTTTTAAAAAGACACAAACTCTCTCTTCGCCTGCCAGAAGCAACCTCCGCTGCAAGGGCTGGAGCTTTTAATAAACATGCAGTGGGAGAATTTTTCAATCTTCTGGAACCTCTTCAAGGCAAAATGAAGTTTTCTCCTTTCAGAATATTTAATGTTGACGAAACCGGCATCACTACGGTACAAGGTCGGCCCTCAAAAGTAGTTGCTATGCGAGGTAGAAAACAAGTCGGCACACTTACGTCTGCAGAACGTGGAGAATTATCTACAGCCGTAATCTGTATGAGTGCCGGTGGAACTTATGTTCCGCCAATGTTAATATTTCCCCGAGTAAGGATGCGGGATCATTTTCTGGAAGGTGCTCCGCCTGGAACTCTCGGAGTTGCTCACAAATCTGGTTGGATGCAGATGGAACTTTTTACAAAATGGTTTGATAATTTTATTGCTCACGTACAAGCGTCTAAGGATAATCCAGCATTACTTATATTAGATGGACATAAGACGCACACCCAAAATATTTCCATCCTGGATGCAGCTAGAGATAATGGAGTGACAATTATATGCCTACCTCCACATTGCAGCCATCGCATGCAGCCACTCGATGTTTCATTTATGGCACCGCTGAGCACATTTTATACTGCACAAGTAGAGATTTGGTTGAGAGAACATCCAGAACGACGCATAACTATAGCTCAGGTTGCTGCATTATTTAATCGGGCTTATCTACAAGCGTCAACACCACTTAATGCCATCAAGGGTTTCAAGGAAACCGGACTATATCCAGTAAACCGGACAGTCTTCACAGAAGATATGTTTGCTGCAGCTTTACCCACCGATAGATCACCCCAAGATTCTAATAACAATGCAACAGATTTGTCTGCAATTCTAGAAGAAGAAAACCCAGAGAATGATCTGAATAAAGAGAATAACGTCATCCCTAGAGAGTTGACACCAGTGCAGCAAATCCTTCAACAACCAAATTTGGTTATAGGATTAGAGAAATGTGACTTCTCAGTCGAAAAGGTTGCTGGACCATCTACAAGCAAGGACTCCCGTTATATCTCTCCTAACAAAATTGCTCCTTACCCAAAAACTTGTAGTCTTGAAGCTCCAAAAAAAAGAACAAAAGTGAAGAAAGGAAAAGCAGCAATACTCACTAGTACCCCTTACAAGCAGGAGATCGAAGACTCTATAAAAGAAAAGGCGGAAAAAGAGAAAAAAAATAGCTTGAAAAGGGTAAACACAAACACACAGATTAAGTCTTTAACTGCTCAATCCACAAAAAGGACTTGTCCGGGAAGTAAGAAGTCAGTAAAGGAAGATAGTAGAGGTGCTGCTGAAGGAAAAAAGAAGAAAGCGAAGATGGAAGTGAGTAGCAGTGAGTCCGGAAGTGAGGACGATGTTGAATGTTTATATTGCTGCACTAAATATTCAAAAGACCGAGATGGTGAAGGGTGGATAAAGTGCGTCAGTTGCCACAAGTGGGCACATGATGCTTGTGCAGGCATTGAAGATGATGAAGACATATTTACATGCGACTTATGCTTATAGGTATGTTTAAAATATATTATTCTTAGGCTACTTAAGTGTTCTTATTATACCTATTTGTTTTATAAATAAAATCGTTTAGATATGTTACAGTGTTAATTTCCAATTCCATTTTACCTTCATACTATTTCCCATTTTACCGACACTCTTTAGGTAAAACGGGAAATTGCACAAAACAATTCAATATTTTTTTCTCACAATATTTTTCAAATTGAATAAAGATCATAAAAACCATTTGATAAACAAATAGTTACAGCTATATCCTACCCCGAGTCCAACCATTTCTATTACATACTTTGTTCTAAACATCATTTTGAATGTTAAGTGTCCCATTTTAGGCACACTTCCCCTACTTGGTTTTAGAGATTGCTGACCATGAATCTGAAGTCCAAATTACGTAATATCGAAATCCAAGATTTCGGATCCAATACAGCCGCCATAATGTTTTTAAATGAGTTGTACATGCGCAAATTGATAAAAATTGTTACTCAGGGCTTTTAAGGATTTCTGACCATGAATATGAAGTCTAAATTATGTAATATCATAATCCAAGATGGCGGATTCAATATAGCGGATCCAATATGGCGGCCATAATATTTTTTTAAATGAAATGTACACACGCAAATTATTAAAAATTAGGGTTAAAGATGTCAACATTTTTTATTGGTTATCTTATTTTTTTATAAGATGGCATATTCGAATCTGCCATCTTAGAATTCGAAATTACGAATGCGTAGTCAGCAATCGCAAAAACCTGCAAGTGACAATTTTTAACTATTTTCGCATGTACATCATAATTTTTAAAAAATTTATAGCAGCCATATTGAATTTAATTTTCTGGTTTGCAAAATATCGAAATTTTAATATCCGAAACGAGATTAGCAAACTGCGAAACCCCCGAAAAACAAATTTTAACAGTTTCCTTCTTGATTTGTCATTCTTTTTTAACTTACGGACACCATATTGGATCCGCCATCTTGGAATTCGATATTACGTAATTTGGACTTCAGATTCATGATCAGCAATCTCTAAAACCCCCAAGTAACAATTTTTAACAATTTGCCTATTTACATGTCAATTAAATAATATTATGGCCGCCATATTGGATTCGCCATTTTGGATTACGATATTATGTAATTTAGATTTCAGATTCTCGATCAGAAAGTCCTAAGTAACAATTTTAAACAGTTTATGCATGTACATTTCATTTAGAAAAATATTATGACCGCCATATTGGATCCGCTATCTTGGTTTTTTGAATCGCAAAATTCGGAGATCAGAAATGAGATTAGAAACAATTTTTTTATAATTTTAAACAATCTTTTGATAAAACTTTAATTTACTTTCAAAATTTATGTCCGCGATATTGGATTAGACACCTTTAATTTTGAAATTTCAAAATTCGGGCTCCATAGAATTATAGGCAATTTTATAACGAATAGTTAAAAAAAAAAATTAAGTTTCATTCATTCCACGCTTGGGAATTATCGTTTGTCCAAAAAATGAGCTATTTGCCTCACTGTGCGTCGCCACGGGTAACCCCTGTACCTAATAAACATGACATTTCGTTTTAATTTTTTATCTCTGCAAGTTGTGCGTTAATTATCATTAAAAAAATAGACAATGCACCTGTAATTTAAATGCATCTTAGGAAAAAAATCAGCTGATTTTGCTGCCTCCTTCGAATAGAAAAAAACATTTAAATATTGGAATATTTATTTTTTCATGAAAATAATGATTCGCATACACAAAATTTTTCCCAAAAATACATTGTTATGAGTAGTTTATTGTAGATTTTTTTCAAATTTTTTGGAGAGGTGCGCCATAATTAAAAAAAATAAAAACTGTCACGACGCATTGTTTAGCGGTGCTTAACCATTGAAACTTTAATTTACACAAAAAAAAAGTGGTCTATCCGGCGGACCAGACCAGTGTATCCGTATGTATTTGGATCCGCTGAAACCGGATCTGAAGTCAGAATTGTCAGATTGACTCGTTTTTCACCTCTAACCCCAAAAAACACCCCCCCTCCAAAAAAATGGTCTGTCTGGCGGACTAGACCATTATATTCCTATGTACTTAGACCTGCTGAAACCGAATCCGAAGTCAGAATTGTCAGATTGGGTCATTTTTCACCCCCTACCCCAAAAAACACCCCCAAAACAAAAATAAAGTGGTCTATCCGGCTGACTATACCAGTGTATCCTTATATATTTTGACCTGCTAAATCCAAATTCGAAGTTAGTATTGACAGATTGGCTCGTTTTTCACCCCTAACCCTGAAAAACACCCCCCGGACCCCCAAAAAAACGGTTTGTCCGACGGACCAGACCAGTGTATTCCTATGTATTTGGATCTGCTGAAACCGAATCCGATGTCAGAACTGTCAGACTGGCTCGTTTTTCACCCCCAACCCCAAAACAAAAACAAAGTGGTCTGTCCGGCGGACTATACCAGTGCATCTTTATGTATTTTGTCTTTCTGAGTCCGGATTCAGTTTGCCTCGTTTTTCACCCCCAACCCCGAAAAACACACCCTCCAAAGAAATGATCTGTCCGGCGGACCATACGAGTGTATCCTTATTTATTTAAATCCGCTAAAACCGGATCCGAAATCAGAATTGTCAGATTGGCTCGTTTTTCACTCCTAACCCCAAAAAAAACAACCCCAAAACAAAAAGAAAATGGTCTGTCCGGCGGACTATACCAGTGGATCCTTATGTAATTTGACCTGCTGAATACGAATTTGAAGTCAGAAGCTACTCATAACAATGTATTTTTGGTAAAAGTTTTGTGTATGCGACTCATTATTTTCATGAAAAAATAAATATTCTAATTTTTAAACATTTTTTTTTTATTCGAAGGAGGCAGCAAAATCAGTTAATTTTTTTTCCTAAGATGTATTTAAATTACATGGACATCGTCTATTTTTGTCATAATAATTAACGCACAACTTGCAGATAGAAAATTAAAACGAAATGTAATGTTTATTAGGGTACAGGAGTTACCCGTGGCGACGAGGGCTAAAACTCGAAGAAAACATTTCTTTTCCAATTGTCGATCTACTGACACCGAATTAGGCCCAAACGCTTCTGGGGCCATTTCACCATGCTTATTCTGCTATACCCTTTGAACGCAATAGTTCATCTGAAAATAAAGAAGAGAGTGGAAAGGGCGAGGATTCAGAGGAAGATGCGATGTGAGGTGAGATAAAGTGAGATGAAGTAAAGTGAAGCGATGTGAAATGAAGAAGTATATTTTGTGATATCCACTGTATTATTTATTTCCGTTTTTGTGTTTTCGTAGTGCAGTGAGGTGAGGTAAAGTGATGTGAAGTGAAGAAGTGAATTTTGTGATATCTGCTGTATTATTTATTTCCGTTTTTGTGCTTTCGTAGTTCAGTCCTTCAGAAATATTATTTTTCAGTGTGTTATTATTTATTAATGTTATTTTTTTTATTTTTGCAATGGTTCATCTTTCATTTTTTATTGTAGTAATAACTTTACTATTACAGCTGATTTTTAGTTTACTTATTGAGAGAAATATTTGTTTGTGTTACTATTTTTAGAGTATATTTTTTGTTTTTATTTTGTTTTTAAAGATTTCTTGTTATTTTTTAAATAATCTCTTTATCCCATATTAATATTCCATACCCATCCTTTTCTGGCGAGAAATGCTCATCCCACCTCGCGGTTCTTGCTGGGTAGTAACAATTTATATAAAGTAAACTGTATATACTTGTAACTACTATAGGTGTAGTCACTACTTTTATTTCAAGTTAATACGTTTTTTGTACATTGTTGCCGAGCACTGAGCACAAATTCAGCGGCGGCGGCGACTTGTGAAATTTAGATTGGTCATATCTTATTATTGACTCATAGGGGACCCAAGCCATACTTTATGGCACCACTACCATGATAAAATGAAGCAGTTTTGCAAAGAAAAATTTAATCGAATTTTGAAAAAAAATCCATCGAATTTTGCAAAAAAGTTTTAAAAATGAATTGAACACCACACAACAAATGGGTTTTTGTAAAAAGACTTATTTAAATTCTATTTAATATTGTTTTCCTCCTTTTTCTGAAAAAAAATTTAATGAAATTTAAATGAGTCTTTTTACAAAAATCCAGGGTGTTTAACTCATTTTTAAAACTTTCTTTCGAAAATTTCGATGCAATTTTTATTCTCGCAAAACTACTTTCTTTTATCTTGGTAGTCGTGTCACAAAATATGGCTTAGATCCCATGATTCAATACTAAGATATGACCAATTTAAATTTCACAAGCCGCGGCTGATAAATACCTTCATTGAAAAAGTAAACGAGCGAACAATATAGTTAAATCCGGCTCTGCATTCTGCACCCCGTGCCTCTCAACAACAATGCCTAGATAGGCGGTACTTCTATCATTATTCCGATTGCGGCAACTATAACAGATGGTTATGAACGATGTTCGGCAAAGAATAAACCACACAAGCCCGACAAAATCTGTATGGAAGTTGCCCGCTCAAACAGGTAATTTTACTTTAATTTTTTTAAGGACAATGTAACAAGTATTATTAAAATTTAAGAGTAAAAATTATCGGTTTACAACTAATGGTACCTGAAACTTTTGTTTATCTATGAAATTGGAATACAAGTAAAAATAATATGACTTCGTCATTTTAAAATGTCTTAATGTAAACGAAAATCAAAGGTTTGAAATTTTTTCAGGTTTTTCAGTTTGAACAACTCATTTATACACATATAAGGTAACCGTTATTCAAGAATTACTGCGTCCTGACTTTTGAAACCGAATAAGATATTGCCGTTGGTTCAATATAAATTTAAATAATGATGATGTCTTGGATTTAACTTATTTTACGGATGAAATATGGTTTCACTTAATGGGTTATGTCAACAGTCAAAACTATAGAACGTGGGCTACGGAATGTAGAAACGAGTTTACATCCTTTAAAAGTTGGTGTATGGATTGCAATATCGGAAAGGCGAATCATCTTTTTTTATGAAACCATTAACGCTCAAAGGTATCGAACTCTGATTTTGGAACACTTTCTGGAACAGTTGCATGACGATGAACTACAAAAGGGTTACTTCCGGCAAGACGGCGCTACTGCACATACAGTTATAACGACAATTAATTTTTTACAACAGTTTTATGATGATCGTCTAATCATTCGGGGATTGTGGCCTGCGCGGTCTCCAGACTTAATGCCTTACGATTATTTTTTATTTGAACATTTAACGAATAATGTGTTTAAAAATAGACTATATAGTATAGAGGAATTAAAACTAGCTATTGAAAGAAAAATCCGCAATACCGGGTGTTACATGGTACCCTCCCCCTTTTCTCCTTTAGTTTTGAAGATAATTGATTGAAATTTACGCAATAAGCGGCATACAAGTGATTTTTTTTCCATTCCGGTTTCGCCGGAAGTGTCTTTCGATTTTTAAATGGAATACCCCATCCGGTCAAAAATACTAAATTACGTGATTTATGAGGAAATAAAGTTCATCAAAATGGTTTTTGGGGCAAAACTCAATTTTTTTGAAACGGAATCATATTAGTACCGTGATATCAATTAGTACTATTAATAAGGAATTTATTCATATGTCGTATTAAAATGTGCGATAAATACAGGTTAACAGGTTAACAAGAAAACAATAGACATTATGAGCAAAAAATTATCGAGTCAAAATAACAAATCCAAAACTATTTGAAATATATTAAAAAAGAAATGGTAGGACTAACCAAAGCAACGCAACATTTGACGGTATAAAGGTAACCAATGAATTTATTTCCTCGGGGTAAGAAGCGAGCAATATGTTTAATTGCTTTTTCACTACAGCAGCTCTGAGTTTAGTTAACTCTACACCAGCTAACCTAAATCTAAAAAGTGGCGGATTGGACCGGCGGTACACCAGTCAAATGCCCGGTGGGCCGCCAGTATTGAGGGACGTGCCGCCAGCATTGAGGGCCGTTCTATTACCCACGTTTAATATGTGGTGCACATTAGGGTGGCCCAAAAAAAATTTTTGTTTAATTTTTGTTCAGGCCACCCCAAAATTTTGTTACCTTTGCTCATTTTGTTAGCCTAGTAGAATTTCAGGTTTATGTCTTCAGTGGAAGGCGGTGCTCAATTGCTATTTTGTTTAGTTTAGTTGGCACAACTGATTGGTATTAATTTCTTTGTTACAGGTCAGAAGTCAGAAAGAAGTAGAAGTCATCTGTGCTGACGAGTGTATAGTACATATGCCTTAAAATGGCCATCTCAACAAGTCAGAAAGATGAGATTTTTCGTCTCGGTTGTCGGAACCTGGAGTCACTATCTCGGCTTAATCAACTTCCAGCGCTAAGACAAGTACTGTTATATTTTCACGAGTTCTTAAGGGTGGAGAAAAGCGCAAAACAATCGGCATATCTGCTGATCGAGGAAGTCAGAGGTTTGGAAGAAATCTGTTATTCCAACTAGACAACATAAACACTGTATAAAAAAACTGGAAACAATTCATAATAACTAGTTGCTTTTAAAGAAAAATAAAACAAGAGCTTCTCAAGCGCAGAAGGATCGAGAAGATTTATTCATGAACGAGGTAAATAAGTTATTTGATATTGCCCACGCAGAGGCAATCAATTCAATTAGGATCACAGAAGGCAGGGACTTTCCTGTTAACCAAAGAGGCGAACGCAAGATGATAAGAAACTTAAGAAGCAAACAGATCACACTCAAAAGCGCAAACAAAGAGCTGAGGAACTGAGACAAAAAGCTACTGCGTTTTTCCAAATAAGAATAAGATGATAGTTTGTCTTCGACTAGTAAAATATTTACACCACATGTTACGAGTGCCTTAGAACGTAACAATTATTGATCGAAAGGCAATGAAATTGATGATTTCGTTTGTTGCTGCACTTGGTCATGACCCATCCTCTCTCCCGAAGCACGATCCGACGAGCACGAAAGAAAGCCAGAACAGAATTTAATGCTCACATCAGACAAACCTTTGGGCCGGATTATCCGCTTGTAGTACATTGGGATGGAAAAATATTGCCCGGCCTAATGGAAAAAAAAGTAGATCGCCTTCCGGTACTTGTCTCTGGAGATGGTTGCGATAGATTGATAGGTGTACAGCAGAAATGGGAGAACAAACAGCTATTGCTTTTTAACTTGTTAGAGCAGTGGAATATTAAGGAACAAGTCCGAGCCATGAGTTTTGACACAACCTCTGCTAATACCGGTTACAAGAAAGGAGCATGTACTATCCTTGAAACGAGCATCTTTCAACCAACCTTTCTCGGTTTGTCCGTTTTGGTGCGCTTATTTATACCAAAGCATGGATTGAAGAGATTGGAAGCAGAAGCACCTGATGGTGACCTCCAACTCTGGAAAAATTTCAAAGCATACGAAGTCATCGATCCTGAAATTGCAAATGTTGCAAGAACTGTCTTAGAATGTTACTTGTGGTATGTCTGAAGAACAGAGGCAACCTTGAGAGACTTTGCATCAAACAGAACATCACAAACACTCTCTCTTCTAGTCATTAAAGATGCATTCTTACAAATTTTCCCGGGAAACTTGGGACGATAATTTTGATTACCTTCAAGACAAAGATCGAGTTAAGAACTTACGAATAGTAAACGACACAGCAGAAAGAGGTGTTAAATTATTTGAAGATTATAATACGTTGATCACCAAGGATGAAGATGAAAAGCAATTTCTCCTTCATGTTGTTGAACCAAACAGGAAAATAGTGTCGACTGACACCACCAAACAGTTTGTTTATAAACTAAAATAAATTTTACTTAATATTAGGGATGGAACGGATCGGGTTTTGGCCAGATTACCGGATCCCGGAATTCCGGTGTAGTGCCCGGACTGGATTTTCGGCGAAGGACCGGATCGACCGGATCGAAAATTATCGCCGTAGTGTAAAGTAAATATATAACGGCGGTTGTGACATTCCACTTTAGTAGATGTTCTGTGCTTTACTAATTTTACTGCGAGAATAATACGAGCATTAGCTAAAATGGCGCGAAAATGTGCTAGTAAAGTGTAAACCTATTTTAAAATAAACATTAACGATGAGTCCAAAGCAGAATGCAATTTATGTAACGCTAGTGTATCCCGGGGTGGTAAAGGTAATCTACATCACCACTATTTATTCATTTAAAACGGCATCATGAAAATGAATAGTTATTATTAAAACGCACTGAAAAAGAAAATGTAACTACTTCTTGTAGCACAACACTACCAACTGTGCATCATCCTAAATTAAAGTCGTCTGTTCTACAGCCAATCTTAAGTCAGTTTCAAGTATGTAAAACGCAGTGGGACATTAAAAGTGATTGTGCACGAAAAATACATTATAGCATAGCAGAAATGATGTGTTTAGATAACATGCCGTATTCTATAGTAGAAAACAAAGGTTTTTGCAGACTCTTAAATAATCTGGTACCACTGTACAAAGTACCATGTCGAAACTATTTTCGAGATAATATAATTATGGAAAAATTGGATTTCAGAAAATTGGGAAAAACATAATACTGTTTTAAGTTGTGAAGACATGAAAGGCAGTCACACTGGAATAGCAATTGCAGAAAAAATTGGAACTTTGTTAAGCACTTGGGATATAAAAAAAGAATATATCCATTTAACCCTTTCCGTACCATCGCCGTATATTTTAGTCAATACCTAAATGCTCCCTCAAGACCACTGCCGTATATATGTGTTCAGGGTTATATGGCATATTTAGACCGTTGTCGTATATATGTGACAATATATATTTAGCAGGACCACAGCCGCATAATTGTGTCGCTTCGTGTTGTGCCCGTTGGCCCAATGCCGAAGAAATACGGTACCTAAGACAGGACCACCTGGCTCACTGCCGTATAAATACGGCATATTTACTCGACGTCATGAATCTTGTTATTCTGATTGAAATAAGTGAGGGTATTCATGCTCGAGTTGAAACATGCTTTTAGTGTAGTAGTAGCATTATGTAAATTACTGTATAAAGCTCTACAGAATGCGTTAGAAAAACTGTAAAATGGTACAGAAAGCTATTTTTTCATATGGTGGGCCTAGCCATGCTCAACGCACATACACAGTACCAAACACAAAATGCAGGAAGAGAACCTCTAGCAGATTTTCAGTTGAAAATCAACTCATTGAGCGGTAAGTTTTAGTTAATGAGAAAACTTTTGCCTATCGATTTCTTTGTCTAATTTCAGGTACAAAACACCAGTCTGACCAAAGCCCAGTAAAACCTATGACCAAAAATCTTGAGAGGCTTATAGGCCGACATTTTCCCACCCTGGTACCCAATAATAAGGTTCGATGATGTACTGTTTGTAGCCAAACCAAGCTTCATCTTTCACCCCCCAGTTTCGAAACCGAATCCGGAAAGCAAAAGCAAGGGATGGAAACGAGCAAGACCAGGGAGGAGGCGCTCTCCGAGTGGATCTCGGCCAGGGCGGAGCAAAGGAAGTGCCAGGAGCGCCTGGAAAAGGCAAAGAGGAAAGAGGAGGAGCTGCTCAGAGCCTTTCCGGCAAAAAAAAAGAAGATAATCTAGGTACATGTGTGCAAAGTGTAATGTTGATCTGTGTGTACAGCCCTGTTTTGAAGTGTACCATACAAAACAAACCTTTTAAATATATACTTTTTAACATAATACATTACAAATACTTTAATATAATAAAATATTATTATAAATAAATGAATTTTCTGCATATGTTCTGTTTTTTATAGCTGGCGCATATATTCGGCAGAGGTCCTGGTAGCATGCAAAAAAACCCGGTCCTAGTAACATGACTCGCCATTTCATGTCCGGTACAGAAAGGGTTAATGATTAGGAATAATGCTGCAAATATGGTCAAAGGATGCAGGGATGCTGAAATAAAGAGCGAACATTGTTTTATACACTTTTTACAGTTAATCATCAATGACGGACTAAAAGCGCAAAGATTTGTGTGGGACATGATCGCAACTGCTAAAAAAATATGACTCACTTTAGTCACTCATCAGTGGCAACGGATAAGTTAAAACTTATTCAACATGAATTAAATATGACTGAAAAAACGATTATTCAAGATGTTCCAACAAGGTGGAACTCCACATATTACATGTTGGACTTAAAAAGGTGCGTTAGTCTCTATGCATCAGAAAATAATAATTTAATTAATTTAACAAGTAATCAGTGGCATCTTTTATAACTCACCCTACAGCGACTTAAACCCTTCGAGGAAATAACAAAAATTATTAGTTCGACAGAAGCAATTATATCTGATGTTATTCCAACAATAAACACATTAAAACGTTATTTGTCGACCGAAAACTTATATAAACTTCATAGTGTCGGTACTTTCAGAGAAAATCTAATCTAATCGATAGAATTTCTAAACGATTTATCGACGTAGAATTTAACAGGCTGTAGTAAAAAAAATAAATGAAATAAAAAATAGAGAAAGGAATTAATTGAATGGTGTACAACTACAAAGTAACACCGACCATAGCGATGAGGAACCACTAGCAAAAAAAATTAAAAAAACACCAAATACTCAGTTATCTTTATGGCAGTGCTACGATCAAATTGTTAGTGATGTTACAGTCATTACAGTACAACACCAAAATAATTAAAAAAAATGACAACGAAGAAAAAGATATATATTGAAGCAAGTTGAGACCTACTTAAGTGTAAAAATAATAGATCGAAATAAAAATCCAATTAACTAGTAGAAAAAGCATCATAAATTATTTCCTAATATGGCACCAGATGCTATTTATCACCTGCAGCAAGTAATGTTTACTCAGAACGTCTTTTTTCCGAAATTGGAAACATATATGAAGAAAAGTATACATAGGCGCCTGGGCATCGACTGCCCCCCGCTGGCCACAAAATTTTTTTCTCCTATTTTCTTCCATCCGCTCTTCATTTCCGAGGTAACGCAGAGTGAAGTTTTAGAAATCATAAACAATCTAAGGAACAAAAACTCCACGGGCTGTGACAATATAACGTAATCAATAGACCAATAGAAATAATTTATTTTAAGCCGCATTTCACACAAATACGTCAGCTGAATGCATCTGGTGCTTAAAGTGGTGGTTCTTCAGTGTTATCATCAAAATAACTTTAAAAGGTAAAAAAAGTAAGATTGTTATAACACATATTTTTGGTAAAGTGTCTAATTTACTAGAATAAATTATTGAGATTGCTTTAATCACAAATCTCATTGATATTAGACTAGATTAACTTCACCTATGACCTTTTTAAATTAAGTATGCAATATTAGTAGGTATGGCGATACTTGAGCGTGGGAAAATTTTTTTCTGGGAATTGGCCCACCCCCTAATTTTGGCAATTGGCCCACCCCCTAATTTTTGGCAATTGGCCCACCCCCTAATTTTTTGGCAATTAGCCCACCCAGTTCAATGACCTTGAATTTTTTTTTTGACAATTGACCAATCCCTAATTTTTGGCAATTGACCCATCCAGTTCAATGACCTTGAATTTTTTTTTTGGCAATTGACCCACCCTAATTTTTTTTTTGGTAATTGATTCAACCTAATATTTGACAATTTCATTTTTACCTATTTTTACCCATTTTGAATGTGAAATCACTGTTATCATGTTTACCTATTTTCACCCATTTTTGAGTGTGGGACCCTTTATCGGTACACAAGGAAGTCGTGGAACAGGTGATCTTAACTACTTTGTTCCCCAGCGCCATCTATCAATCATTCCTTAAAACTCTGAATACTTTTAATTTCCTATAGAGGGGGTCACGTGATAATATATTTTTTTTTGTTAATTAATTTTTAATTTAAATTCTGAATATTTATAATTTCCTATATAGAAGTCATATGATAATATTTATTTATCATTAACTGTTATTGAATACCCAACCACGCACCTCTGGATGAATCAGTAATTATATTCTTAGATATACGTACTAGTATTACACTTTATACAGCTAATATATGGTCACATCATAAATTTATATTTTTATTGTTATTATTTTTATGAAAAAATCCAGCCACCGTCTAGGATTCGAACCACCGATCTCCGGTTTGAAAGCACAATGCTCAACACACTGGGCTATCGAGGTACCTGACTTCAAGTCGATTAATACTGGTATACATGAATCAATGCATGACGTCACACACAAAGAAAAGCATGCGCATTGAAGGTCTACTGTATTAGCGAAATCCGTCTATTTCAACTTCATGAAAAATTGATATAATCAATAAGACGAATATAAGTTCAAAGTAACATTTTAAACGTCTGTCACATTTAACAATGAAACCAAACGTAATTTTATTTCGTTCCGTTAAGGTCATAGAGGTTATCACTAATATATGTATGATCTGTATTCTAATTCATCGATTATAGATGAAATTATGTGTAAGATGAAGAAAATGAAGTAACTTAAGATTTTAGAGACAAACAAAAATTTATATCTTCTATGCACTGGGCCGGGTAGCTAGTAATCAAAAATTGTTATTAGCAATTGATAGCACGAGCATTAGTCACACAAAACATTATGATAATCAAAAATGTTCTATGACAAAAAGGCACATTTAATTATTGATACCATCCTATAATTCGAGAAAAGAATTAATTAATTAAAAATCATTTTTTTTTCGTGTAACAGCTTATACTAAAAAATTCTTCGTTTCAAAAGAATTTCTCATCAATTCAAGATTTTCTCCAAAAACATGAACCAATGATTGTTCAAGATACCAACAAATTACCTAGTTTACTTAATTTCTATTCAGTTTCAAATGTAATCATTACATGAAACCTTTCAGGAAACACACTGTATATTAATTTAGTTTTCAGGAAAAATAACATTACATACAAACTTATACGTATTTAGCCTAATTCTACAGAGCTCTAATGATAACAAAAATTTTAATAGGACCTTGCTATGATGATAATAGTTTTAGATTATAAAAAAAAAATATACTATAATTAAATCAAACCTACTAATCAAAGTATTGAAACAGTAGGTACCTTTCTTTATCATATCATGAATAAATCCATTGTTTTAATTATCGTTTCAATCTTAAATGAAACAGTTTAACCTTCAGTTTGAAAATATTTTATAGAGAGCACATCTATCAAATAATTACATTATTGCATAATGACAATAAAAAACTCCAAGCTCTCGTAAATTGCTATCAGTAACAGAAACAATGTCATATACCAAATAAAATATTTAGCAAGCTGAAAAAATACCAACGTTATGTCAATACACATACAATATTGAAATGTATATTTAATCTACACACAAGACGTTAATGAAAAATAATAAATTCAAATACATACATTTTTCCCTGTAACTTATCCATCAATATCAAACCATCTGTGTTACATAACATTGCACAATATTTCAGCAAATAACATCACTAGGTGCTTAGTCATTCCTGGAAACAACAGTTAATGTATTGCTCAACGGTCATATCTGCTCCTAAAAATGAAATGGATATTAAAGTGTGTTTCGATTTACGTGTAATTGAATAGGAATTTGTTTCAAACTACACGATTTATGTAAAAATACATTGATTCATATGGGAAACGCACACAGTTTTAGCTTAATGGGGGGCTTTTTTAAGGTTTAGAGTAGGAGGTGTCCTTATCGCAACTTACGGTTGATATAAAAACAAGAAATCGCTGAGCGGTTGTTAGTTTATCGATAACCGACTATCTTTACTTTTATTCTTCAGTGTTGTTATCTATAATTATCCGCTTTTATTGTTCTCTTCTACCGTTTTACTGAAAAGGTAAGTTTAATACAAGATATGACATATCAAATTAAACCTCGTAGCCTGTAGATTTGACTTAATATAATTTTAGATGTATTTTAGAGTATAAAACATTTAAATTCCACTATTTTCGATTAGTGAAAATTAAATTTACGTTGTTTTTACATCAAGGATTATATTTATTCTTATTGGTCATTTGTGTTATATTAAATTAAAGATTTTCACATGTAGATTTTGAACTTCGTAATAAAATTTTCGAACGTGATAGAATTTCTGATCACGTGATCTATTTTCAGGTATAATAGAGGTACCAACCTTGCCGTCTAATCAGTTTTTGGACATTTACCGATCGAGTCAGTTGTTTCTGAAGAGAATCAGATAAAAATGGAAAAATTCATAATCTCGAAAGATTTTGTCAAGAAGATTAGACGTTTCAATGTTGAGGGTCGTACTCTGGAATTTAAAATCAAACCAATACCAGAGGATGAGGAGCCTGTAGGATGGATACGAGATGCCATCAATCAAGTGATTGCCAGAGGAACCGAAGAACTTGAATCAGGAGATAAGGTGGGATTTAGTTTTTGCGGTAAGGAATTCAAGAGAGGAAGTGGATGGGTTCGTTTTCGTCCTGTGGAAGAGTTGACATTCGACGATGTGTGGGACGTAATCTGTAGTGTTTACCAGTCTAACTCCTCAGGTCTTAATACAGAAACCTTCTGCCTAGGCGTAACTTCAGTGAAGATGCCAGCAGGTAAAGGAAAGGGAAAAAACTACAATACTTTCGAAGAAGAATGTGGCATGCGTAGGGGAATAATAGTAATAAACAATAAAGACAATATGTGTTTACCCAGAGCTCTAGTGGTAGCTATCGCATATGTGACCAAAGACAAGGACCAAACCAAAGTGCGTACAGACGTCGGTAAGATACAAACTCAAAGAGCTCTTCAGTTGTGTACCGACGCTGATGTCGTTGTACCAGAGATGGGGTGTAGTATACCAGAACTGCAAAAATTCCAGCAGTATTTACAAAAATATAAAATTGTAGTGTACATGTATGGATCTAAGGGTCGTGATGTTATTTTCATAGGCTCTGCAGAAGGCCCCTCATTGAATTTACTGTATCATAAGGGACATTATAATGTAATAACCTCTCTTACCGCGGCTTTTTGCTGTGGCTATTTTTGTGAGGAATGTCACGTCCCCTACGATCACAAAAACAAACACAGGTGCGGAGGTACATGCCCCTGCTGCCAGCAATCGCCAGCTTGCCCTCTGACTTTGAAGATAAATTGTAATGATTGTAAGAGATCATTCAGAGGACAAACATGTTACGATAATCATAAGAAGTCAGGGTCTATGGGAAAAAGCACCGTTTGTAAGAAAATAAGTCGATGTGTTGAGTGCTACAAGACGTTACAAAGTGGAAGGAAACACACCTGCGGAGAAATATATTGTAAAATATGCAATACCCATGTACCCCAAGACCATCTCTGCTTTATGCAACCAGACACTGGAAAGCCAAAAACAAAGGACACTCTCTTCGTTTTCTATGATTTGGAGACGAGGCAGGAAAAATTGGAAGAAGATGGATCCCTTCTCCATGAACCAAACTTATGTGTGTTTAGCCTGCGGTGCGACAAATGTATGGAAGAGAATAACTTATATTTTTGTCAGAAATGTGGAGTCCGGTTACAGGTCATGAAGGACGCCGACCCTGTAGCCTCGTTTATACACCATTTGCTTACCATACGGAAAAAATTTAAGCAAGTGGTAGTAATAGCGCACAATGGACAGGCCTTTGACCATCAATTTATTTTAAATTATATACTAACCAAATCAGACCTTACACCTGAACCAATAATGCGTGGGTCAAAAATAATTATGATGACTGTGGAGAACATTAAATTTTTGGATTCCTTAAATTATTTCCCAATGGCTCTCTCTAAGCTACCTAAAGCATTTGGACTCGGAGACGCGTTCAAAAAAGGTTACTTCCCCCATCTCTTTAACACCACCGCCAACGCCAACTATGTAGGCCCACTTCCCGCTGCGGAATTCTACGACCCTGACAATATGAAGGATGGCGAACGTGAAAAATTCTTGTCATGGTACGAGGAACATAAAGATAACAACTTCGATATGCAAAGAGACCTCGTTGAATACTGTATTTCGGACGTAAATATTTTGACTGAGGCATGTTTGAAATTTCGACAACAGCTGATGGAAACCGGGGATGTTTGTCCGTTCACAGAGGTTGTACCATAGCATCCTGCTGCAACAGGGTGTTTCGCCGAAATTTCTTAAAACCAAATACAATAGGAATCATTCCTAAGGGCGGATATAGGTGGCGGGACAACCAAAGCAAAATTGCCATTCAGTGGTTGATTTGGGAAGAAAAACAGCGGAGAATTAATATTAGACACGCTGCTAAACAACAAGAAGCCAGAGTTCACGGGGTAAAAGTTGACGGTTTTTCCGAGGAAACAAACACAGTTTTTGAGTTTCATGGATGTTATTACCACGGATGTCCGGTCTGTTTCAAACATGGTAGAGACGAACCCCTCCACGACGACCCTTCTGCAACTTTAAATACACGATATGAAGCGACAGTAGCTAAAACAGAGCGGCTTCGTGAACTAGAGTGCGAGGTTGTGGAAATGTGGGAATGTGCATTCAGAAAAATGTTAAGGGAAGATGATGAACTTAATTCCTACACAAATGGACATCCCCTGGTAATTCTTGCCCCTCTAAATCCACGAGATGCTTTTTATGGAGGTCGAACGGGAAACACTAGAGCATATTACAAGTGTCAACCTGGGGAGAAAATAAAATATGTCGATATTTGTAGCCTCTATCCCTGGGTGTGCAAATACAGCAAATTCCCCATAGGTCATCCCGAGGTTTACGTAGGGAGTGAGTGCCCAAAGGATATTACTAAAATCGAAGGGGAAATAAAATGTAAAATATTACCTCCAACAGATTTATACCACCCTGTACTACCGGTCAAAATGAATAACAAATTAATGTTCGTATTATGCTTTTCGTGTGGATTATCAATGAACCCTTTAGAATGCAATCACACAGATGAAGAAAGGGCTTTAACAGGTACGTGGGTGGTGGATGAGGTTATAAAGGCTGTGGAAAGGGGATACAGAATTCTGGAAATTTATGAAATTTGGAAGTACGACGTTGAGAAATATGACAAAGCTGCAAATATTCCCGGTTTGTTCACCGATATGATGAACAAATTTATAAAAATTAAACAACAGGCTTCGGGTTGGCCTGAGAACTGTACTACTCAGGAAGAACGAGAACGTTATGTGGAACAGTTCCTGGAGCGAGAGGATGTAAAGTTAGAGTTTGACGAAATTGTTGAAAATCCCGGTCTAAGATCACTGGCTAAGCTTATTCTGAACTCGTTCTGGGGTAAGTTTGGACAGCGAGAGAACCAGCCAAAAACAAAGATTGTCAACGATCCCGGCGAATTCTTCAGCATGTTATCGAACCCTGGGATATATGTTAACGCTGTCTTACCCATAAATGAAGATACACTCATTGTTAATTGGGAGCATAGGGAAGAAGCCGCTGATCCTTTAACAACAGTT
Source organism: Rutpela maculata (assembly GCA_936432065.2). Lineage (NCBI taxonomy): Eukaryota > Metazoa > Arthropoda > Insecta > Coleoptera > Cerambycidae > Rutpela > Rutpela maculata. The sequence continues at coordinate 85,921,438 of OW386292.2, forward strand.
AACGTAGTAATAGCGGCATATGTTACTACACAGGCTCGTCTGAAATTATACTCTTATCTAGAGCAGTTGGGAGACAGAGTATTGTATTATGACACAGACTCTCTTATATATGTTTCGAGAGAGGGAAATTATGACATACCCACGGGAGAATTTATCGGAGATATGACGGATGAGCTTGAGGCTTATGGGGCTGGTAGTTATATTACAGAATTTGTGTCGGGTGGACCCAAAAACTACGCATACAAGGTATTCTCTACCAAAAATCAGAAAGAAGAAATTGTATGTAAAGTAAAGGGTATTTCCCTTAATTACACTGCCTCTCAGCTGATAAATTTTGATGCCATCAAGGAAATGGTTCTAAAACCTTCAGAACCCATTTACATTACCTCGAAGAATATTCGGAGAACTAAAGAGCATGAGGTGGTGACAAGAGAGGAAACAAAAATTTACAAACCTAACTCGACCAAAAGAAAATTCTCTGACGACCATAGTTCTGTTCCCTATGGGTATAAAAAATTCAAAACGTGTTTGAATCACTTACTTTATATATATTTTTTATATTTAACCTAAGTTCTTTATGTAACAATTCTCTTATTACGTCAATATTATTTTTTATAACTATATATTTTATTGTATACCACATTTTCTATAAAACCATTTATTATGTATGTCTTTAAACTCAGCTGTTAGATCGAGAGCGTAGATCTATCCTACTTCGTATTCGTGTATTTCACTATCCCTCTGCCTATGGTATTATTATTATTATTATTATTATTATTAATATATGAAACACAGTATTTAGAACTTGAATGTAAATATGTGTTTATAAACCTGTATACTTTTTAACATTATATCATATGGGTAGGGGTAGTATGTAAAATATTTAAGTTAGTTATGTATTAATTTTGTATGACAATATGCTCTCATCTATTTAAAAAAGAGTATAAGTATGAAGAAGTGAATATTTATATGCCACCTCTGTATATTTTCTAGTAATATATATATTTTCTATGTATTGAGATATGTACACTCGATATTTACTTTGATCAATAAAAGATTTTCAACTATTTTGAGTATTATTTTCTTACCTTCCTTCCTCTGTAGACTGTTAAAATGGGGTGGTCTGTAGCCTCGGTTTCTTATTCTTTAACGACGGGGTAATTACGGAGAAGAGGATAGCTTTATGAGTAGTGCCACAAATATTTCGTTTCGTTTTTAAAACCCAGGTAAGTATGTATGTTTTGTATTGGTAATTTTGGTCAGATGAAAAGCGAAGCAAAACAACAAAATTTATGTCACAAATTTGCTTTCGTCCTGATCAATTCAACCAAATCCAACTTTGAATATCCACCGGCCCCCTCTCTTCACTTCTTTTGGTGTCTGAAATAGTAATAAATTTTCAGTACAAGCATTTGTTTTTTTTAAAAAAAGATATACAAGAATAACTATTGATAGTGCAGTTGCATTTTTTTCTAAAGACTCGAACTTTTTACGTACATAAAATACTTACGAACAGTTCATGGACTATCCATGAAATACCTATGAACTGTCCATAAAATACCATGAGTCAGTCATCAGATACTCATAAACTGGGTATCAAATACCCATCAAATATATATAAAGAGCAATAAATGCAAATGTGGGCTGTTCATATAGAGACCTTTGTGATGACAACATGTCCTTTCTACTAGAAATTGAATCTAATAGCTATGGGCTAAGACATGTAAACACCGGTCTTATGATTGGTGAAACACCTGTTTCAATTGAAAAAGATATACTTAATATTAATGGAAATAAATTTCCGTTGACAAAAGGCCTAACCGAGTTACTAACCAAGAGAGAACCCAAGGATTTCAACAACGAGGATATACTTTTTTATAAGCGTATATTGATGCAAACCAATGCTCACATGAGAAATTATGGAAAAGAACTTCGTATAAAACCTAACAATTCTTGGAAGTATCACAACATTATATCAAAATTGTTTCCACCAAAGAGAAAATACCACAGGAGTTCATTACCGAAGACCGTAGGAAATGAGTGCAAATTGGAACGTAATGAAAACACAGATGAAAACTCAGTCAATGCAAATTCAAGCTGGAAATATCACTATGATAAATCAAAAATGTTTCCATTGCCAAGGACCATCCCTACAGAAGATGATTATAGATCGGAATGTGATGAAAGCACTGATAAAAATACTGATGATGACGAAAACACTGATGATGAAAATCTAGTCAATACAAATTCAAACTGGAAAAATCAAAATATATCAAAAATGTTTCCATTACCAAGAACCATCCCCGCAGAAGATGAGTACAGATTGGAACAATACGAAAACATAGATCCTAACAAGATTGTTGATATGATACGTATTAATAAATTATTGGGGAAAGATTATCAGTACCTTGTCAATATACTTGTTGATATGGGGATAATCAAATAAGAATAGTTAACATACAGTTTATTTGCTATCCAACTTGAAATCTTCTTAAAAACCCTCTGTAACACATTATGTTCAAATGATAATCGAAAATCATTATACTTACTGATATCTGATATTAATATAAATTTTTTATAAAAAAAAATTCATTTATCTTGTAAAATTCAAAGCGATTGGATGCATCTGCATTACAAAAATGATTTATTGTAATAATTGTGAAAAGAAAGATTCGAAAAAGTGCTTCCCCACCCCAGAACAAACTATTCCTCAAGATAAAGTAAAAGAAATTATGGAGTCGGTATTTCGAAAATATAAATATTACGCCTGCTGTTTACCTGCATGTTTAATATTTTACGAACAAATTAAAAGATTTAATATACACTCTGAAGTAAAAATGGGTTTTGCTACGTGTAAATCTGAGAAGGAGGAAGTACCTAGACCTATACCTATACATTTTTGGAACGAAATTAACGGTAAAGTATACGACCCTTCACTAGCGGTAGCAAGAGAAGAATACCCTGACATGGTGGTGGATTATCATGAAGGGAGATGTACTGTTACCAATTTCGAGGATAAATTAATGGAAGTGGCATACGACACGTTTAAAGAGACAAAGTCTACAGAGTTCTTCTTTTCGATGGCACCAGAACAAATATTGAAAATAAGAACAGACATTCACGAGAAAGTTACATCCTTTTTAAACGTATTAAATAAAGATTTATAAAAAACTTTCAGTAAATTATAAATTTACTGTAGACTTGTAATGAATAAAATCAATCAGTTTTTATTTAAAGAGAAAAATCTGTGTAAAACTTCGAATTTAATTACTTAGAGGATCAAGTAAAGTTAAAGGACCAAGAAGATTTGAGAATGTTGCAGTACTTCATGAAAACTAGTGATACAAAATCTACAGTTTATTATTTTTCCAAGATACCGAGTCTCCTTGTAAATATTAAAATATTATACTTTGTAGAGTAAATAAAATTGTTAAACCAAAATTATAAAAATAAAAACATTTCAAATTAAAAATGTGTTTTCAATAACTCACCCCCTACACCCATATATAAAAATATATGAATTTAAAATTATTATAATTGAAACCGTTAATCTTATATCTCAAATATTTAATCTGATGACATTTTATATAATCAAAAGCTCTTTGTGAATAAACTGTAAAAGGTAATTTGAAAAATATATCTACATATTTTACGATATTTTATAAAACACTATTTTAAGGGTTCTGTATATATATTTTCTCTGAAGAAATTCAACTCATTAGTTGATTAGATGATATTATGTAAAACTTAAATATTATGAATATTTATAATTTTTTTTTATTTAAAACAGTGGTCGTTATCATAGCATTATATCAATGGACAGAAAAAAAATGGTAGAATATATTACATGATAATGTTTTACCTTTATTATTTCGATCGAGTCCGCTTTTCAATGCTGTTGCAAATGCAACAGCTCTCTAATACCCCAACTGTAACCACATTAGCCTCACACGCTGCGCAAAAAATGTTCATAACATTTACCCATTCTCTTGTGGTGTGGAAGCTCACATGCCTGTGTGTAGCATCATCTCCAATAATTCGCGAGTACAGAATGTAACACCTTGTGCAAATGTTTACATCGCCCCTCTGCACACTACGAATTACTACAAATGATCCGGTGTTACACACCAGGCCAAAATTTCCCGAAATTTCCTCTACCATGTTAAACGCAATTTCGATGGAATTTTCACCATTTTCGTCAGGAGCATCCGCCTCCACACCCTCGTCCACACCCTCGTCCAATTCCTCCTCCACCTCAAGTTCTCCATCTTCCCCTCCATCCAGTTCCTCTCCCTCGCCGTCTCCATCATCCCCTTCTTCACCATCCCCTTCTTCACCATCCCCTTCTTCACCATCCCCTTCTTCACCGTTCCCTTCTTCACCATCCCCTTCTTCACCATCCCCTTCTTCACCATCCCCTTCATTCAATTCATCACCCCCTTCATTTAATTCCTCAACAGCTTCTCCATTACCCCCTTCAACTTCACCGTCCACCTCTTCGAAATTATTACTGTCCTCTAAAGATAATTCTCTTAAAAATACGATGAACGGACGCGCGGCCATAATTATTTTTAAAAAACTACACAACACACACATACAATAGTTGGAAGTGAAATGATATGTAAATACATTTTCTATACCTATATAATATAATCTTTCTTGTGATTAAAAATTTTTGATGATGAGAAAAGTTTATTTATATTACTACATACTGATGAAGCTATATTTTATCAGGAGTATTACAAAGAAGATGAATACAATACATTCATTGTTTTGGAAATTCTCTGAACTCGCTAAAAATTGATAGAAATTACAAACCTCATATACAATCTTTTTTATTTAACAAATTAAGTGTGCAAATACATATTTTTGTAAATAATTTTATTAGGCTGAACTTTCCAAAAATAAAAATAATAAAATGAAAGAGAATTAAATTTTACATAAAAAAATATTTCTATCATTTTTTTCGTTTGAGTAAAACTATAGGAGATAGAAATTTTGTAGCTAATACTCGGGATGGAACTCGGTGACAGCATTCGAACGCGATCATAAAAACTTTTTTTTTTTCATAACTTCAGATTGACAGTGCTAAATGCATTTTTAGGGAAAATATTATCATGTAATTAGTGGACATGTTTGTTTTCCAAAAATGATTTTTTTTTTATATTAAATATTGATAGATAAGTTAGGTGAAATTAATTTTTTCCTATTTTAGTTAAATAACTGTCATTTTCATAATTTTCAGATATCTAATTGACTTTAATATTATCAAAACACTAAGTTACTGCACAGAGCAATAAAATTATAAATAATTCATTTTTTTTCTAAATAACGCAAATTTTTATAAATTAAAAATTAATTTCTGTTTCTCATATGTTAAACTTTAAACGTCATTAATACTGAAAATAAAATAAGATATTGATATATTATGGGTAGGTTTCAAAGCTTGAATAATGTACTTTGTGATGATGTATCATGATCTTTATAAAAATAACAAATATTTCCATGAAATTTGTGAAAATTGGGTGAAAATCGTATGCGCTAAATTTATTAACAGTAGTAATTTGTTTAAGGCTCTTGTAACGGAAGGCCTCCTCTTTCGAATTCTATATTTTTGTTTCCGTCTATGCTTAGAGACGAAGTGAATAAAAATAACAAACTATAATATTTGACATTCCTAGTAGTAGTTAAAGTTTTTGATGATGATGATGGAACAGAGTTTCCGAAACGATAACATTTTTAATTTTTTGAACTACAGAATTAATATTTTTTACATTTTGTTTTAGTTTATTTTTTTTAAGTGTAATACATTTTGTATATTAGTTAGAAAAATTAAAATCCAAACTCTTTGACGCGACGGTTTCTCTAATCTATTTTTTAAAATATTCAATAAAAATAAGAAATCATAAATAATAGACCCGTTCAGTGTTTTTTAAAAATTTATACTTAAATCGAAAGTAGAACACTTTTAACGCAATCCCCATTTTTTAGGTTTTTATTCGAACATTTAAATAAATTACCAAAGTTGGACCGCGCGGAAACGGGGCGGAGCTTCGCGTGACGTCAATTTGTAGATGCTGATCAGGCGACAGTCGAGATTTAATAATTAAGAACATTGGAGGTGAAATAAATTGAAATTTTAAGAAGAAGAAAAGGTCCTATGTAACTTTTCATAAGAATTGATAGTCTTTAAGTTATAACGACTTGAAAATTGTGATTTTATCTTAAGAGTATAATCTGCGGTCAGTGAAATGAAGAAACGAATTATTCGGCTTATTTTTGAAGATAGAAACTTCAAATTTTGTACGTATGTATTAAAATATATATTCTAGTTCGTCACGTTTTTATTTTTTTGTTTTAGTCAAAAACACGTGATCAACGAAAAAATGGACGTCGAAAAATTGGAATTTACAAAAAACGAAATCGTGACGACCTAGATAGTCCATAATTAATTACGTGGATAAAATATAACCTCTTAATTTTCAAACATAGATTCAATAAATAGTTTCCAATTTTGCCGTCAATAGATGGCACTCGCCTCGGCATTCGCATAGCTTTACACGCTCTCAGACTTTAGGGAGGAACTTGTTGTCATGGAGACCTGACGCGAATGAATGCTTGCCAGGGAAGCATTTAGGAGTTCTGGTAATATCTTAAATTTATTTATAAATTATTTTATCTTACAGGAATTACTTAATAGATGAAATTCTTGAAAATGTTAATACATAAATAAAAGGTGCCAAATAGAGAGGACCGGTTTTGTATAAACACTCCTACAAATTTTATTATGAAAATTTGAATGCGGTTTTTAGTTAGGTCAGAAATCAATTTATTCGAAATTATTACCAAGCAAAATGTACAGGGTGTCCCAGTCAACGCGCTATGCTGGGTTCTCTCGGTAGTTTCTGAGATAAGTTTATGGTTCAAAATCCAATCTGACGTAGGTTTTCCGAGGAATCTCATACTGCTAAGATATTTAGGAATCCAAAATGACGGACGAATTTCGTCATCTACGATCCTATTCGACTGAAAATCGATATCTGGGGGTTTTCGGGGATGCGGGTTATGAATTTTTGATCAAAATTTAGGACTCCAAGATGGCGGACGAATTTCGTCATCTATGGTCCTATTTGACTAAAAATCGATATCGGATGGTTTTCGGGGATGCGGGTTACGAATTTTTGGTCAAAATTTAGGAATCCAAGATGGCGGACGAATTTCGTCATCTATGGACATATTCGACTGAAAATCGATATCTGGGGGTTTTCGGGGATGCGGGTTATGAATTTTTGATCAAAATTTAGGACTCCAAGATGGCGGACGAATTTCGTCATCTATGGTCCTATTTGACTAAAAATCGATATCGGAGGGTTTTCGGGGATGCGGGTTACGAATTTTTGGTCAAAATTTAGGAATCTAAGATGGCGGACGAATTTCGTGATCTATAGTCCTATTCGACTGAAAATCGATATCTGGGGGTTTTCGGGGATGCGGGTTACGAATTTTTGATCAAAATTTAGGACTCCAAGATGGCGGACGAATTTCGTCATCTATGGTCCTATTTGGCTGAAAATCGATATCTGGGGGTTTTCGGGGATGCGGGTTACGAATTTTTGATCAAAATTTAGGACTCCAAGATGGCGGACGAATTTCGTCATCTATGGTCCTATTTGGCTGAAAATCGATATCTGGGGGTTTTCGGGGATGCGGGTTACGAATTTTTTATCAAAATTTAGGACTCCAAGATGGCGGACGAATTTCGTCATCTATGGTCCTATTTGGCTGAAAATCGATGTCTGGGGGTTTTCGGGGATGCGGGTTACGAATTTTCGGTCAAAATTTAGAAAACCAAGATGGCGGATGAATTTTGTCATCTGTGATCCTATTCGAATGAAAATCGATATCTGGGGATTTTCGGGATGCGGGTTACGAATTTTTGGTAAAAATTTAGGAATCCAAGACAGCGGACGAATTATAACTATATTTTGACCCCCTTTATTTATGTTATTATTGGAGACAAAAAAAAGTTTCGTATAAGAGTTGTAAGGTTGTATACATATTTTTTTAAATGCAATTAAAAAACAATTGCTTGGATATGTCACGTGATATAACAATGAAGGTTGCTTTTTAAATGAAAAACCCTGTATATTTTTACATATTCTTTTAGATCCTTTATCCCTGATTTCAAACATATAAGGATCTAGCTGTAATATTTTTTGATATATCGGACATTAAATATGCTCCAAACATGCTTATAAGTATTTTAGGGTTTCTGACGGAGCGCAGTCAGTGGCGGATTTAGGGGGGGGGGCTATAGGGTAAAATCCAAGCGCGGCAATTTTTTTGAAAAACACCAAAGACATAAAAACAAAAAATTATTATTATTAATATGTTCTATCAGAACATGTTTAATTTATTTGAGAACGTGTTTTTTATAATAACTAGACTAAAGTTCCTTATTATAGTCAACAGTACAGGGTGGTTGTGCAAACGTTAAAACCTCATTTAACTTCTTTATTTTTGGAGTTACGTAAATACGTTCAAAAATAAAAGTTATGAGATATCACATGTATTTTCCAAACATCATTTCAGCAAAACAATTCAAACAAGTCGAATTTCGGAGATATGAGCTTTACCTTGGTTTTACTTCCACATCCAGTGGAAGTATAGTAACGACAAAAAATTTTTTTTAAATTTTTATTGTTTAAATAGGCTCAGAATGTCATGAAACGTCGAGATTTTAAGTTTGAGCGAAAAAAAAATTTCAGTCTGTCGGTCTGTAACTTTTTTGTGCGCACGTTTACTCTGTAACCGTTTAAGATATTGACTTGAAATTTGGTACACAAATGTACTTTAACGAGATCTGGAACTAGATTATATTTTCATTTTGTTCCGTCAGAGGGTTGGGGGGTAAATTGGGGTAAATTTGGGGTAACCAGCTAAATCAAGCAGCTAATAGTCCAGAAAATTGGTATTTAGTATATACAAGAGAAGCTAAGGTCTCAAAAAATGTTTGGCATTAGCCACCCCCACCCCATTACTAAATTTTTTCGTTGTGAATGAGTTGGATCGAAAATCTGGATGCGGAAGTAATGATTCCTTGGGCAGCGGTTTTTTTAAATAGAACACCCCCATATATTTTTACACTATTTGAAAGGCCATAGAAAAATCTTTTCAATGATATATGACCCAGTCTGTTCACTTTTTAAATTTTTTTTCCGATTTGAATCTAATTTTACTTATGGAACAAATTAGGATCTACTTATTACCAGAAAAAAATTCACGTCCTACAAATGCAAAGCCACCTGCGGTACCAAAATATGCGGATAAAATCAAAAAATCATATTAGGCATATTTTTATTGGAAAATTTTGTTAATGAAAGAATTGTTCAGAAACTTTAAGTCCAAAATTTAATCAAAAAAAATATATAAATTTTTATTAAAATAATGTCCAAGTCCGAAAATATCATTTGAATGGGTTTTTTCGTTTAGAAAACTGTACTATGACAATTTTGTTTGAAATTAAACCCAAGCTGCAGGTAGTTGTAAAACAGTTTTTTTTTAAATACCTAATTATTTTCAAAATTTTTTAAATTTCAAGTTTTTCATTTTTTAATTTTGATTAAATTTTGGCCATTTTGGACAATTCTTAACAAGTTTTATTAACAAAATTTTCCGATAAAAAAATGCCTAATATGATTTTCCGATTTTCTCCACATATTTTGGTACCGCAGGTGGCTTTGGTACCGTAGGAGGCGAATGTTTTTCTGATCATAAGTAGATACTAGTTTGTTCTATACTTAAGTAAAATGCGATTCAAATCGGAAAAAAAATAAAGTTATTGGGGTGTTACCATTTCAAGTGAAACACACTGTATCAATTATTGAAATTCTCCATTTTATTTAAAATAAAGTGAAATTAGACAGAACTAACATATTGTTTATTTTAATTTACATACTTTTGTTTTCCATGGCTAATTTGATAAATTGTAAATTTATAGTAAATTAGACAAAATTTGTTTAAGATAAGTACCATGTATTATATTATAAATACAAAGCTTTTTTTATGGCGTTTCAAATGGTACATATATGGAGTGTTCCTTTAAAAAAAAGCAAAGTAAAGTTCATATCTCCGAAATGCGACTTTCAATAGGCATGTCCACAAAATTTTAATTTCAATTGGGAATGATAGAATTATCGATATTGTACACTAATTTAACAATAAAAAAAACCGCTGCCCAACTTCCACATCCAGATTTTCTATCCAAGTCACTCACAACGAAAAAATGTTGTATGTGGAAATAATTGTTTAATAATATAATATTTGAAATTCTCTACCTCAAAAACCCATAAAACGATACCCCACATCGGTAATGGGGTGAGGGTGGTGATAGAGGGTGGATAAGGTAAAAAAATATTTTGAGGTTTCTAGTTCTTGTACACACACTAAATTAAATTTTTTTTCATCCCCTTTAATAATGGGGTGGGGGCTAATGCCAAAATTTTTTTTGAGACCTTAGCTTCTCTTGTATATAGTAAATACCAATTTTATGAACTCTTACCTGCTTGATTTACCTATTTACCCCAAATTTACCCCAATTTACCCCCAACTCTTCGACGGAACAAGATGAAAATATAATCTAGTTCTAGATCTCGTTAAAGTACATAAGTGTACTAAATTTCAAGTGAGTATCTCAAACGGTTCCAGAGTAAACGTGCGCACAAAAAAAAAGTTAGACCGACAGACAGACAGAATTTTTTTTGCTCAAACTTAAAATCTCGACGTTTCATGACATTCTAAGCCTATTTGAACAATAAAAATTTTTAAAAATTTTTTTTGTCGTTACTATACTTCCACTGGATGTTGAAGTAATATATGTATCCTTATTTTGCCAGTTATTCGTAATAGGCATCGCCCCAACATAACGAGGATTTTTGGTAATTTTTCAATAAAAATTCTTGGCCTATGGTAAAAAAATATTTTGAGGTTTTTGGTTCTTGTACATACACTAAATCACACTTTTTTTTCGTCCCCTTAAAAAGTGGGGTAGGGGTGGTAATGGGGGTAGCTAATGTCAAAAATTTTTTCGAGACCCTAGCTTCTCTTATATATACTAAATACCAATTTTACGGACTCTTACCTGCTTGATTTACCTGTTTACCTCCCCATTTACCCCAATTTACAACCCAACCCTTCGATGGAATAAGATGAAAATATAATCTAGTTCCAGATCCCGTTAAAGTACATAAGTGTACCAAATTTCAAGTCAATATCTTAAACGGTTCCAGAGTAATCGTGCGCACAAAAAAGTTAGACAGACAGGCAGAATTTTTTTTTTGCTCAAACTTAAAATGTCGACCTTTCATGACAGTCTAAGCCTATTTGAACAATAAAAACATTCAAAAATTTTTTGTTACTATACTACCACTGGATGTGGAAGTAATCAATATTCTATTTTCAAGAAAAAGAACGCCATTGCCATGTAAACCGGAAGTGATATTTAAAATTTACATGCCTTTTTTTACTTTCCTTTAATGCTTTAATAGTCAATTAAGAACATAAATAATCCGATCAATTCTTCTTTGATGTTCAATTATATGTTTCTTAGCGGCATAGATTCCCCGAAAAAAAAAATACTTATCTCAAAAACTACCGAGAAAATCGGACATAACACGTTAACTAGGACACCCTGTACACTGTAAATATACATTATGTACCTACAGATAGTTTTTTCTTTTAATTAAAAACCACTGCCTAAGGAATCACTACAACCGCATTCAGTTTTCCTACTCAAATTATTTTAAATAAAAATTCTTGTGCACCCAACGCGAAATTCGACTCTGTACGACAGAAATATATTTGAACTATTTCTCTTATATATTACACAATATGTTATTCTCCGCCTTTTTACTTGGTCGGCATATTTCATTGGTCAAAGGTGCACGCCCACCCGTATATACCCTTTTCATATATATCAATGAAAATATGTTTTGTCTCACTGCAGATTGTCCTCTTAAAAAGGTATTTCAAAACAATATTCGTCAAATAACTCGAAAAGTATTACATTGAGCGAAAACATGCTAGAGACAAATAAGAAAGCTTCTATACCATAAATAACAAAGAAGTTATGACAGAAACAATGTACTTTTTCAATTTTTGTTTATGCAAAATGACGTCATGAGTCGGCTAAGCGCTTTGTACTGAAACCCAATCTTTAACATTGAATATCTAAGAATTGGATATACTTATGAAGCTGAAATTTTAATAGCTTATCTAGATGATCGAATTCTATTGAATACCATAAAAAAAACGAAAAGAAATTATCAGTAACAAACCCATTATTGACAATATCTATAAATGTATTACGAATCCGGACATGGGTAGTTTTTTTTATCAATTATAATATGAAAAACCGTAATCATCCACCTCGAAAATAATTATGTGAACATTTTAGTAATTCCACCATTTGATTTGTTTGAGTTCTATCAGTTTCAAAGTATTTTCTTGATAAAAATAGATATTTTGAGTTTTCAACAAATCTTTTACACACTTTTAAAGAAGGTGAACTTTTCAATTGTTTATTTGAGTTCACTACAAAGGTTTTATTCAGATTTCTTGAGTTCAAAGTATTTCTGTAATAATACAACTTTTTTTTTTCATCTTAAAATATTGGACTATACAAGAAATAAGCGAAACATGTTTAAAAAAATAAAACCCATGCCCAACTGAAAAATTACTATCGGGTATTTATCTCATATTTCCGTGAAGTAAAAAATATTTGAGGTTTTTGGTTCTTGTAGACACACTAAATCATATTTTTTTTTTCTCCCTCTTTAATAATAAGGTGGGGGTGGTAATGGGGTGGCTATTGCCAAAAAAAATTTTTTTGAGACCTTATAGTTTCTCCTATAAACACTATATACCAATTTTATGGATTCTTACCTACTTGATTTATCTATTTAACTCAATTTACCCCCAACCCTTCAACGGAACAAGATGAAAATAGAATCTTGTTTCATATCACGTTAAAATACGTACGTGTACCAAATTTCAAGTCAATATCTTAAACGGTTCCAGAGTAATCGTACGCACAAAAAAAAAAAGTTACAGACTTACAGACATACAGGCAGACCGACAGACAGAATTTCTTTTTTCTTCTCAAACTCAAAATCTCGACGTTTCATGACATTCTAAACCTATTTGAATAATAAAAATATTCAGAATTTTTTTTTTAGTCGTTACTATACTTCCACTGTATGTAGAGTATGTAAGTTGTCTTATTTCAGCTATTCAAAACTTTGGTAAAAAAAAACATTTTTAAAATTCCTATGTTCTGGGGAAAACTAAATATCTAGTTTCTTAGATTATATGACACTGTATAAAACCACCCAATTATAAAAGTTTCAATTAACAATAAGTAACCTCTCTGTGAACGATAACTGAAAACCAGTAACTGAAAATAATGTTTATGAATTGTTATGTAAATCAGTGTACAATCATAGAATGACTCGATGTATCCTGTATTAGAATTACAAGTTGATATTTCCGTAAATTGATAGTCTTTATGTAAAATAGTACCTACTTAATCTGAGACGTTGTGTATATCACATTTTCAGAGTTAAGGGGATGTGAATGAAATGTAAAATATCTATAAATGTAAAATTTTTCTAGCAATAGAAATTTCTAGATTTATGTTTATTTGTTAAAAGAGAAAATTTTTCAGTACTTTCTATATATTACTATACGTATCTAAAGCGATTAAGCGCTCAAAAAATGATAAAAAAAAAAATAAAATAATACCCCTTCTTCAAAGTAGACATTATTATTTTTAGTATTTAGTATTTAGTATTAGTATTTTCGTTCGATAGCCCGAAGGCCTTTCTCGTACCTCGGTTTTCGGTTTTAAAACGCGTGCTTTATACAATTTTTTTTTTGCTGAATGTTGCATAGAAAAATATCACTGTAAATTTTGTAAAGAATTTACGGTTAAATATTATTCTACGTTACGACCGATTGCTGTTGGTTAGATGTAAAAATATCTTGTCCCAACTGCAATGTAAACGACCTCGTGTGTTAGTAAAAAAAAATAAGTTTTTTAAAACTCACCATAAAATGTCTTCTTCTTCTTCTTCTTCTGTATATTCAACATTCAGACATCTTAATACTTATTCTCAGTTCTTAAATTTTCTTGTATACCTATAATAAAAATAATCTATTATAAATTTCTTTATATTAAATTAAATCATCAACTACACTTTTTTCTATATAAACTTTTTTTTTTTATCATCTAGGATGTTTCGGATTGATTTTTTTTTAAATTTACTTTTTTATTTGAGTCTACGAGTTTGAAATGTTTTTATCCGAAAAGAAAAATATGTGGTTAGTTGTTACATGTTAACACTACTCTGAGAATCCCTGTATATAAAAATTAATTATGTTAATCTATATATTAGGTACTATTTGTAACAAAACCTTTTTAGTATAAAATATCTAACAAGAAAAATGTTATATATATATTATTAAACAATTACATCATCTTTTTAAAATGAAAAAAGTTTAATGCTCTTCTGAGACCTTGTATATAAAAATATTTAACGTTAATCGGTGTATTTTTAATAAAAAAAAAACATGAATTGAGTATCAATTGGAAAGTAGTGAAAAATGAAAAATCTGAAAGTACCACAGATCACAGGTTATTAAAATACGTCTAGAGAAAGATAAAACGGTAAATAGAATTCAAAATAGGAAAAAATTATAATATGGTGAATTTTTTTAAAACTTATTATCAAATTGACAGTCATCATTCATTATCAAACTACTAATATTTTACCGTTAGGTATATGAGTTCAGAAAATTTTTAAAATTACAAATTGAATAGCTCTTCACCGTTTTATAGAAAATGTATTAAACTTACATGTTTAGTTGTTTTCTTGCGATGATGTTGAATAGGGATAACACACACACACTAACACTGACACTATGTCTATTCACGAAAAACTCTACGGCCATTAATGTACAATATTGCCTTGAAAGAACAAAATTATTTAGTAAGAAACTCATTGATACCAAAAAAAAGAAAAAATGCTTACTCTGATATTATCACCAGTCTTGGAATACTAAAAAAAAAATGGTTATTAAAAAAAAAATACTGTACGAAAATATAAACTGTTACTTACTAAAATTCCAGTCCTGGCTCTATTACAACTGGTAATGGGGGTTGTGGCAATGGTGGTGGATTTGGTGGACATAATGGACAGTTTCTGAAATTAAAAAAAAAATATGAATTTATTATAATTATAAGAAAAATAAAATAAAAAAATGTGACTTCAAAATTTAAATTAATTTTTAAATAACTTTTTGATTAAAACTTACTCCTTGTATTTTTTCAAAAAGTTGTCCAGCTTTTCTGACCACTCGAGAGGGGGTGAAGGTATTCTGTACGATTCTAAAAAAAAAATATTAGAAAGAGTCTTAAAACAATAATTTACTAACCTTTAACTTTTACGGAAATGTAGGGCCAGGCTATCCAACGTGACCCTACGCGTGCCCTCTTGTATAAAGTGGAATTTTCTAAAATAAATATTAATTAAAACCAGATTAATATTTCATACCAAAAACTTACCAATACTACGGGAGTTCATCTTGACAATGAATAATAAAATTATAAAACGTCTGAATTGCAGTTATTTGATTATTCTTCTAACAATACCTCTTTATATTTTATGCAACTACGGTATATGAAAGGAAATGTCTTTAAGGTTTTGATAAGCGTATGCTCTTAATTGAATGTTATTGCTTTATATGATTACTTGAAAAAAATTCTAGTTTTAGATATTTGAAGTTTATCACAATCAAAATCCAAAAAGCTAAATTTCTTTCTCTCAGAGGTTCAGGTACAATACTTTGAATAGGGGAAATAAAATTATATAAAATACTACAGGTTTTGTATTTTACAACTTATAATTCTAATAAAAATAGTTTTTACTTACCTGAAAACTAAATTAATATACAGTGTGTTTCCTGAAAGGTTTCATGTAATGATTGCATTTGAAACTGAATAGAAATTAAGTAAACTAGGTAATTTGTTGGTATCTTGAACAATCATTGTTTCATGTTTTTGGAGAAAATCTTGAATTGATGAGAAATTCTTTTGAAACGAAGAATTTTTTAGTATAAGCTGTTACACGAAAAAAAAATGATTTTTAATTCATTCATTCTTTTCTCGAGTTATAGGATGGTATCAATAATTAAATGTGTCTTTTTGTCATAGAACATTTTTGATTATCATAATGTTTTGTGTGACTAATGCTCGTGCTATCAATTGCTAATAACAATTTTTGATTACTAGCTACCCGGCCCAGTGCATAGAAGATATAAATTTTTGTTTGTCTCTAAAATCTTAAGTTACTTCATTTTCTTCATCTTACACATAATTTCATCTATAATCGATGAATTAGAATACAGATCATACATATATTAGTGATAACCTCTATGACCTTAACGGAACGAAATAAAATTACGTTTGGTTTCATTGTTAAATGTGACAGACGTTTAAAATGTTACTTTGAACTTATATTCGTCTTATTGATTATATCAATTTTTCATGAAGTTGAAATAGACGGATTTCGCTAATACAGTAGACCTTCAATGCGCATGCTTTTCTTTGTGTGTGACGTCATGCATTGATTCATGTATACCAGTATTAATCGACTTGAAGTCAGGTACCTCGATAGCCCAGTGTGTTGAGCATTGTGCTTTCAAACCGGAGATCGGTGGTTCGAATCCTAGACGGTGGCTGGATTTTTTCATAAAAATAATAACAATAAAAATATAAATTTATGATGTGACCATATATTAGCTGTATAAAGTGTAATACTAGTACGTATATCTAAGAATATAATTACTGATTCATCCAGAGGTGCGTGGTTGGGTATTCAATAACAGTTAATGATAAATAAATATTATCATATGACTTCTATATAGGAAATTATAAATATTCAGAATTTAAATTAAAAATTAATTAACAAAAAAAAATATATTATCACGTGACCCCCTCTATAGGAAATTAAAAGTATTCAGAGTTTTAAGGAATGATTGATAGATGGCGCTGGGGAACAAAGTAGTTAAGATCACCTGTTCCACGACTTCCTTGTGTACCGATAAAGGGTCCCACACTCAAAAATGGGTGAAAATAGGTAAACATGATAACAGTGATTTCACATTCAAAATGGGTAAAAATAGGTAAAAATGAAATTGTCAAATATTAGGTTGAATCAATTACCAAAAAAAAAAATTAGGGTGGGTCAATTGCCAAAAAAAAAATTCAAGGTCATTGAACTGGATGGGTCAATTGCCAAAAATTAGGGATTGGTCAATTGTCAAAAAAAAAAATTCAAGGTCATTGAACTGGGTGGGCTAATTGCCAAAAAATTAGGGGGTGGGCCAATTGCCAAAAATTAGGGGGTGGGCCAATTGCCAAAATTAGGGGGTGGGCCAATTCCCAGAAAAAAATTTTCCCACGCTCAAGTATCGCCATACCTACTAATATTACAATCAGTTTATACATTTTTCTACTACTGAAGGCACTACTATAAAAATAACTTGGAATGAAAATACTGATTAAAAATCTAACATTGATTGTTAAAATAGAGAAAATACACTGACTGAATTTTCTTTAAATATTAAACTAAAATTTGTTATTATGCATTACTATAGACCTTTTTAAGTGATTATTTTTTATGTATGCTTTTTAACTTATATAAGTTTAAACCTTATTAGGTAACAAACAAACTAAAAATATACACACATATGCATATATCATTTATTTTTAAGTGAGTAGTAGAATAAACAAAATAATGGAGCTCTTCTCTAAACCCGAGCCCTCACCTTTGAATTCAAAAAACATCAAGAGAAAGTAAAATTCTGAACTGTAATATAATTGAAAGTGAATTATTTCAAATTATTGCCATATCACAAAATAAAATGTGCTAGAGGACTCTAGCAATATGAAGTTATTGGAAAATGAAGAAGGTTGCAACAATCAGTTGACAATTTTAGAAAATATGCTTCTTTCTTTGGTCAATTTAGAAAGTAGCGAATTCTATTAATACACACAACAGGAACTAGAATGCATGTCTTTCGTTGGGGTTGAGGAGGATGGTACTAGTCAGGTTAAAAATTTAGAAAATCCATTCCATTAACGACGGTTCCATTAACGAATCTGGAGAATAATTATTTGAAAGAACCTTAAGAAATTAAGACTACAGAGAGAGTTGAAATCAGCACTTGAAATTACTATTGCAGATAGAGTATTAGAGAAAAATATTTTTATTGAGAAAAAGGAAAATATAAACAACTCAGTAAATTTAGATAAACGTGATGTAGTAAACTGTGAAAAAAAAAAGTAGAGGAGACGTGTTCCTAAACCTGAAACATGGCAGAAAAATAAAAACATGTAATTTTATCACATTTTGTTCCAAAACGGCGAAAAGAAACTGTTCTCTTTTTACCTCTCAAATGAAAGAGGATATTTTCAATTATTTTGGAAAATGACGTGGTCACAGAAAAGGATATGTGATAGGTTTGATGATTTACTTGCCAAAAAAAGCGATGTTATATTGAGGGGCCATCCAGAAGACAAGGATTTTTTTTTATCACCTGAGACTGGATACAGCAAGACTCCAAGTCTGTAAAAAAATGTTCCTTTCGACACTGGAAAAATGGTTCGCAGTTAGGTTCTGAACAATTTAAATAATGAAATGTCAGAAAGCCAAGAAGCAGAAAATAAGAGGAAATCGGATAAACGCAATATAACCCTTACAGATCCTGTACCCACAATTGTGAGGGTCTTATTTTCACCTGATATAAGGTTCAAAATTCGGTTTTTTGCTGCTCAAACCTAAATCACACGATCGTGAGTGTTCTGTTTAATGCTGCCAGCGCCGCGTTTTGTTTACTTTTGAATTTACCGTTGTTTTGTACTGTGTTGAATTTGTGTATTATGCGTTATCATGACATCACAAAGTAAGTAATTGTGTTTAATTATATTTAAATGTTTTTTCTATCTTTTTATTGGAGAAATGTTACTATTAAATATAAAGATAACCTTTCCATGCAAAAAAATTAAAAATATATATTGAGGTTAGATCCTAAAATGTGAATCATAATGGAATGTCACAATTGTGTGTTCCAGGACTAAATGCCTTCAAATATAAGTAAAATTCCATATATTTCAAAATTTAAAAATGTGTTTGTAATAAAATATTCTTTTTCTAGAATCTACAAGAAAAATTAATTTAGGAGAGGTACAAGCAAATCCTGATGCAATTTATGAACTTTTGAGCGATATCGAATGGATTTTGAACTTGAAGACGATAATGACGACTGGCAACCTGAAATTTCAAGATCTCTCCCTCTAGTCGTGTCGGATAATAGCTAAAGCGTCAGTGATTCTACCGATGAAGATAATAATTTACCGACTAGCAAAACTAGAACTCCAATAACAAGTTGGAAAAAGGGTATTTTTAGTAGTAAAGACGGACCAAGCAAAAAGACCCATACTCTCAGAGAAGTACTAACACCAATAAAATACCTACTTTGGAAAATATTTGGGTGAAGAATTTTATGAACTGGGTGCATAGAGAACCGCTCAATACTATTTTAGCAAGAATGGCAAAGAAATAAAACCGTCTTTAACTTAATAAAAAATTAAGAAATTTTTTGGCATTCATGCCACTATTGGCTGTATATAATATCCTAGAATCCGTATGTACTGGCAAACAAATTTTAAACTTTCGGTAGTGGCTGATGCAATGCCACGTGACCGTCTTTTTCAATTGCGTGTAAATTTTCACATAGAAGATGAAAATCGAGTAAATCAAGAAATGCGAAAGAAGAATAGACTATGGAAGGTACAACCGATGATAGACTATATTAGAAATAGATGCCGTGAAATAGAAAGACACCCTGATTCCTCATATTCTATTGATGAACAGATGATTCCGTTTTTAGGAAGAATTGAGCTAAAACAATATGTTCTGAATAAGCCACGACCAGTTGGTTTGAAAAGTTTTGTGTTGACCACTTCCAGTGGATTTTGAAATATATCAGGGGTCTACTACTCCATTCCAACATAAAAATGTAGGACTTGGTCCATCGGTAATTTTACATTTAGCTGAAACATTGCCAATACGTAGCTATTTATTTTTCGATAGATACTTTTCCCATTGTTCAGTTGATGCAAGAATTAAATAAAAAACAGATATATGGAACAGGAACAATCATGAGTAACAGAGTGAAGGAATGCCAATATAAAAATAACAAAAACGTGGTAAGAGGTGAATTCGAAGGATTTATAACTGTCCTCCTTGGTGGCTGTAACTCAAGCCCTATTAGAACGCCTTTTTCTTGGTACACTGCGTACACTTACTCAGAGGTAACAACCGTGTGCACTGCATGGGTCATTCTATCGTTAGACGAGTATATTTGGTTGCATATCGGTGGCATCGATTTCGACCGTTGAAGGAAGTGTGGTTACCGGGTACGAGACAGCGACAGTAGTCATTTTTTTCGGGGTCAAGGCAGAACGTCAGCTGGGTAGTGTGTAAGTTTGTGTGAATATTAGAAGACGTGGAAATCACGGATTTGTAAAACGCAGCCCTAATTTCGAGAGGTTTCCTGATTGTTTATTGTGTGATATCAGTTGGGATTTTGGATATTATTGTGTTGATGTGGAAACCTTCAACGAAACCAAATTATTGGGAAACGAAGCTGGCGTGGCCCCGCCATTTTGCCTTATTTTAACTTGTGGTGAAAAGAACCGGAGACGTCCGTGAGTACTACTTAATGGTTTGTTATTTTAACAAGGAACTAAGTTCTGCTCTTATTATATTTCAGGGTTCTTTTCTTTTCTTTGCTCTTCTTTTCTTATCTGTTCTTTTCTTCTCCCCGGCGGATTTTCGCTGGAGACGTCTCACCCTTGGAGGTTCTTACCCTCTGGAAGCCTCCCCTCGATAGCTGTGAGGACTTGTGTCTGGTGTGTTCGACCTTGTTATGATGTGTGTTGGTTCTATGGAATATGGGAACCTAGACGGCGAGAGGTAGTCTTGGGAGACATCGCTGTAGAGGCAGAGCTGGGGTGCTGCTACCCCATCGTCGGCGACCTGCAATCGCGCGACCCACTACAAGTGGCCAAAAAGACGGATCGGAACCCTTGGAGTGTTACATACATAAGCCTGAGAGGCCCCCGACTGTAAGTAATTTTTACACCTTTTACTTTCGCTGTCCCACTGGAAGTTGAAGCCGAAGCCCAACCACCACTCACCCTTTGTGTGTGTTACCTTTTTTATTATTCTTTCATGTGTAATTAAGACTCGTCGGTTTATTAGTTTATTAACCTTGTTCGTGTGGTAGTCACTGGCCACCTTTTATCTGAATTTTTAATTTGTCCGTGGTAAGTTATATGTATTTATTCGTATATATTTATTCGTATCAATCTTTTACATGTAAGTCAGTGTAAGTTGGCTTAGAGGCCATGATTTTAGTACCTTTGTAAGTAGTGTAGGTCATATTAATACGGAATTTCCTTTTAAATAATTATTGGCATTTTGTACTGTTAGGCGAGTGCCATTTTAAATATTAGTATGTTGGTCATGATGGAGGTCCACATTTAGACATTCAGTCTGCTTTGTATAATATAATTGTACACACTCTTCCCCTGTACAGCAAGGGAAAGGCCTTTTCTGCGTTATCATTGAGTGTATAGTTCGAGAGCCATTCGACTCTAGGTACTGTTTGTTCTAAAATAACCTCACTATTTGATATCGCTCGACTATCCTCGAGGGAGACCACCGGGTACATTTAGGTCACTGGACACTCATTGTAGTTAAATCATATCCTTTTTTTGGTAAGGTGTACCGTAACCTTGCTTGAATAATTATTACTACCTTTGCTTGAATATACTATAATAATTGTTAAACTCATAAAATATACGCTTGTTAAGATATTTGTGTAGTTTAATTCCAGGTGATCATTACCACTGAAACCACGACCTCACCCCAACCTTAACTGAGTTAGCCAAGTTTATAAACTTTTGTCGGCCCCTTTAAAATTTAGAGTAGCAGTAACGTGTCTTGGACCTTTGATGTTTGGTTTAAATAACCGATTCATTTTTGCTAAATTTTGCTTGTAATTCTTTTTTTATAACATTCGCATTTTCTTTTAGATTTGCCTTGCTCATACTTAGCTATCCATCACTCATTAAATTACTAACTAATCAGCGAATTATTTTTTTGTTAACAATTATTTTTTTGTTAACAACAATTAGTTTTTTTGGTTAGCAAAATATATTTCATTTTTTTAACAATTTGTATCAATTATTTTGTTTATTTATTTTTTTTTGGGGGGGGACCAACATAACAACAGAGCATTTGTCTAACTAAATGGAAAGACAATAAGTCAGTTTTGATGATATCTACAGCGTTTGAAATCGAGCCTGAATCAAATGTTAAAAGATGGAGCAAATCTGAAAACAAATTTATAGAAGTAAGTCCAAATGTAATTTGTAAATACAATAAAAAAATGGACGATCAATGATGGAATGTTACAGGACTTTCTTCGAAACACACAAGTGGACCATTAAAGTCATTTTACATTTGTTTGATTTAGCTCTCGTAAATAGCTGGATGGAATATGGCAATGGTTGCAGAAGTTACAATTACAGAAAAAAGGACATAATGGATTTTTTGAAGTTCAGGCTTGCTATTGGAGAATATTTATTAGGTGAATTGAAGAGAAAACAATAAGATATTTCGGATAATTTTGACGAGGAAGAAATAACCGAAAATGAGAAAAAATCTACCAGCAAGAAAGCAAAGCGATATCCTGCTACTTTGCCTTGTCATGATAAACGTTATGACGGTTATAATCACTGGCCTGTCCATGACGACCTAAAAAACCCACTTTGTTGTCGATTGGAATCTTGTCAGTCATTCTAGAACACGCTGCAGTAAGTGCAATGTCTATTTATGTTTGGATAAACATAGGAATTGTTTCACAAAGTTCCACTGCAAGTAATAATAATATATAACAATATATTTTAACTTTACCTTTGGCAAATAAATTGCAACAATAGATGCAACAAAATGAATCGTAAAGTGATATCTCCTATGTTTTTGATCGAGGAGGAAGAAACGGATGTAATTCAGTTACAATCAAGTACTTTTCCTGAAGATAATGAATTACATTCGTTTCTTCCCCCTTCTTGATAAAAAATTACTGTAGGATCCATTTTGTTGCATAAGCAAAGCAACACTCTACATTTGAAAGAAAAACATCTACTGCCAACGCCAGTTTTAGTCGCTATACTAAAATCGGTAGTCCGCGACTGCCGGCAGTCTCTGCCAAACGTTAGTATCAATTACGTTTGGCAGAGACTGCCAAACGTGATTGATACTTAAAAGTTTTTTATTTACTCAATGCTTACCTCAACAAAGACAAAAGAACTTACAGTTCTCGCCATTTGCAATCGTGAACACTGTTGAGAAACTGCAAAAAAGCAGTTAAAAAAAGCACGTTATTAGCGGTTGCAACACTACCGCGGCATTTTTTGTATTAATGTTGTTTATTATTAACATTGCAATATATTTGTTTACGATATTGGTTAGTTTGAATCACTTGTCCTTCTTTCTCCACTATGCTCTCACCAGTGTATTTAAGAAGAGAAAACAAACAGAACACAAAGCGTCGATCACAAGGCCAACTTGTAAATTTTCAGATTTCGCGCGAAATTCAAAAAATATGGAAAAACAATTAGTTAGATGCTACAGATTGAAGCATGGAAAAAAGTCTGTAACATTTTAGCACCGATTACTACAACGAAAGCACCAGCTCCAGAATACCTTAATTTCACGGAGTTGCAAGATGATGACATCAACGCTAGTGGTGTACAATGTTTTTCAATATACCGGACTTACCTTCAGTGGATTAGGCCTACAGAAGAAACCACTAAAAAATGCTCCGTGGAAAAAATGTGTAGAACTCTTTTCTACACAGTTTTATAAGGAATATTTTTTTATAGATGTGTTTTTGCAAAAAAGTGGACGGTTTAGCAGATAAACGAGCTAAATCGAATTCAATTTTAAGGAATGATGCAACCACAGTAGAGAGAACTTTATTGTAACTTTGGTGCCTTTCTTAATATTTTTGCCAAGATTCAAAACTTGATGAATTTTCTCGGATATATGGAGATTGTTGGCTTAATTTTATTGGATTAAAATTCATGTGAAGCTTACGAAAGTAGTCATTCGTGTGACTTTGGCCGACTCAGTGGCTTCAGGGCTTACGTGTTAGGTTTGAGCCCATAGGGCCCCGGGTTCGAATTATGGCTAGGGTATGGATATTTAGTGGTGTTTTGTGTCACCGAAACAGTACTGGTGCGCTAGTCGGTGTTATCTCTTCTGAAATCGAGTCTCAGTTACGGCAGAAAGCAAAGTTATAGTATTGTTGTCTGTGTGTGTATGTCCTGGTTGAGTGATGGAATAGATATGGCCAGGCGGTAATATAAATAAGGCGATTAAATAAATAAAAATATGTTTGCTTCTATTATTTAGATATTATTATAAAACTTGGCAGTTTGACAAAAAATACTCTAGTAAACCCTACTAAAAAAGAACTCGTTGGACAAAGACAGAACCAAGTCAATGGAACAGAAATCAACTTAAACGTAAAAAAATCGAATCCAAGGCACCTAAACATATAGATAGTTCAAAGTGTTGTTTTGAATGCAAAGAAAAAAAATCATCAGACAAGCTTTTAAGCAATTAATTTTACTTTTTTCGTTTTAGTACAAGTAAATAATAATAAAAACTTGTTTTTAAAGTTTTTTTCCATATAATTTTGTTTTTAAATTTTTAGTTACGTAATATTTATTTCGTCGTCCTTACTTAAAAGTACCGAATCTTCCGCCATTTCTTATAATGCAACGTCTGAGTAAATACACTATCCGATTAAATTATAGTTTAAAAAACGGATAAACACACTTTTTGGTACCATATAATTGTATTGTCATCAGAATTACACGCGTATGCAAAATTTCAGCTTAATTGGACGCCGTTAAGTAGTTCAAAATTGACTTTCAGGATTTAACCTAAACATACCAACTAATAAACTGACTAGCATACCAACAGATGGCCCAAAACCAGTGTCTCTCATTACGTACAGAATAATATTTTATACCGATTATAACTAGTCATAACAGTATACGCCAAAAAGCGATTTTGAGAAAAAAAAAACAGAAAAAGTACAAAAGTATGTTTCTAGAATAGGATTGCTAGACGATTGCAATTATTGTCAAAAACAAGGACAAAGAAGAGGCTTCAAAAGAAAATAATTTTGTCTTTTGCACATTTGGCTTACAGTATTCCAAGTAGTGAAATGAGCACAATATATTGTTATGAAAATTCACATATTATGAATTATTCTTGCTAAAAAATTAATATGAATAGAATGATTGGATCTGAGGGATGACAGATAAATTTGAGCAGTATTTCACAAGCGATGAGCGATAACATATATTTCATTAATATTTAGTTCTTTGTTGTTAGATATAAGTTTTGTTATTAACCTATATTTACCTTTCAAGATAGTAGATCTAGATTTTATTTTAATACTCTTTTAGGGCCTTATATTTCAAAATTAATATTTTAAAATTGACATTTAAATATCTTAATAAATTATCTTCATTTAAAATTTTAAACAATTATATAAACATTGTATGCTGGAAGAGAAATATTCAATAGCCATGCCCAGTACAATTTCAAATAGCCATTAAGCTAATAAATATTGGAATGTATCAATTAAGATATTTATGTCACTAATGACAGGTAAATTAAATAAAATTGAATTTAGACTCTACTAAGATAGGAAACTGTTTATATTTAGTTATAAGTTAGATATTAAGTAATTTTATATGATAATAGAATCTATTTTTAAAAAATATCAGAAAATTTTAAATTTGGCAGTAAAACTTATTTAAAGTATAAATGAAATTAAACAGATATTATTTGGTACAATTAGAAAGAAAATATAATTAATTTATAATTTAAATAAGGATAAAGTCACTATTAGAATTTATTGGAGAAGGGACTAAATTCAATACAAAGGAATGTTAGGTTAGGAAATTTGTAAATCAAGTAGGTAAATTCGGATAAAAGTCACTAGTTTTGGCACTAAAATTAATATTTGAAAGGTTCAGTTGATTTCATACTGCTGAAGAGTAGACATCGTTTTGAGAAGCAAATAACCTCAAATATAAAAAAAGCTGTCAGAATTAGAAAGTCAAACAAAAGTCAATAACATTAAAGAAATACTATAATTGAAATTCTATGGTACAAGAAGTAATTAAGCAAGTACTTATATTATATAATTAAATTATTGTTTAAAATATTTACCTATGGTGTATGAAGGTGTAATTATATTGAAGCAGGTATAAATTTAAATAAAATCAAATTACCTAACTAAATTTATACAAGAAAATTTTATATCATTGTAACGTTTTGAATTTGGAATTGGAAAGAAAACAGAAGAGGACAAAAGGAATTTTTTAAAAGACTAATATAATTGAAGTTTAGAAATTTGGAAAGAAGATTAAAGAAAACAAAAAGGTACCTTTGTTTGACACAAATTAAGTCTCGAGCATAATAAAAATTTATTTGTCATATTAATTAGATGTAAGTTTTGTCATTATTGTTGTTATTTAATAAAATCTATTACTGAAATATATGCAATCATTTATATAACTAAGTAGGTACATTGCAAAATAGTTTGGGAACTTACTGCTGATTTTTGAGTCATCTCATAGAGGGAGTTATATTAAATTTGACAATAAGAGGTAAGATCTAACTTTTAATTTAAATAAATAAATTTTGAAGCTTATTGGAAATAATATTAAATTTAATTCTCTACAAATTGTTATCAGACTTAAAAACATAACAATTTTGGCGCCCAACGTGGGGCGGGATCAAACTATTTTTGTGCATTCAGAATTAAAATTTTACTTAGTTGTATATGGATTTGAGATCGGGTAAGGTAACTAATATGGAAGATACAAATAATACAAATGATACACAAACAGAAAACACAGCCACTACATCACAAGCTGGGGACATCATACAAGAACATTTAGGAGACACCACACACTCCACAATCTGACACAAATATGATGCAACAATTAATGACAATGATGACTGGTTTGGGTGCGAAGATGGAAGAAAAATTCGAAGAAGTAAAGAAAAATATGGAGGAAACAAAAAAGAAATTTCAGAAAACCGCAAGAAATTGGAGGAGTGTGTAGAAGGAATAAAGGGAAGAATGGATAATATGGAAGTCAGGATGGACAGAATTATAGAAGAAGTTATTGAAGACGTAAATACCAAAGTGAAATCATTTACAGAGGAAATTAAGGGAGAAGTTACTCGAAATGTGGAAAACTTGATAGCAGAAGGTTTCACTGAAATAGATGCAAGATTCAAGAAACAAGATGAAACACTCATACAAAATTTAATAGAACAGGATAAAAAGATAGATGAGAATATCAGAAGGTTAAAGCAACTACCAAACTCAACAAATTCCACAAGTACACACACAAATGCAACATATTTCAACAATGAAAGATTTATAAAATATTGGAGAAATAAACAGGTAACAGTTATATTTACAACAATTAGACGACCGCAAGTGAATTTATGCGAACGAAATATCCAAGAAGTCATTAGATTTTTACGTATTGCAACAAAAGATAGTCATATAAGCTGGGTTAAACATGTACCAACAATAGAAAATTATTTAAACAATGTACCAAGTACTGTTACACAAATATCACCTGTAACTATCATGTTGGGACAACATCCTGACAGGCCATGGATACAAGAAACAGATATCAACTTAGAACAAATTAATCAAATTGTTAAGAAAAGAATTAAAAACAATGCAGAACGCTATTTAAAAAGAGAGAGAGCGAAAATAAAGAAACATGTCAAATTTAAATTGGGTGATTTGGTCATAGTTAAAAGTTTGAGATATACAAGTAGAAAATTGGGAAAATGTGCTAAACTCATGTATCCGTACGAAGGGCCATTTGAAATTAGCAAGGTTATTAATGAAAATACATACGAATTACACCACATAATGAAAAATTTAACAAGGGGAAAATTTCATATTAGTTTACTGTATCCGTATACCCCAGACTTTGACGAACAGTTAAGTCTGTGAATTTTATTTTGAATTTGTCGAAGTTCTTAAAGTTTCAAAGAACTTTTCCAAATGGGGGGAGAAATGTTATGAAAATTCACATATTATGAATTATTCTTGCTAAAAAATTAATATGAATAGAATGATTGGATCTGAGGGATGACAGATAAATTTGAGCAGTATTTCACAAGCGATGAGCGATAACATATATTTCACTAATATTTAGTTCTTTGTTGTTAGATATAAGTTTTGTTATTAACCTATATTTACCTTTCAAGATAGTAGATCTAGATTTTATTTCAATACTCTTTTAGGGCCTTATATTTCAAAATTAATATTTTAAAATTGACATTTAAATATCTTAATAAATTATCTTCATTTAAAATTTTAAACAATTATATAAACATTCTATGCTGGAAGAGAAATATTCAATAGCCATGCCCAGTACAATTTCAAATAGCCATTAAGGTAATAAATATTGGAATGTATCAATTAAGATATTTATGTCACTAATGACAGGTAAATTAAATAAAATTGAATTTAGACTCTACTAAGATAGGAAACTGTTTATATTTAGTTATAAGTTAGACATTAAGTAATTTTATATGATAATAGAATCTATTTTTAAAAAATATCAGAAAATTTTAAATTTGGCAGTAAAACTTATTTAAAGTATAAATGAAATTAAACAGATATTATTTGGTACAATTAGAAATAAAATATAATTTATAATTTAAATAAGGATAAAGTCACTATTAGAATTTATTGGAGAAGGGACTAAATTCAATACAAAGGAATGTTAGGTTAGGAAATTTGTAAATCAAGTAGGTAAATTCGGATAAAAGTCACTAGTTTTGGCACTAAAATTAATATTTGAAAGGTTCAGTTGATTTCATACTGCTGAAGAGTAGACATCGTTTTGAGAAGCAAATAACCTCAAATATAAAAAGCTGTCAGAATTAGAAAAGTCAAACAAAAGTCAATGACATTAAAGAAATACTATAATTGAAATTCTATGGTACAAGAAGTAATTAAGCAAGTACTTATATTATATAATTAAATTATTGTTTAAAATATTTACCTATGGTGTATGAAGGTGTAATTATATTGAAGCAGGTATAAATTTAAATAAAATCAAATTACCTAACTAAATTTATACAAGAAAATTTTATATCATTGTAACGTTTTGAATTTGGAATTGGAAAGAAAACAGAAGAGGACAAAAGGAATTTTTTAAAAGACTAATATAATTGAAGTTTAGAAATTTGGAAAGAAGATTAAAGAAAACAAAAAGGTATCTTTGTTTGACACAAATTAAGTCTCGAGCATAATAAAAATTTATTTGTCATATTAATTAGATGTAAGTTTTGTCATTATTGTTGTTATTTAATAAAATCTATTACTGAAATATATGCAATCATTTATACAACTAAGTAGGTACATTGCAAAGATAGTTTGGGAACTTACTGCTGATTTTTGAGTCATCTCATAGAGGGAGTTATATTAAATTTGACAATAAGAGGTAAGATCTAACTCTTAATTTAACTAAATAAATTTTGAAGCTTATTGGAAATAATATTAAATTTAATTCTCTACAAATTGTTATCAGACTTAAAAACATAACAATATATTATAGCAAAAAAATATGCACATATAATTTAATGATCTACTAAATGGCGCCATCAAATAATGCATTTTGCATTGCTTGCACGGAGCTAAACGAGGAAAAAGGTAGGTTGGAAATTGGGACATGCTTATTCAATTATGTAAATAACAGTTACAGAACTGCAATTTTTTCCTAACATATGTGGTGACTAAACTAGGAATTAAAACCTTAGTACCATGTTTCTTTACATTGTCCAAAAGAATCCAAATATACAAGTTATAGAACACAAGTACCTGGAAAGTGGTCACAGTTATATGGAGATAGATAGCATGCATAATGCAATTGAAAAGACACAAAAGTATGTTCACGACTAGCTAACAATATTTCGCATGGCTAGTACAAGTAGATCAAATAAAAAAGCTTTATAACACAAAAGAACTAAAATTTTCAGATTTCTTAGTTGTAGAAAATCTGTCAAAGATAATAATGAAAGAGATATTAAACAACATTCTATTACTCTCGGTGAAAAAATAAATTGACTTAAAGTCAAGTGCTTCAGATATTTAAAACGTAATCCTTGGGTTCTTCAATTCCGATATGACCATACTTCCAAATATCTGGAAATTAACGTTCTTGATAAAGGTAGAGGATACATTAAATCTTAACTAAGTTTAAATGTAAAAAGACTTACAACCTTCGGCCAATTACCATTAAGAAAAGAACAAGTAAAAAAGGAAGTTATTCCTGAAGAATTTCACCATTATTATGACCTTAGATAATAGATTAAGTTCCAGGACTCGCAATTCAAGACAGCGACTCCGAGACTGAGGTTTTCGATGATTAAAATAACTACTAAAAGAACATAAATGCAGAAAACGAAACTGTTGCTTTATTTGTATTGAAACATGTATTTTAAAGGTGACCCTTCGTTCATTAAAATGTTTTTTAGCCTTAAAATTATGAATATCTGACTTATCTAGTTTTTTTATCAACCCGACGATATTATAACAACTGTATAATAAATAGTTACCGCAAAAGGACAAACCTTCCCAAAGTGATGATAATGTTGTCCTTAACGTAGACAGAATAGAGAAAAAAACTTAAATTGAACTTCTAAGTTATCTGGATGACAAGAGACAAGATTTAAATATGCTAGATGACTATAAAATTATTACAAACATTTTTATACATTTCAACACTAATTTTCCGTCATCAGCTCTGGTTGAACGGTTCTTTTCATTTGTAACGCACATAAATGCTTCAAAGATGCACGCACTATCAGATTCGCTTTTTGAAAAACAGGTCTTATCAAACATAGATTTATTATTTCTAAAGGTATTTTATATGATCTCTCCTATCCTCATTATTGAATATTTCTTAATAATCCTTACTAACCTTAGATCCCATAGATCCAAAAACCAACTGACAAGAGCAGAGTGAATAGTAACACTGACAAGAATAATACAAAAAAAGCAACTTATAAATGTAACTAGTTCCTTCCGTAAAGTTACTAGAACTTAGTTACTTTTTTAATCAATTAACTGTAACTAGCAACTAGTTACTTTTTTTAAATAACTGGCCCAGCCCTGCATACAAGTGCTTTAAACACAGTTACACACGAGCATCACAAGATATTTTTGTATTATGCAATTGGACCCCCTTTTGCAATAAGGAACCAACTGACATTTTTTGCTAAATTGAGATATTTAGTTCGCTACAATGTAACACTTGTGTTTTATCTATTCGCAATAAAGAACCGGTGCGACATCTATTGACCAGATGACTCAACTGAAAACGCAGGAACCTATCTTTTACTTTTTGCAATAAAGAACCACGGGAGTTGGTTCTATATTGCTTAACTGAAGTATCTTTACGAAATACCGCGTGTGCAGTTTTCCTAAGTGTACCTATGTTTTAAATTATTTTTTGGCAATGGCAACTAGAAGAAAGTTTTTAGTGTCTTTGGTGTTAGAAAAGGAACAAACTGACAAAATATAGGTATGTAATAACAAGAAATTTAAAACAGATAACATTTTAAAAACCTAACCTAAAAACAGCTACTCAGTACTCTTTGTTTTATTAAGGTTACTCCAGATGAAAAGAGAAGCGAGTACAATAAGGGAGAAGCTGTTTGGAAGGCGGGTGTTTTAAGCAAAAATTCGTTGGTAAGTAGATTTTTTTACATAAATTAAGTTGGTTCCTTATTGCAAAACACATTTTTATCAACTTAAGAGACGACTCTTTAATACTCTCTTTTTTTAAATTAAGTTAGTGAAGATGAAGCCGAAAGAGAATCCGGTAAAAAAGACTTAAATAGTTGTGTTTCAAGCAAACAGGAAAATGGTAATGCGTTTGTAAGTAGATTTTTTTAAATAAATTACTAAATTGGTTTCTTTTTGCAAAATACATTTTTAATTCGCATCAACTTAGGAGATAGTTTTCAATATTTTCTTTTTTATTAAGGTTAGTCCAGATGAAGACGAAAGTGCATTCGGTGAAAAGGGCACAAACATAGACAGTTATGTTTCAGACAAAGAAGACAATAATGCGTTGGTAAGTCGATTTTCTAGAAAATTTAGTAAGTTGTTTTTTTGCAAAATCTGCTTTTAATTTACATTATTTCCTCTTACGTGCCTATTTTATAAGCTATTATTTAACTTCACTATTGGATAGTTAGGGTCAAAGGACCCCGGAACAAAACCCATGAAAATGTTGATTCGGTGGAATCGGCTTCTTATTACATCGAGCCAATCCTATGGACAGTTTTTGAGATACAGCTTGTCAAAGTTAGGTAATTTGCGTAATTTTAGACATTCAAGAATTATTTACTCTTAAACTATTAACTTTAGCAAAAAACTGCAAGGGTCGAAATATTTTTGTTCAAGTCCAATAAAGCTCAAAAATTTTTTGCAGAATTTTTTTTCAATTTTTAGGTTAGGTAAAATATATATATGTCATATTTTGGCATGCTTCGGTGGGATTGGCTGAAACTTTGCTATTTTGTATTTAATGTCACGCTGATCAAAAATTCCTATTGCACTGACTCGATCCTATGAGTGGTTTTCGCTCCAGGAATGCTTGAAGGTCCTAATAACGAGGTAACGGGTAATCTATATGTACGTGGCTTCCAGTGTGTTTGTGTACGTGCACACAAAATGTAATGTAATGTTAAAATAAGCTTGTATTACTGTCAATATTTTTATAATGTCACATCCCTGTAAATCAAAAAGTTTCTGAAATATAAAATAATAATCAGTTTTTGGGAGCAATTTTCAAAGGGCCGTAGCTCAAGGTATTTGCGGACATATTTTTGCATGTAGAATCTGCACCAGAAGTTTCTTATCGATAGACAGAAAACCTTGAAGATAATAACACATACATACACACAAACGCATGCACGCAGTACACAAACATGCTGGAAGCCATTCATAAACACGTACATATACATTACCCCTTACCTCGTTGTTAGGACCAGCACTCCTGGAGTGAAAGTCACTCATAGGATCGACTCAGTGCAATAGGAATTTTTGATCAGCATAACTTTAACTACAAAATAGCAAAGTTTCAGCCAATCCCACCAAAGCAGGCGCGCAGCCGGGGGGGGGGGGGCATGGGGCCCGGGCCCCCCCCCCCAAGCCGTCTTCCACGAACCAAAAATTAAAGAAGCATAATCACTATTAGTACAAATAGTCCCTTCAAATTAGGAAATATTTAAGATAATTTTCCCACAGTTATAAGACCTGTAAACAGTTAAGTATTTGGGTTGTCTAAACATGATTTTTACCCCCCGCAGTTCTGAAAAAGGGTGGTTTTAAGAAATATATACATATATATGAATTTTAGCGTTTTTTCGTCTTTTTCTCTGTTTTGAGGAAAAACTATGCATTTTGGTGAAAAATATCAAGAGAGCAAAATAGTAGAGGATAAAATTTCCTATAAATTTTGCCTCTACTTTTTTTTTCGAATTCCGCTTAGTTTCGCCGCTAGACGGCGCGAAAGAAATAAATATACATATAGACTTTTGCGTCTTTTTTTAGATTTTGAGCCAAAACCATGCATTTTTATGAAAAATTACATGAGATCAAAGTTGTAGAACATAAAAAAATTCACTATCTTTCTAGTTTTTTTTTTTTTTTTTTCATAAAAATATATATATTTTTTATGTTCTACAGCTTTAATTTCACGTAATTTTTCATAAAAATGCATAATTTTGGCTCAAAATTTAAAAAAGGCACAAAAGTCCATATGTATATTTATTTCTTTCGTACCCTCTAGCGGCGAAACTAAGCGGTATTCGAAAAAAAAAATAGTAGAAACAAAACTTATAGGAAATTTTATGCTCTACAACTTTGATCTCTTGATATATTTCTCAAAAACCATCCTTTTTTAGAACTGCGGGGGGTGGAAATGATGATTAGACAACACAAACACTTCACTTCTTACAGGTCTCATAACTGTGGGAAAATTTTCCATAAAACAGCAATTTTTTTACTAATTTGAAGGGACTAAAAGCAGTATCCAAATTATCTCTTGAAATTAATATTTTGTAATTAATGCCAATATTATCTAGTAGAGGAATCTATACACATCCGTTTTCAGCCATTTTCTGAAAAGTTTTCTTCAATCTCTGGGAGGCCGGTTCTATTGGCCCCCCCCCCAGATGAGTTTTCTGGCTGCGCCACTGCACCAAAGCATGCCAAAATATGACATATATATTTTACCTAACCTAAAAATTGATAAAAAAATTCTGAAAAAATTCCTGAGCTTTATTGGACTTGAACAAAAATATTTCGACCCTTCCAATTTTTTGCTAAAGTTAATAATTTAAGAGTACAAAGTTCTTGAATGTCTAAAATGACGCAAATTACCTAACTTTGACAAGCTGTATCTCAAAAACTGTCCATAGGATTGGCTTGATGTGATAAGAACTTTTGATCAGCATCACTTGAACTACAAAATACCAAAATTTCAGCCGATTCCACCGAATCAACATTTTCATCGGTTTTGTTCCGGGGTCCTTTGTCATTTAATTTTGACCCACTTCCATTTTATCGTTAGTTTTATATTTTAATTTCAGCGTCAAACGGATCAAAGCTCTCTAATGCACGCAGATGAGTTTAGTGAATGTTCAGATGATTCCGTTAAGGATAAAGATTTTGTGTATGACTCAGAATCAGATGAGGGTTCCTCTGCAAACGAGACTGGATCCGAGAATGGTATTACTAATAACAATTCAATCGAAAAAACCAGCAAAGGGAGACCAAAAAAAGGAAGGAAGAAAAAATTTGAAGATCAGGGCAGAAGTATAAGAAAAAGAAAGACGAACAGCAATGACATGTATCATTTAGCAAAAGGAAAACTAGTAGCTCCAAAACCATTTGTAGATTTTAATTGTTCATGCTTAAGCAAATGTTACACAAGAATTTCTGTTGAGCAACGAAGAGCAATCTTTACGCATTACTGGAGTCTTGGAGATTACAACACACAGACAGCATTTATTACGACGTGTGTGAGAGAAGTGGCAAAAAAAAGAACACAGCAAATAATTCTGAGAAACGTAAATTCTCCAGAGTTTACGAACTCAATAAAATTGTTATTTGTAGAGAGATATTCGTACATACATTAGGAATTTCTACAAAGCTAGTAAATACCTCTCTTGGTAAAGTAAGAAACCTTTCAATACCCGATAAGAGAGGAATAGCCGGTGGCCATAACAAGATGTCTTCGGAACAAAGAAATGCTGTTATAGCTCATATAAACAAATTTCCTCGTTATAAATCGCACTATTGCAGAGTAAAGAAAAGCAACCAAGAATTTTTGCCAATAGTAACACTCATGTATAAGTTATATTGAGAAGAAAATCAAAATTGTGTAAGCTTAACAGCGTATCGGAAAATTTTTTTGACCGAATTTAATCTTAAAACCAAAATGCCCAAGAAGGATACTTGTAATAAATGCGATTTATATGAAGCAAAAATTAAAAACACGGATGAACAGGAAAAGCAAAGGCTAACTACTGAACATGATTAACATTTGAGAGACGCTGAATTAGCTAGAGACACAATGAATGCAGATTTAGTTTTTGCTAAAGACAATGAGGACACAGAAACGCTGACTTTGATCTGGAGAAAACGCTTCCTCTTCCTCGCCTTTCCACCAACATTAATTTTTACAAGGAACGACTTTGGTTGTATAACTTTAGGGTCTATGCCGGAAAAGAAAAAAAGTCCACTTTTCATCTTTGGGTAGAAGGTCAGGCAGGTCGAGGTGCCCAAGAGGTCGGCTCATGCCTAAGAAAATATATTACGACTCGGGTTGACCATTCTGTGCAATTTTTGAATTTATGGAGTGATTCATGTGGGGGGAAAAATAGAAATATTAAAATAGTGTTACTGTTAAAATGCATTTTAGAAGAAAATGATTTTTTGCAGGAAATACGTTTAAATTTTTTAGTTTCGGGGCATAGCTTCCTCCCCAATGATAGCGACTTTGGAGATGTTGAGTGTGCCCTCAAAAGGCAGCAAAAGCTTTATTCACCTGATGATTATGTTCAGATAATGAAAAATTGTAGAAGAAAAAATCCTTTTGTTGTAACTGTTATGGAAAAAGATGATTTTGTATCAACAAGAAAAATTGAGAAAGAAATTACGAATAGAAAAAAGGATGTTTTGGCCGAAAAAATAAATTGGTTGCACATGAAAAAAATAAAAATTTTGAAAGACAAACCATTCAGCATCTTTGTGAAGACAAAATATGATCAGGGTGAACCTTATAGAGAAATAAATATCAACAAAAAAAAAGGTAAGAAAAACCTGTAGCAACGGCGAAATTGGAAGATATACAATCTTACATGGATCTCATTCCTGTTGCCGATCAACCATTTTACATTAATCTTGTCGGTGATATGTCTATAGAAGAAGATATTGACGGTTATAATGGAGAATTGGACTTTGTATTAGAGGACCCTGTGCAAGAGTAGTCGTTAATTTCATAACAGAGTTTAATATAATATTTTAAACAGTTTTTATTTGATTCCTTTTTAACTTTTTTAATATTGGAAAATTTATTTTCGCAAAAAAGAACCAAGTGGTTTTATTCTTATGTTAATACAAACAATGTAATAGTTTGTACATTAATCATTATTTGCTTTGTGTTTAAATATAAATATTATTTAAAAAATTACATATAGTTTTTATTTAACACGCCCAATTTTTTCAAAATCAATTTCTTTAAAATTATTTTTTCTCCTTAATTCATTTTTGCTAGTTGGTTCCTTATTGCAAAAGGGGGTCCAATTATAAACTATAAGCGTGAATGAATTTTCAATGTGTCAAGGCTAGGTAAATATCTATATTCTTATCATTTTGATTTTAGATTAACTCCACAATAGTTTTAATGATGCCCGAGGAAGACCTTAACTGTACTTTCTAAAATATGTGAATAGGGCTACAATCACAAATTTTTGTAGGCGTAATAACAACAGCCATAAAGTTTAATAGAACGGTTAAAAGTCAAATCATAAAGTCGTGTCTATATAGACGTAAAAAGTTGAAAATTGTGAAGTTTTCTGGCAAAGAACCAATCGGCCTAATTTTTTTTTGCTAATTGTTTATTGAGGTTTAAGAACCATTGGTAAAAATAATTACATACCGCTGAGACTTTTAATAAACTAACAATTTTAAGCACCAAACAAATTAATTAATTTGTCAACTTTGAGGATCTAAAGTGTTTATACCTGCAACTGTCACTCGGTCTAGTATATCCTCGACATCTTCTGTTGAGAGAAATTCCCACATCGTAGACTACATTAACTCATTTGACAGCAATTACGAGGTAAATTTTTATATTTCCTTTCAGCTAGTATGATCATCAATTTAAACTCATACTTGAACTTACAACTTGTATCTTTTTAGTTGTGGTAAAGCTATACTATAATGTTGTTATAATCAAGTCTCTTTATATATTTGCTAGATATTATATCTTATACTATGTAACATTATCCTTTTTTTTCTCCCAAAATACAAATATGTCTTAAATATTCTATAGCCAAAATATGATTATTTGTAAAATCTTGTATATTATTATTCGTATAACACTATTAATTGTAAAATTTTATATAATTTTTCAACAGGTTGAGTTGAGTAGCTAGGGCTAGACTCCGCCCGAAATAAAGTCATATTATTATTTTTATTATTATCGTTTTTTTTAAATGGAGCACGATCCCTGGTGACTCACAAAATATGCACTACGAATGTTAATTTAAAAAAAATGTCAATAAGGTGCTAAATATGAACCGATCAATTAAAATGTCTATCTCACAATAAATTTTGGAATATTATAAATTCGATTTTAATTGATTAATGATACGTTTCATGATCTTATACGAGGCAATTACAAAGTAAATAAAGAAAACCTAATTTCGTCATGCAGGAAGCTGTAGGATTTCATTTTTTACCATATCTTTTTATTCAAAAATTTTAAGTTATCTTAAAAAATAAGAGCACTTTACTCTTCAGTCGCATTTAGATATTTGCAGACCCAATCATACATCGTGGAAGCATTCTAAAATTTCTTGGGGCCTATTTTGTTTGTGTAAACTATAACATAACGAAAATTGTGATTGTAGAACGAGCAAATGATAACCACCCAGTAGTAAGAGTATTCAAGTGTTTTAGTGTTTGTGGAAACTACTTCAAAGGCAGCTTAGAATAATTGCTCGTTTTAGGTTCTGTGCCGTCGGCTTATGAGATTACCTCCTTAACCTTACCTCGGTATGCAGTATCATTCCCCCTCTTTCTATGCTCCACGCCTAGTCAAGCTCCCGCACCTGTCTGCCGCGCGTCTCGATCGGTCAACTACGGGCGAACGGAATTCTTCTCTTCTTTAGTATGCTTTGATATTGCTTCGCTGTGTATGTGTTATTCGCCCCCTCGGCTTTTTTATTAACGTAGTATTCATGATAATTACTAGTGGTTAGTTGGTGATATTTTAAAAGTTTAAAGGTAAGAAACGGTAGTTTTCTCTCTTTAATATATATTTAGGTGAATGTGATAATCAGACATTAAAGAAAAAATTGCCAGCTCGTTTTCAACAGCTAGCAGCAGTTTTGTTTATAGTCCAAGCACTCAGAGTCTTGGCCATATCTTATAGTTTAGAATGCCTCGGCCGTTTTTGCCCGATATATGATTCTTTTGCAAGAACAAAGTGTAACAAACGCTTTTCGTTTGTTTTTTTTTATCACCACCAGAGTGTCTATTCTCCTTTGTGCTCCATGGTCTGAGCAAATAGCACGCCGGAAACTCGTCGGTAGTTCGAACGGTGAGGCATGCGCGCAGAGACTTGCGACTTCCGTGAAGGAAAATACGACACTTGAGCTGACGATATAGTTGAGGTGAGACGTCTCACCGTCTGTTTTAGATTATTTTTAAAACTCTAGATTTATTTTTTGTCATCCTTTTAATTTTTGGGTCAATTTTAATATTAATGATTGAAATATTAGTGGATTAACGTGTATGGGTAGTTATTTTTGGGGAATATTATATAAAATCCACCGATTAATTACATTTTTGTTGAGACACGGATAGGTGCAACCTCGTGTTCCTTTGGAACACGTATGAGTTATTAACCCCAGTAAACATTTTATTTGCTTTGTGTCGTATGACAAGTTACTGCTGGCGATTTAAAATTTTTCAGAGAATTGTGTGGCTGAGAGTTGAATCCAAGTCTCTACACCAGATGCCAGAATTAGGAAGTACAGGACCAGGATAAGTGAGATACCACTCGGGAGCACGTTGAACGACTTCGGTGGATTTTGCCGTAGGTGAGTGAACCTTATTTTATAGTAATATAACCCTCAGGGTAAATTTGTTTAAGTGTTCACTTACCTCACGGAAAGTTCAGCGTCGCTCTTGACCTGGTGACACAGGTTCTGCGCCTGGAGTAATCCAGCATCATATCTTTATTGTTTTATATAGTAAAAAGGGAGGATAATCTAGAGTTTTATAATTTTTCCTCTATTTTGAATAGACAACCTCACTTCCACTGGGAATATTCAGAAGTAAAATACTAAATTTATTTGAATAACCGACACCTCAAGTCAAATTTTTGTAAATCCCAATAGCACGGGAAATATGTAAATTTGTTGCTTTGTTTGTTTTTTGTGTTAAATTCATGTCAATCTCGAAGAATTAAAGATTCAAATTTTATTATAGTCCGGTAGATAAGCTACCTATTTTTGCATTAATTTTTTTTTTTTGAGCATCAAAATTTTGAAGTTACCTTGAGTAGATATTTTAGTGAACCAAATTTCCTATGTGTTTAATTTGTTTTTTTTTGCTGGTCATAAACCAAGAGCATAAATTTTATTAAAGGCTCTAATGTCCAGATTTAATACCTTAAGAACTTAAAGTTAGTAGAGCTATTTTCTTTTAATTAGTTACAATTTTTTTGTTTATAATTAAATCGCAAGAAGTAAATTTTTACAAGTTCTAAATTTTTCGTTGTGGTTTGAATTGCAACCTTTGTCATAACAGTCTTAGTAGTTTTTTATTGTAGCTTCTTTTCTTGCTAAATTAATACTACATATATTTTTTTGCTATCAGACTTGTTTATTCCTATTTATTATTTTTTTTCTCTTGTTCTGAATTATCAACTGGTTCCTTACTGCCCCTATATTTTTCATGTAAAATCCTGGACCAACCAAACATCGGAGAAGATAGAGATTGACAGTGGCTGAAAATTGCTGATCGTTGTGTGCTTTGGCTGGACATCATCCTGACGCAGCGTCACCCTGGAAATTCCTCGTTGAGAAGGACACTAAAGCTAACATCTATAAGTCCTCATTCCCGGGTACCCGTGGCCATCTCTGGGACTTGACCTCGTCAGAATTCCACGCTCTCCGCCAATAAGTTACGTAAGCCAATCTCTATACCAAATCATCCATTAGTCAGAAGATAATAAATTGTAAACCAGTTGATTTTTATCTCACATTAATTTCAAGTTTTTATTATTGTTCTGTTTTTAAAAATTCAGTCAACCTAAATTTAAAAATTTAATTATTTTTTTCTTTGCTCAAATCTTTTTATCTATTTCACTAATTTTAATATTGGAAGTCATTTTTAAAGTTAACCATAATTGTAAAGATATTGTAAATTATTTACTTTAAATTGTTAATACATTGTTTTTTTTGAAACTGTGTTTTGATTGTTTCCATCCTTAAGAATATCAAGTCTTAGAATACGCTGGCGTCCAAAATTCTGTAGTTTTGTTTTTATTATTGTATTATTTAATCTTTGACAATCAACTAAATTCAAGTTAGTTTGTACTTGAGAACCTCGACCCATCCTCTGAGCTAGTTGGTTGCTAAGGTTACTCATCTTTTCGGCTCAGCCGCCATCTGAGAGAAAAGTCGAGTTGCAAGAGGCGCCGCCCAAACTCAGGAGCGGCACTGGTGGTCGGCGCCGCTCAACTAGAGGAAAGGCGCAGCTCAATTCAACGGGCCGCGCTGCCTATTTTGGATAGGCGCCGGCCATCTTTGCGGCATCGTAGTCGGATTCTTGTTTTGCAGCGACGCCTTCCCAATCCAGTTTTTGTTTATTTTGTGTTTTATAAAAAAAATGAATGATTGAAGTTAAAAGTAAGACAAAGTGATAGTCTTCTCTTGTCTTTTAGATGACGAATGCCAACCTCCAGACTCTAGAAGAGTTAGCTGAGCTAACCCCTTTTGATCCAGATGATAAGGTTATTTTGGAATGGGTTATTAAATTGGCCGTTAAACATCTACCAGAGGATTAGAGACAGTGGAAAGTCTTCGAGTTTAGTAGGGGTGGTCTTCAAAGCAAGGATTATGATCCCCAAATTCTAAACAAAATTAGATTTGCCCTTCCTACAGTAGGATTGGTACAAACCTTCAACCCGGTTGTTTTGGAAAAATGGTACAGGAAGTTGAAACTTAAAATGCTAAGATGGCCATTTTGTATAGGGCTGATTATTAGATCTTCGAGTCTTGCTTCTAGAATAAGGAGGTCTACGGCTCAAAATGAGCTTGTGATAGCAGCCTTTAGCAATTTAAAACCGTTGATGGTTAGTCAAAAAGGCATCCGATGTTGGAAGTATGGATGGTGACGATTCA
This sequence comes from Rutpela maculata, assembly GCA_936432065.2. Lineage (NCBI taxonomy): Eukaryota > Metazoa > Arthropoda > Insecta > Coleoptera > Cerambycidae > Rutpela > Rutpela maculata. The sequence goes on from OW386292.2 coordinate 85,963,419, forward strand.
AGCCAATTATCACACATGGCATCTCATAGTGCCATCCATGAACATTTGACAAAAACCGACTTGACGTTGGGTACTATTCTGCATCTTTTTTAACTGCAGAGAAATTCGTTTTCTGAAGCTTTAAAACTACTTATCGCTAAGAGGGATATACATATGTACAAGAACTCCTTGCCGAACCAGATTCAAAGTTCAGGCAAAATTCAGACGACGTCTTGCGATGTTTCCGGACGAACGTCGGAAGTAATAGAGCAAAGAAGAAAATGCTTCTTCCCAAAGCATTCCCAGTTGAGCTCCCTACTTGAAAATATATCTCCTTCTACTACTCACCTGTTTACTGCCGAACCACTAGCAGAATTGGAAAGACAACATGGTAATACATTTCAGGAAGTCAACTGGTTTTAACCGGGCAGCAAACGAAACTCATGCGAGGACGAACAGGGTACCTAAATGGGGGAGAACGCCTTTCAACAAAATCGAATCCATTCTAGAGAAACAGAGAGTAGAAAGCGTCGTTACTTCCCCAGGAGTGACAGTTCGGTTAAAAAATCAAAAATGCAATGACTCTGCAGCATCTCTTTTCAAAGCGGGGCAGTTAAAAGATCATTTAAATCAAGGGATAAAATTAGGAGCTCCAAAAAGAATTTTAGAGTCTATAAGAAGTTATTCACTGCCATTTGTCAAAAAGCCCCCACTCTTGCCTCTTTTGGACGAAACCGTTCATCAAACTTATGCGACACCACGTTGGGATACGGAAATGGAAAAAGTTGCTCATTTCAATTTTTTCAATCTCAAAATCAGACGGATCCAATTTAAAGGTTCCGAATCAATATCTCAACCTAAAAAGTTTTCGACTCATAAATCATCAAAAAATTCCTGAATTCTTACAGGCTAAGGATTTTCTGACCAAGAGAGATCTCCCAGGTGTATTTCCATATTCTAATCAAAGAGAGATATCGGAGATTCCTATCAATGATTTACCAGGGAGAGGTTTATCAAATGACCTGTTTGCCTTTCGGTCTGTCGACGGCACCTCTAGAGTTTTCTCGAATTGCCAACTGGTTAGCAGGATGTCTTCTCCAAAAAGGTTTGAGAATAGTGGTCTACCTAGACGACTTTTTTATTAGCCGACGGCTAGATCTAGACATTCTTGTGCTACAAACAATGGAAGCCATTGCCTTTGTTACGTTCACTTTGGAACTTTACGTATTTTTACTAAATTCCTATATATCACACCTAATAATTGAGAAATACTGTACAAGTATTTACCATCTTAGAATTATTTATGCCCAGACATATTATTATCCTGCACAATGTGTTTAGATTTAAGATCAATATTTTTTTTGTATACTTTAATATAAACCATTATTTGTTATCTATTTTACAGTTTTTGTCAACGGCACATTAACACCTGGGCTATATATATTTACATCTAAAGCGCGAAACAATCATTCACATTTGATTATGCCTTTGCTGATTGAGTCTATCTTACACACAATACATTGGGTAGTATAGTGGTTGCATAGAGCTTTGACTCCCCTAAATATGCAAATCTAGTTATTTGATATCTAGAAGTTTCTGAATTATTATAATATGGCAGCATTGGTCTAGTTGGAGGGGATCATACCTTATTTATTCTCACGGAGAGAGATTAATGTTAATTTCCAGTTCTGCGGCAGTTTAGTCAATTACTCCTGAGTCGCGATAATTAATTAAGCAAACACTTTGCTTCCTTTGCCATTATCGGGTTTTACTTAAGTGTAAAGAACAGTAAAAGGTAACTAAAATTATTTGTTAATTTTATCTCTTCAATATTTGACGGCTCCAAGCCATATTTTTCATAACTGCCATTTTTATATCAAAATTGTGTAAAGATAGTCTCAGTTTTGCAAACACATATTAAACAAATTCTCTTTTCTCTTGATAACGTAGGAGTTTTGCTGCTAAATTTTAAATGCAAAATTTTAATGCTAAATTCTAAATGCTAAATGCTAAATTTTAAATTTTTTAAAATTAGTTAATTACTTAATTAGTTAACTAGATAACTATAAAACTTATTTAAGTTTTTATAAAAATTTGCATTACTGCTAATTTGTTCAATTATTTTTGGATACCACGTGGTATATTTAATTAATCCAGTCAGATCAGTTTGGAATCCATACGAACACGTTTTCCACGTGTCCGTGTAAGCAGATGAACATTCAGCAATAAATGGAAATTATTTGGGTTCAGTTTAGTTTGGTTGGATGAATAAAAGTTATATACCACTCACAGTAATAGTCCATTCAGTCTAGTCAATTTGAGGTCAACTTTAGTTTAGTCAAATCAGCAAACCCCCAGCGTATTCGTATAGGTCATCGAGATATCAAAGCACAGAGCCGCCCGTGTTAATGAGGTCGCTGACAAAAATTGCTGGAATCCATCAGGGTCCATCTTGTAGCATCCATTTCCCCAGGGATCGGTGAGAAGGTGTATAGTTCTGATTTTTAGTTAAGTTGTGTATTTTTTATTGCATAAAGACATTTTTACGATCGACGAATTTTTATGAAGTCATAAATCATTTATCAATATTTTCTATGTGATTTAAATTTAGAATTTCATTGCACCTAATTATTAATTTAAGATTTCAATAACGTCTGTATTATTTATATTGATTTAATCTTAATAATAATTAACGAAAACATTTTAAAGCTATAAGATTTTGACAATTCTTGATTATTACTATTTTCTTGTCCGATTTATAAAATTTGTCATTTTTAAATATTCGCTAAAATAAATTGTGATATTTTTCTAAAATTTATTTTCTCATTTTATTTGTTTGTGTCTGTCTCCTAAAACGATCGAATCTTTCCACAGCGGTTGGTTTCACCACTTACAGGGTAGCTTAACTATCTCATGTTTTTCTGTGGATGACGCCCTCTTTCAACATCAATTATAAAACTACCCTAAGTGTTGAAGCAAGCTGGCTTAGCAAAAATATCGTGAAGATATTGATTAACTCTCAAACTCACCTAAAAAACAAAAACGAATTCACGATCCGGCCCCGCAATATATCGGCTAGTCGTACGCACTTACCACTTGCGTTTTGTCTGAATTTTGTTTAGATTTTACCTTAACCGGTATTTTTTTTTTAATCGCCTTATTTATTTTAATGTCCTGGCGGAGTTTAGCCGATGGCTATTCTACCACTAAACCAGGACGGACACACACATAGACAATATCACAACACCCATTCCCTGCGACATTGCCATCTGCCGCAGCTGAGACTCGAACTCAGGAGAGGAGAGCGACTAGACCGTGTTGTCTCTCACAAAACCGCAGTCTAGTCCACTGCTACCGTCTCGGTAACACATGAAAAACGCCACTACACATCCATACCCTAGTCAGGATTCGAACCCGGGACCCCGTGGTCGCACGCCTAACACCTTAAGCACTGCGCCACCGAGTCGGTATTTCCAGATTAAATTTTTGCAAAGCAATAGGGTAATGTAACACCTTCTTGGAAGAGTTAGGATGGCAAGTGAACAGGGAAAGGTCCGTGTCGGAACCCCAGACGTATATACAGTATCTGGGAATCGAGTGGAACATGTAACGGGATTTTTGTCGAAATTCCGTTACAGTTCCTTTTTATCATAATTAACTCATTAATACTATGCATTCTTTGTATATAACATAGTTTAATTTATTAATGCAGTCTATTGAAACACCAAACTTGCGCCCGAAATTATCACGTGATAGCTCACCTAGTCTGAGTGCCGCTGCTTAACATCTTGTAAACTGTACCTTAGCTAATTCAATTTGAGTAAAACGGCGCGCCCGAGACTGTGTCGCCTGGTGGAAGGAATGCAAAAGAGCGCGGTGGGGAGGTATTAAAAATCGGGTCTGATAACTTCTTCCTTCTTCTTGTGTGTGTTCTCCTAGAAAGTCAGGTATGAATACTCTAGTAATTATAATTTAATAATTTATGATATTAATCTAATGATTAGTTGTTAATCTTTGGCTGGTAGTAGTTTCAAATTTGAGTGATTACCCGTATAAAACAATTACTTTATCTTTGCTTTATTGAAATATAATTTACCGCATAAATTCTTTACTAGCACGTGGGTACATTCGAAACTCCCCGGTGCAGTTTTTTTTGTCGAGGCGGAATGTTAGACGGGGACTCCGTTTAAAAAAAATTATCTTTTGTGTAGAACAATATCTGCCGTATATTTTGTATTTCTAGGTGTGAAAAGAGAAGCAGTGCGGATCTAGACTTTACTGTTTGAGGTGCCGACTATTCTGGAACCTACGAGGAAGTGGAGTTTTCTGCTATATGCGAGGTGAGTGGTTTTCATTTTCCTTAAAATTTTTCATTGTGAAAATAAATTTGCAACCGAAATACCACTCAGCTCGTGTTAAGGCCTGGTTTTTTAAAATTTTGGGTAGAGTCTAGAATCCTGGCGATTTTTTTTTTTTCTCTTTTCACAATACCTAATTATCTTTTTGCTGTTGCATTTTAGAATACCTAATTATCTTTTTGCTGGTGCATTTTAGAATACCTAGTTATCTTTTTGCTGGTGCATTTAGCATATGTTTTAGAGCATATTCCTTGCACGGGTATTCATTTATTTTTTTTATAGAAACATACTATTTGTGCCATTGATTAACGTTGTGTTTTTTTGCTAGAGTTTTTATTCACCAATGCTTTCTAGGAAGCCATTTTCAGTTAATTTTTGAAGCCGTCTGAGTCACAGACGTAAAAATTATTCAAAGTCTTTTGGATGCAAACTTTTGCATCGTTTATAAAATATTTAATTCATTTTTTTCTTCTCTCGATATAGACTAGTAAGGTCTATTAATTTGTGTATGATTAAATATTAAATACCTCTCTTGTTTTTCCTTGACTTTAATCATTTAGTTGAAATGTCTTAAATTTCTTAAATCGTACCTAATTATCTTTGTTTAAAATACATTACCTAATTAAATTTTGTGCAGAGAATTTTTTTTTTTATTCAAAAGTTTTGGTCATAATTTTTTGTAATATTTGCTATCGGACATTTTAATTTTTTACAATTTCTCATTGAATTCAAATAGTAGTTTTTATTAGATTTACGTAATTAATTTAGAGAGTTTGCTACCGAAGATAGCTTTCTCAATATCGAAGTTGCTTCACAACTTTAAGTTATTTTTATTAATATTTCCCTGACTGGTTTTAATCATTTTTTTTTCCCCTTTTTATGTAAACACTTGGACCAAGTGAAGAGGAGAGACCCAGTACATGTTTTCCATCTTAATTAAGGAATTTGGTGGTCGTGGACAGCAACATCGTTGGAGTGGACAGAGCTGATACTCCAAGATAAGGAGATTGTTAGTGGGATCCCAGCTCTAAACATACGTCCCTCGAAATCATAACCATTGGAAGCTTCCCGCCCCATTCTCCTGCTGCAGCAGTTACGTAAGAACTTATTTTTTTTGGAAACTGTACGGTCTAAGTTTTATTGGTCAGAAGAAACCTTGTACAAAACCAGTCAACTTTGCAAATTTTTTCTCAATCTTTATTATCAATTTTTATAATTTTTTTATTTCATCAACTTGTTGAAATTTTGTTCACACTTATTCTAATATCATTTGTTTTTCAAGTAATCTTAAATTCTATTTATATATAAACTATCCATTGTTTTTAACTCACCTGTAAAGAAATTGTAAATATTTGTTTAAAAATTTTTATCTTTCTTGTAATATACTGTTAACTTTTAATTATTTTTGTGTTCTTATTCCTACTCTCCCGATATTCAAGAACAGACTACCTAACATTTGTAGATATTTATTTTTGATATTAAAATTGATAATCCTCGGTAAAGAAAATACGCTGGCGTCCAAAAGGCCCAGTACAACTAAAGAAAAAAAAACTTTTCAGTGCATCTAAAAAAAAAATAATAACCTACTGACCCGTGCTGAGCTAGCAGGAGCTAGGTTTCTGCACCTCTTGATTGGGAATTGGAATTAATCCAACAAAGTGTAGTTAGACAATTGACGCCCAACGTCAAGGCCCCGATTTTTTTTAGTTCTCAGGTTGTATTGGCAATGTTCTTGAGTATCAGAGTATCTCTGTATATCTCAAAATCTCTGCTATTAGTATCTTATTTTCTTATCTTATCTTAAATAGTTATAAGTTTGCGTATTTTGATAACTATTTCATATCTTGCGGTTTATGATTTTTAGGAAACTTTAAACTTAAACATATCTTTAAATTTATTATTTTGTTTTTTGTTTTCGGGGAATTTATCTTGAACTTAGTGATATAACTTTTGGTACTGAATATTTTCACACAATACTACCTATATTATTATTTTTGCGATTTTTGCTGATATACCTCTTTTCGATTTTTGCGAAATACCTAAAACTAGAGTGCGACCGGTTTGGACTTGTATTTTTTATTTTTTATCTTAAATTTTGTCAACTTATAAATCCAAGATGGAGCCTAACCATTTAAAAGCTAAAGAATTAACATATGAGTTGTTGATTAGAAGTATCGATGCTTCCGGTGATGTTGATAAGAAAAGGAAACTTCTTCGTGGTGCTCTCCACCAAGAAGATGCGAATAGGAGCTTTGCTCATGTGCCTATCGTTAGTCCTTTTGATCATGAAACAGACGTCAAGGAAATTTCTGAAACTATAACTGATTTAAAAAATATCGTTAGTACTTTTACGGGAACTGCAGCCGACGCTGCATTCAAAAGAATCTCCTCTCGGTTAAATCACATTTCAGGCCGCGTGCAAAAATTAAAAACGGATGAGGATTCTGAGGAAGAAAAACGGAAAATTTTACAGTTAGAAATCTTGGATTTAGAAGGTGACTTAGCTTTCAAAACCTTACCTACTACCTTCACTTCATCTCCTAGTCCTAGTACTTCCCGAACTATTGCGGAAATAAATCGATCTCCAGTAAAGTATGTAGCTCCTTATAAATGGAACATACAGTTCAGTGGTTCTAGTAAGGAATCAGTAAATTCTTTTTTAGAAAAAATTGACATGTTGCGAGAAGCTCGTGGAGTGTCTAAAGCTGATCTTTTTTCTTCTGCATGTGATCTTTTTAAGGATGACGCATGGATTTGGTATAGCAATAATAAAACTCGGTTTACCGATTGGGATACTTTAGTAAAAAAATTACGGGAAGATTTTCTTCCATATTTTTACGAAGATGACTTATTGCGGGAAATCGATAATCGCACTCAAGGAAATCATGAAAGAGTCACAATTTTCATAGCTTCTATGTTAAACTTGTTTAATAGATTGCCTACCAAACCCACTGAGTTATCTATGGTAAATAAAATTCGCAGAAATTTGTTGCCATATTATATTTCGCGTTTAGCTTTGGAACGACCCCAGACTGTCGATGAATTATCTGAGTTATGTAAAAGACTGGAGGAGGCTCATACTTGGTCTGACCGATATAAGCCGCCCCCATCTCGTAAAACTGGTTTACTGGAGCCTGATTTAAATTATTCTCCTTCCGAAATTCCCTCTACCTCCAACTTTGTTAAAAGAAATTTTTAATTCTCATGTCGCTACAGTCTCCTCAACGATACGTTGCTGGAATTGTTCTTTAATTGGGCACCGATATTACGAATGTAATAAGCCTAAAAGTATCTTTTGTTACGGTTGTGGCAATAAAAATGTCTATAAACCAAAATGTCCGCGTTGCACTCCAAAAAAACTTGCCTCAAGGTGGCGTAACCCTTGGCGCCGCCACCATTTCACAAAGCCCAGAACCCCTACCTTCTACCTCTCAGCAACCCAAGCCAAGCCAAGGAAAGGGCAAGGGCAAGGGAAAGAAATCGCAAAAGTAAAAACTTCTCGTTCTGATTGGGACAAATGGGTAAAGACTGTTAAAAATTTTTATCTTTCTAGTAAGTTAGCGAACAGTATTAGCCCTGTTTTCGTTAGAAAACCTAACGATTCGCGTCCCTATGTTTATGTTAATATTTTAAATCATTCAGTACTTGCTCTAGTTGATAGCGGTAGCAATTCTTCGATATTGGGTGCATCTGGCATGCCTTTATTAAAAATTTTAAATATTCCTATACACTATGATAATACTTTACGTGTCACCACAGCTGATGGTACAAATCAAGATGTGTTTGGTTATGTTAATATTTCGGTAACACTTAACAATGTTTCGAAAACTTTTAAAATTTTAGTTATACCTTCTTTAACGCATACACTCATTTTGGGCATAGATTTTTTAAATATTTTTAAAATTAATCTTAATTTTGGCAACTCAACTTACATTTCTCAAACTTCAACTTTATGTACAGTGAATACCATTCAAGCTTTTTCGGATCTTTCGGTTAGTCAAAAGGCAGAACTTCAGTCAGTTATCAAGCAATATGAAACAATTGCACCAACAGATAGGCTTGGTCGCACTCATTTAATTTCACATTGTATCGACACTGGTGATAGTAAACCTATCAAACAGCGTCAGTATCCTTTGTCGCCTGCAATGCAGAAACATTTAAATAAGGAAATTGATGAGATGTTAAAACTTAAAATAATTCAACCTTCACAGTCTCCTTGGTGTAGTCCCTTGTGGCTGGTACCTAAAAAGGATCCTGGTGAATATCGCGTATGTTTTGATGGTAGGAAATTAAATCAAGTAACTATCGATGATGCCTATCCTATGCCTTTAATTGATAATATTTTGAGTAAGTTGAGAGATGCTCGATATCTCAGTTCAATAGATTTACGTCATGCATTTAACCAAATACCTCTTGAACCCTCTTCTCGACCAAAGACAGCCTTTGCCGTCCCTGGTAGAGGACTTTTTGAATATTGTGTAATGCCTTTCGGTCTTTCAAATAGTCCAAAAACTATGGTTAGATTGATGGACCAAGTAATTGATCCATCATTAGAACCTTTTGCCTTTGTATATCTAGATGATATTATCATCTCCACGCCAGATTTTGCGACTCATATCGAAGTATTGAAAAAGGTTCTTCGACGCCTTGAGTCCGCCAATCTTACGATTAACTTGAAAAAGAGTGAATTTTGCCGCTCATCTCTTACTTATCTGGGATATGTCGTGGATGGTCAAGGCCTCCGTACTGATCCTTCCAAGGTTGAGGCAATCGTTGATTACCCAGTTCCTAGAACTACTACGGAAATTAAGCGATTGATTGGTCTGGTCGGTTGGTATCGCAGATTTATCAAAGATTTTTCTTCTCTTTGTGCCCCTATTACAGACCTAATTCATGGTAGGAAAAAGGGTCAGGCAATTTCTTGGACTCCTGAAGCTGATAAAGCTTTTCACGAAATTAAACATAGGTTAACTACTGCTCCTATTTTAGCTAGTCCCGATTTTTCAAAACAGTTTGTTATACAGTGTGATGCGTCAAATACTGCTTTAGGTTTTATTTTATATCAGGAGTGTGATGGCATTGAGCACCCCATCGCATATGGTAGCAAAATGTTAAACAAATGTCAACGTAAATACACTACGAGCGAAAAAGAATTATTATCTTGTCTGACAGGAATTGAAACCTACCGAAAATACATTGAAGGTACCCGTTTTAAGGTCGAAACTGATCATGCGTCATTAGTTTGGCTTCATAAATTATCTAACCCCTCTGGACGTTTGGCTAGATGGGCTGTGAAACTTTCTCAGTACGACTTCGACATCGTACACAGGAAGGGTTCACTTAATGTTGTAGCGGATGCGTTATCTCGTGCTATAACAGATACAGCTGTTTTAGATGTTTCGACTTTCAAACGTGATAAATGGTACCTTGACATGATTAGGAAAGTCCAAGAAAAGCCTGAGTCTTATTCTGCGTTTCGTGTAGAAAATAATATCTTATATAAACATGTGTTTCACCATAATCCCGTTATTAGTAACTTATCTGATTGGAAAATAGTTGTGCCTACCTCTAATCGTATTGAAATTTTTAAGTTATATCACGACGCTGAAACTGCCGGACACTTTGGCATTTCTAAAACCCTATCTCGTATCTTGGAATTATATTACTGGCCTGGTCTTCGTAGAGATGTTTATCGTTATGTGAGAAAATGTACTGTCTGTGCGGCTAGCAAAAGCACTAATTTACCTCGACCTGGTTTAATGGGTACTTATAAAAATATAAATTTTCCCTTCCAACTTATCTCTGCCGATTTATTGGGACCTTATCCGACTTCCAAAAATGGAAATCGATATGTTCTAGTTGTAGTAGACTGGTTTACAAAATATGTACTGGTTCATCCTATGTCAAAAGCCACATCAAAAGGTATTATTAAATTTCTAGAAAACCAAGTTTTTCTTATATACGGTTGTCCGCAAATTTTCTGTTGCGACAACGGAAGTCAGTTTACTAGTAAACAATTTCAAACATTTATGGAGAGTTATAAGGTACAAAAAATTTGGTACAATGCATTATACCACCCACAAATTAATCACTCAGAAAGAATTAATAAAATAATAGTCACTACCTTGCGAGCTTATATTCATGTACCTTGTATCGTTGAAAAAGTTATCTCAAATTTAGTATATAACCTTAAAGATACCGATGGCAATGACGTAGGAAATTGGCACGTTAAGGACCTTAAACCAGACTACACTAATTTAGACTCTGACGATGACTCAGAGCCGGAAGATTCTAATTCCGAAATCCCCGATTAAAAATCTCTTCTTATTTCCCATCATCTTATCTTTGTTTCCGGACCTTTATCTTATTCACATTCTGGCTGGATAAATTTTTGTATCCAAGGGTTGTAGGGCGGGCCACTTTTTGTTTATTGCATGCGTCTCAGGCGTTTGCAACTAAGCAATTGAAATCGACCAAGCAGGTAAGAAATGCTTCTTGCGCTTGGGAAATTTCAAAATATGATATAACAACGTCATTCTGGCTGGATAAATTTTTTTATCCAAGGGTTGTAGGGCGGGCCACTTTTTGCTTATTGCATGCGTCTCAAGCGTTTGCAATTGAGCAATTGAAGTCAACCAAGCGTGCGAAATTACCTTTTCCTTTTTGTCTCAGAGAGTGGTACATTTGTTTACCTAATTTGAATCTGTTAGGCAAAAGACTCTCATGTATTCCCTTTTGTGGTTCCTAGTTTTTTTGCTGTTCGATGCGTGTACTAGGTGAACTGCATTCTGGTGTGGATGCATTAGGGAACATTCTCTTTTGTGGTTCCTAGATTTTTTTTTTTTGCTGTTCGATGCGTGTTCTAGGTAAACTACATTCTGGTGTGGATGCACTAGAGAATGTATTATAGGAGTCCGTTGTCTGAGTATGGGTACATTTCTGTGATCTGATGACATTTTGGTAATTTTTTCTCGCGCTTGGAAGATTTCAAAAATATGACATAACAACGTCATTCATTCATTTTTTTTTTTCCGGCTGAGTCTAAATATCTTTCCTTTCTTTTCTTAGACTCAAGGGTTGAGGGTGGGATCATGTTCTGCGTAATAGTGGTTGTCTTGGGCAATCGTTCGCGAAAACCCATTTCAATCATGTTTGCGTAATCTTGTTGTGAAATTGATCAAATGTAAAATATATCTTATCTTACCTTTTCTCGTATCTTATCTTTTGTCTTAACGAATTAATATGTAAACGTAAATATACCTTTATCTTATCTTTTACCTTATCGAATTTACTTTACATCATATTCGTGTTGGTATTATGTAATATACCATATTTTCGCGAGCCATAGGGCTTAATAAATTTTTACATTTGATCAGTCACAGTCACAGCAAGACCGGACACTAACATCGTCAAAATTCTCTTTCTTTATTTTCTATCTTCTATCTCTCTATAATTCAAATCTTGTGTTGTTTTGTTCAGGACATTACCTTGTTGAACAGTTAAATGAATGGTTCAGGCGTTTGGCCTTTGTAACGAAAACTTGCTACCTTTTAAATTTTTTCCTCATGTTTAATATTATTTACCAGTCTTGTCTGGACAGACATTCTCGTGGTCAGGTAAATAATCTATCTTTTCTCGTTTGTGGTTTAATACCATATATTTAGTTTAACTGAACAAATAGTTCGGAGGATATTTTCCCCTGGATGACGATTTTGCTATTTAGTTAGACAGGCTTGCCGATAACTTTTTGGTTGGCGAATCATCAAGTTGAGTATTGGTAAAATACTTAGCAGTGATTTAGGTAGTTTTCTTTTCTCCCATTCATTATGTGAAACCATTGTGAACTGTTGAATGGTAAGGTGGTGCTATGGACAACATTTCACTTGATACCTTCTGTTCATAAATTTCGGTTTTGGGTTTATGTTTCGATATTATGGGTGTTCATTAGCACGTTTGTTTTTTTTGGTGCAATTTTTATTTATTTTTTTTCTTTTTTGGGGTTAATGTTTAGCCTATAAGTATCTGTCGCTATCCTATTTAGTAGGGTATTTTATTTACCGTCAATGGACTTACTTTGGGATGGGGATAAATCGGTTTCGATCGAGCTGTCTTCAATGACTGACCGTTAAGGAGGGTCTATCAGTCACATAGGTAAGGAGGCTTGTTCGTCAGTGTTGGCCTAGGTCGCCTGATATTCTTCGAGAGGCAGGTCTACCTCCCTGGTTCACCTCAGCCCTTGACCTGTCGTCCGGTCGAGAGACGATTTATCGCGCCTAAAGTAGGAGTATCTCTGTAGAACGGATTTTTTTGTCACCTGGGTGTCATAGACTGACTCCTAGTTTCAGCCCTTTGGAGCTATATCCAATGCTTCGTTAATTTAACAGTCTGGATATGTTTTCCCACTGTTAAATATAGGCAGATACTTCGTTATCTGTATCGTGGTCTAGTTTTACTGTTGAAAACTTTTCCAATTTTAGTACTGGCAACAACTACAAAGTTGCTCAGGCATTCAACCACAATGTCTGTGGAGACTGATTCTTTGAGATCCTCTCCTAAAACATATTATCTTTTCTTTCCTATGGCTATCTTTTCTGTTTTACTCGTGTGAGAGTGTCATTTTTTTTTTCTGAGTGGATTTCACCAGTTAGCCTGTGCCGCGTGACAACATTTATTACCGAGGCTCTTCCTGCATCTGGAACTTGCGCAGAATAAGTGCTGGCCAGAATATTTTCTATCGTGTTTTTCTTTCTGACCACAGGTCGATTGTTGGATGGTTCTCTCGGGGGTGGTGATAACTGTCACAGGAGTTAAAACATTTTTTTTCCGTGGTTTTTCCTAAATTATTGGTTACCTATATCTCATTCTACCTACACACGAACTCATTTCCTTATATCTTCCCTTTCCTACTCATTTACAGGGTGTATCACTTTACAAGTCAACAAAAAAAAAAAAAAAAGAAAATTTTTTTTTTTTCGGGAGTTTGGGTGGTGTGTAACGGGATTTTTGTCGAAATTCCGTTACAGTTCCTTTTTATCATAATTAACTCATTAATACTATGCATTCTTTGTATATAACATAGTTTAATTTATTAATGCAGTCTATTGAAACACCAAACTTGCGCCCGAAATTGTCACGTGATAGCTCACCTAGTCTGAGTGCCGCTGCTTAACATCTTGTAAACTGTACCTTAGCTAATTCAATTTGAGTAAAACGGCGCGCCCGAGACTGTGTCGCCTGGTGGAAGGAATGCAAAAGAGCGCGGTGGGGAGGTATTAAAAATCGGGTCTGATAACTTCTTCCTTCTTCTTGTGTGTGTTCTCCTAGAAAGTCAGGTATGAATACTCTAGTAATTATAATTTAATAATTTATGATATTAATCTAATGATTAGTTGTTAATCTTTGGCTGGTAGTAGTTTCAAATTTGAGTGATTACCCGTATAAAACAATTACTTTATCTTTGCTTTATTGAAATATAATTTACCGCATAAATTCTTTACTAGCACGTGGGTACATTCGAAACTCCCCGGTGCAGTTTTTTTGTCGAGGCGGAATGTTAGACGGGGACTCCGTTTAAAAAAAATTATCTTTTGTGTAGAACAATATCTGCCGTATATTTTGTATTTCTAGGTGTGAAAAGAGAAGCAGTGCGGATCTAGACTTTACTGTTTGAGGTGCCGACTATTCTGGAACCTACGAGGAAGGGCTTGGCTGTGGAGTTTTCTGCTATATGCGAGGTGAGTGGTTTTCATTTTCCTTAAAATTTTTCATTGTGAAAATAAATTTGCAACCGAAATACCACTCAGCTCGTGTTAAGGCCTGGTTTTTTAAAATTTTGGGTAGAGTCTAGAATCCTGGCGATTTTTTTTTTCTCTTTTCACAATACCTAATTATCTTTTTGCTGGTGCATTTTAGAATACCTAATTATCTTTTTGCTGGTGCATTTTAGAAAACCTAGTTATCTTTTTGCTGGTGCATTTAGCATATGTTTTAGAGCATATTCCTTGCACGGGTATTCATTTATTTTTTTTATAGAAACATACTATTTGTGCCATTGATTAACGTTGTGTTTTTTTGCTAGAGTTTTTATTCACCAATGCTTTCTAGGAAGCCATTTTCAGTTAATTTTTGAAGCCGTCTAAGTCACAGACGTAAAAATTATTCAAAGCCTTTTGGATGCAAACTTTTGCATCGTTTATCAAATATTTAATTCATTTTTTTCTTCTCTCGATATAGACTAATAAGGTCTATTAATTTGTGTATGATTAAATATTAAATACCTCTCTTGTTTTTCCTTGACTTTAATCATTTAGTTGAAATGTCTTAAATGTCTTAAATCGTACCTAATTATCTTTGTTTAAAATACATTACCTAATTAAATTTTGTGCAGAGAATTTTTTTTTTTATTCAAAAGTTTTGGTCATAATTTTTTGTAATATTTGCTATCGGACATTTTAATTTTTTACAATTTCTCATTGAATTCAAATAGTAGTTTTTATTAGATTTACGTAATTAATTTAGAGAGTTTGCTACCGAAGATAGCTGTCTCAATATCGAAGTTGCTTCACAACTTTAAGTTATTTTTATTAATATTTCCCTGACTGGTTTTAATCATTTTTTTTTCCTCCTTTTTATGTAAACACTTGGACCAAGTGAAGAGGAGAGACCCAGTACATGTTTTCCATCTTAATTAAGGAATTTGGTGGTCGTGGACAGCAACATCGTTGGAGTGGACAGAGCTGATACTCCAAGATAAGGAGATTGTTAGTGGGATCCCAGCTCTAAACATACGTCCCTCGAAATCATAACCATTGGAAGCTTCCCGCCCCATTCTCCTGCTGCAGCAGTTACGTAAGAACTTATTTTTTTTGGAAACTGTACGGTCTAAGTTTTATTGGTCAGAAGAAACCTTGTACAAAACCAGTCAACTGCAAATTTTTTCTCAATCTTTATTATCAATTTTTATAATTTTTTTATTTCATCAACTTGTTGAAATTTTGTTCACACTTATTCTAATATCATTTGTTTTTCAAGTAATCTTAAATTCTATTTATATATAAACTATCCATTGTTTTTAACTCACCTGTAAAGAAATTGTAAATATTTGTTTAAAAATTTTTATCTTTCTTGTAATATACTGTTAACTTTTAATTATTTTTGTGTTCTTATTCCTACTCTCCCGATATTCAAGAACAGACTACCTAACATTTGTAGATATTTATTTTTGATATTAAAATTGATAATCCTCGGTAAAGAAAATACGCTGGCGTCCAAAAGGCCCAGTACAACTAAAGAAAAAAAAACTTTTCAGTGCATCTAAAAAAAAAATAATAACCTACTGACCCGTGCTGAGCTAGCAGGAGCTAGGTTTCTGCACCTCTTGATTGGGAATTGGAATTAATCCAACAAAGTGTAGTTAGAATGTTGCGGGACACAATAGCTTTACCGTTAAGAAAGAAATAGTCTATAAAAAAAGACTTAAAGAGAATCCTGACTTCGCGGAGGTGGAGCTACAAAATAGCGAAAAGTTTGTTAGAAAAAAATGAGCTTCGCTTCGTTCGTAATCCCCTTAGGAATACTAAACACAAGAAGTATGCTTCAAGCAAGTTTATTGCTACCGGAGAGCCAGCCAGATTTAAGCATAGGTGGATGCAAAATATCACACGGACGCGAGTGGTCACGGATGGGGAGCTCAGACAGAGAACCAAATGATAAAAGGAACAGTATTTTCGATTTACCTGAGCTCAAATTCGATTTTTTTGGTGATTTACCTTCAACACCTCAGAGTAAAATGACTTAATAATGCTAAATAAACGAACATATAAGTTGAATAAATCTAAAGGTAAATTTGTGTCAACAGGGTTATTATATGACTTGTGCTATACTTCTTGTATAATACTGTCAGGAAATAAAAATGATGTAATAGTTTTCGATGAAAACGAGTGGACCCAGTTTATTGCAAATGAAAGTATAATAACAAATTATTTATACACTTATGATAAAGTGGAACCTATACGCGCTGGAAGTTTTTCTATATACTTTGAAGAAATTTCAACATCAAGAGTGATTAAAATTTGGAAAAATAATTTATATATCTATTTGGGATATGAATCAATCTGCAAATTGTGGGAGTTATTACCACTCGTTAAGTACCGAGTTGACATGTTAAGAAGATCGCAGTTTGTAAATTATTTCAAGATTGTGCAAAAAGGGTTAAAACGTTAAGGAGGGAATGTGTTTGACAACGCAAAGAATCTACTCCCACCGAGCGAAAATTCTAATAGTGAAAATTTTGGTATACTCATGGAATTAACGTACATTTACCCAAATATATTCGAAGCCGAGTGTACTAGCAAGGTGTAAAATGAAGAAAGTGACATTTAATGAAAAACGTAATCAAATTTATTTCCTTGTAACATGGAATTTTGCCTACAACTCATCAAGGAAAGGGTCTTGGATGTCATTAGCTAATGATAGAGTGCGTTTCCAAAGAAAAATAGCATTAATTTCAAAAATTATCACACCCATTTTAGATAGTAATCATGGATGTAATGTATATAATGAAAGATTTGCTAATGAGATGTAAACAATTATTGATATTTTTCCTGTGTGAAAATGGCATATAAATAAAAAAGTTTATGCTTAAAATTTGTTTTTATTAAAAATTAAATATTACACTCTATCCTTATACAATTTGATCATTTGAAATCCATGAATTATATCTCTTGTCCAATCCCAACCATTTAACATACAGTTTATTCCCCTTTCTTCTTAGAACCTTTTCCACAAAATATATGTCAGGATACTTTACTCTCTGAATTTCTTGTTCATAAAAACCACCTTTAATTTCGTCACCGTCTTGATCTTCTAATAAATATGTTCTAGGGTTACTTTGGTGAACTTCCCTGATTTAAAAAATTTCATTTGACCAATTAGGTGTATACCCTTTTGAAAAAGCCTCACGATATTTACTTATCCTCACATGATCATTGACATTGAATTTTTGTTTCTTTGGATCGATTGTCTTTAAGTTGCCATAAATAAATCGCAGTAAATATTTTTCATGTTTTTTTTAACATCCTTCGGTTTCATCCCTATGGTTTTGTGATTAGTGTCATTGTATTTCGCTCCAATATCCGGTATAATGTTTAACCACTTGTAATTTCCTTGTAAACTAAATTGTTTCCACATTTTATTTTTTTGTTCTGTTCGCTCTTTCTGCAACACTTGCTTTGAGATTTGAATATATATTATAATGATTAATTTTCCTCTCCATTAATTTGTTGAATTCTTTATTGAAAAATTCTTTACCCATATCCGTTTGCAAATTTATAGGTTGTACTTTAACCTGTGACAATATATTTTTCATTGCTTGGGCAACCACATTCATAGTTTTATTTTTTATTGGTTCGCACCAAACAAACTTTGAGAATACATTAATGGCTACTAAGATGTATTTATAACCTTTATTTATTCTCGCGTATGGACGCATTTCTATAAGATCTGCTTGATAAAGATCATTGAGACCTTTAACAATTACTCTTCGTCTTCTAAAATGTTTTCTAGCTGGTTTATGGACTTCGTTTATTATGTCTTCTTTAAAATTAGTCATTTTTAGTTACTGGACACTGTAGCACAATTTTAACGAACAAAGATGGGTGGTTCCTCGGTACTAGGAAAGTAAACTCATCGCCTTTATTTATGACTTTACCTATAAGTTTATCTGTTGTAAAGATAGTACCCACAAAAATTGTTGAATCAATGGGTGAAATCTCGATATTTTCAATTTTGCCAGATATGGGGAATTTGTATTCAGTTGCAGCGTTTTCTAGTGTATAACGTAATACACTTTGAGATTTTTCATGATGACCGCGAATATTTATAATGCATTTACTATGATGTGAAGATGGTTCACAAATGTAAAATGGTGATGATATTGGTGATGATGGTGAATAGTTGGAATGTGGCGATGGATACGTTGATCTACTTCGCAACATATGCCTTCCAAACTTATCGATAGGCATTGTTAAAGCTTCAATGCCGCACACTAAATGACAGTACAATTTTTTTACATACTATTTATCTTATTATTTCACCCTCCCTCAATTCATCTATTATAGAAAGTATTTCATTATTATGTCCAGTGTTCCCCGCCAATTGCGATGCTGTAAGTAATTTTAACTGATCTACAATTTCATTATAGTCATCAAAATGCTTATATTCAATTTTTTTGTTATTAAGTTCCATCATTTTCAGGTTTCCACCTTTTTTCACTTGACTTCTAGTTTTGATCAATTGTGATGAAGGTAGTGAACTAGATCTCGACCTTGGTAACATAACTGGTAAAGCTGAGGCTGTTTTTTTTAAGTAGTTTTCTTAGCCGCCTTCTCTTGTGCCATCGAGTACAAATTCGTAACTCGTGGTTTCATAATATCGATAAATTTAGATGTAGACAGACCTTTTTCAGGATTGTAACCTAAGTACTGAGCATTAGTCCTCTTAATAATATCAATATATGCATCCACATCCACTGTTCGGTATCCTACAGGATGCTTTTTAAACATTAATTCATATAATCCAGGTGTACCCTTGTATTTAAATTCATTGTTAATCAAGAAATCGGCTCCATCAAAATCAACAGTAGAATCACCAATTGCGAATTTTTTTGTAAACGGGTCGAAGTAAACACCAAAGGTATCATCAAACACATTTTTAACATCTTCAATTTTATCTTGTATATACGCTCGTGGTAGTGGTTTTTTGAATTGTTCTAAATAAAGCTCCTGTTCTGTCAATGTCGTTGTATCTGTTATTGGTGTTGGAAATGTTTCATCAAAATAGCTTTCACCAAATTCATGCCTTCATGTTGTAGGATCATACTGAAATGTTTCATCTTCTAAATTGATTGGCACCGTTGTATGATGGTATTCTAAAGGTGGTTGATTTCTTGGTTTAGAGCTAAAACTTTGATGGCTCAATTCATCTTTAAATTCTCTTTTCAAATAAGATTTTGGAAAAATATTATTTTCAGTTTTACTGAGACTTGATACCAATTCTTTCTTTAAGTGGTGAGATATGGGTTTGTAAGTTTTCTCTAATCGTGACTGCGATTTGACAATATCACTTTTCAAGCTTTTATATTTCGCTTTTAACGCCTTCCTTGCCTTTAACAGCTGCACCTTTACTCGATTATCCATGTTTACTGACGATACATCTAGTATATTTACTTTATATATGTATGAATTTATCGAATCCTTTACGATACCTGCCAGAATTTATAGCACAATCTTTATCAATCACAATAAAGCCATATTTATCTTTCCGGCAAAATGCGCATACTTCTTTGAAATTTTGAAAACTCATCTCAACATTCACGTGATCATCAAAAATATGTTTCAGGTTAGTCATATCCTGTTGGAATATCACAATAAGATTAGCATTATCTCTGCATAGTTGTTTAGGAATTGATGAGTAAGTTTGACATAAATAGAAACAATCGGTATTTTTATGCCGTCCAAAACAGAAATAGCTTTTAATGATATTTTGATTGCATGATGCTAAATCATCGAATATTATCACAGAATTTGGCTTAATATCTTCAGGAGGTATAACAGTGTCCCCATCATCGTATTCGTAATACCCCATTTCTTTTAGTCTTCATTAACTTTCTGAGGTATTGATATTTGGGTTGATACAGAGATTTAGAATATATATAAATGTTTTCAAATCGTAAACCATTGGGATGTTCTAATAAACTAAGCATTACATTTGTTTTTCCACAACCTGAACTTCCCACCAACAACCCCCGTTTCGATTGCCCTTCAAATAAAATACCACGTTTTGGAAACGTTTCAGTCAATGAAACATCATCATGATCTTCTACAGATAAAAGATTTTTTTGTTGCAGAATAAACATTTTAGCGATCATATATATTGGACCTTGACTTTACTATAAAAATAGAAGCACATTATAATAAGGACTATAGCGAACTGAATCGTACTCGATTCCAGAATCTATATAAATGGTTTAAAACAGAGATCATATTTTTATTTGTCTCACATTTTAGATATAATGGATAGATATAAAAGTTCTCTTCACACTAGTAATCACATCTCTAAGAGGAGTGGACGTGGTTTGCTAAATAAAATAATCGATAAACTTCCAATAGAATTACATTTACCAGGATATAATTATTGTGGCCCTGGAACCAAACTTGCCAAGCGATTACAAAGAGGTGATAAAGGTGTTAACCGGCTAGATGAGGCGTGTAGACAACACGATATAGCATATTCTAAATTCCAAGACGTTGAGAGAAGAAATCAAGCAGATAGGACATTAGCTGAGACTGCATTGAAACTTGTAAAAGCGGCTGATTCTGGGATTGGTGAAAAGCTTGCGGCATTTGTTGGTGGAGTAATGAAAATAAAGAATGAGGGTTTAAAAGTCAGAAAGAAATCTGTGACAAAGAAGAAAGGAAGTAAAATAAATTTAAAAGTTGCTGTAAAAAGAAAATCCCTCTCAAAAAGACGTAGTCGAAAAGTTAAAGTTATTCCAGTCCCTGAAAAAATAGGGGGTTTTCTCCCATTCCTATTACCTCTCTTGGGAGCATTGGGAGCTATAGGAGGAGGTGCAGCTGGTATCGCAAAGGCGGTTAACGATGCTAAAACAAATCGTGAACAATTAGCTGAGCAAAAGAGGCATGATTTAGCTATAGAAGAGTCTACCAAAGGGAAGGGGTTATATCTGGGCCCTTATAAAAAAGGTTTCGGATTATACTTGAAACCCTATCAAAAAAACTCCCAATAAAGCTACCTCATCGACCATTAACTAATTTAGACTTACTAAAATACTCGAAAATTCTTAAAATCTCTAATTTTCGAGGAGTTTTCATGAGAGACAAACTTCCAAAACATATAAATAAAAATGAATCTGGTATTGTGAATCTAGATATCGACGCTGGGGATGGAACTCACTGGATAGCATATACAAAGAAAAATAACGATGTGAAATATTTTGATAGTTTCGGAAATTTGAGACCTCCAGAGAGTTAATAAATTATTTTCATAGTGATGGTAGCTTGAACAAAATCAAATATAACTATAATTCATTACAAAGTTATAATTCATATCTGTGTGGACACACATGTCTAGCATTTTTATTTAACTAATATATATGATGTATTTGGTTCATTTTGTAATAAACGCTTAACATAACACTATGTCTTTCACTTTCGCTCTAAGCGATGCGTCCTCTATATTAAGCTACAATTTCAACTCCCCTATTTATTTAGAGGATGATGTAGATTATGAAATTGGACTGACAAATTTTGACACCTACAATATTATTCCAAACATTGATAATAGCAACAATACCTTTGTTTGGGGGGAAAATGGTGAATATGTTATCAGAATTCCTGAAGGTTGCTATGAAACCGGTGATATCACAAGATATTTGGAGGATCAGACAATTAAGGTAAATGAAGAAGCTATGATTACGATTACTGCTGATATTAATACTTCTAAAGTGAATATTCGTTCAAATAGAAAAATCAATTTCACTGTAGAAAATTCAATAGGACCACTACTAGGATTCGCGGCGAGACAGTTGACTCCTAATGAGGATAATACTTCCGATTATACAGTAAAAATTTCCAAGGTGAATACTATATGCATTGATTGTAGCATCGCAATAGGATCATTCTTAAATGGACACCCTGTACACGTTATTCATCAGTTCTTTCCGACAGTACCAGTTGGGTATAAAATACTGGAATCACCTTTAAGCATTATTTACTTTCCAGTTAGCGTTAAGACCATTAACATCACAATCAAAATAGTTGATCAAGGTGGGGATCTTGTCAATTTTCGGGGAGAAACTATAACCGTTAGATTACATACTAGAAAAGTAATCGGTTAATAAAATGGTGTTAAGATTCCATTCTACGTCATACCACAATAGACGTCAACCATACTATAAAAGGGTGAATAAGAAGAAAATTGGCAGTTCTAAAAATAGTGTCAATAGATTAACATCGGAAAATAAAAAGTTTTTAGAATCCCTAGGATTTGAGGTCTTAGTATAATGGAATTACTCAATATTACCGGTGAACCTTTCAGTGATAACTCTATTGAAGATTATCAATTTCATACATATCAACCAAATATATCAGGAACTTTAGATTATAACGATGAAACAAGAATCCCCATCCAGGATTTAGATGCCTACACTGCACCATGCAATAGCTATCTATATATCGAAGGAAAACTCACACAAGAAGATGGGAAGGTAACTACTAAATTGGAGTTTATTAACAACGCGATTTCTTTTATATTTCGAGAAATTAGATATGAAATGAATGGTATAGTGATAGATTCTGTGAGGAATGTTGGTTTAGTTTCGACTTTAAAAAGTTATCTATCATATAATGAAAATGAAAGCGTTTTCTTGCAAAATGCTGGATGGTTTCCAAAGAAGAAGTTGGGTACATCAGACAAAATTATAGCAGATGCAAACGGAAATTTCAATGTATGTATACCATTGAAATTATTGGTAGGATTTTTTGAAGATTTTCGAAGGCTTGTCATTAACATAAGGCAGGAATTAATACTGATCCGTAATAGTAATGATATGGATAGCGTTATGAGTATAGATGACACTCAAAAACCAAAAATTACTATTACTAAATTCTTTTGGAAAGTACCACACGTTACTGTTAGCATCTCGGAGCAGCTTAAACTAAATAAAATCACCAATAGAAATGCGGAGCTTCCTATAAAATTTAGAAGTTGGGAATTAATTGAATATCCTTCTTTACCTACTTCAAACCGACATACGTGGCCTATTAAGACATCTACCAAAGTTGAAACTCCTAGGCATGTACTAATAGCCTTCCAAAAAGATAGAAAAGGAAAGATTACATCAGTAAATTTGATAACTGTGATCTTAAAAACGTTAGAATTTTCTTAAATTCTGAGAGGTATCCGTACAATGACTTATATTTGGACTTTAAAAACAACAAATCTGCCACCCTCTATAATATGTTTGGTAATTTTCAAGAATCCTATTATCCTCGAAAAATAAATCAACCAATTTTCAACCCTGAAGAATTTAAAGAATTAGCACCAATAACTCATACTGATTGTTCGCGACAAAAAGAAGTAATACAGACTGCATCCGTAGTTATGAGAACAGAATTTGAGACGGATACCCCTACTACTGCGGATATTACAGCATATTGTCTCATATTGCATGAGAAACACTTCACTTATAATCCTCTAACTAAAATTGTTCGACAACATTGATATGCTCGTGGCGCTTTCAAACTTCAACATGCGCATGATATATTTTTCGCTATTTAAAGAAAAGAGAAAATTTCACCATGTCAGTAACATAATGAGATCAGAATACATAAAAGCATTGAGAGAACATCGAAGAAAATTGAAAGACTTGAGAAAAGCTGTGGAATTATACAGTATGAAAGTTAGTGTATTAAAGAAATTGTGTAATTTAAAAATATGACTCTGATTTTCGATGTGCAAGGATTTAAAATAGAAAAAAGGAAATTTATAGTTAAAGAGCTTGCAGCCTATGATGGAGTAAAAATATGTCACTACATCTTTAAGTCACCTTTTCCTTTTGAGATGCTATCACCAGATTTACAGCAACAAGCTCACTGGTTAACAAAGAATTATCACTGTATTAAATGGAGCTATGGATTTACACCATTACATCTATTCGATAAAATTATTAAGAATTTGAGTACAAATGCAGATTATGTTTACGTAAAAGGGGGGGGGGGGGCAAAGGCTGACTACATCAGACAGTTCATTTCACAACCAGTTATAGAATTTGAAGAACAACCATCTTTAATTATGTCTACCGCAAAATGTTTTTATCATAGTAATACTAAATGTATTTGTGCACTATCCAATGTTTTTTATTTATATGAAAACTCTGTAATGTCCTAAATTTTAATAAATAAATAAATAGATAAAACTAAATATTGTTTTTATTATAGTTTAATAATATAATATGTGGAATATAATATATACAAAAAATAATTCGACAATGTTTATTCCCTACAGAATCATTTGATTCAGACTCAATACATTTGGTTGTATCAACCAGTTATGGTTCATCAAAGTCGACTTCGTCACAATCGGTTTCATCACAGTCAGTTTCATCACAATCCGTTTCATCAGTCAGTTTCATCGTCAAAATTTAGTTTGTTTAGGAGTTCAGGCTGTAAATAATTTTTTAATGGATGTAGAAACCCCCCTAAATTTAACGCAATTAATCCATCGACTAAACATTCCAAAGATATTTTTCCTTCAGAGAAATTTTCACATACTTTCACGCCATTTCTTTTGCTATTTTATTACATTCTTCTGCGCTATAAAGGGCACCCATTCCATAAACTGCTTCATGTTCGGCATCAAATTGGAGGTTAGAAAATTTCTGAAGCAAATAGCATATTCCACTTGCTAAATCAACAACCTCAACTTCTTTTACGTAACACATCCACATATTGAAAACGTGTTTAATACTGTGTTATTACAGCTTAATAGAATACTGGTTGCACTGAGAGTTTACTTAAGTTTTATATTAGAAATCCCACTTAATAAAACCTCCTACCACATTAAGTTCACCTAATAGTACCTTCCACACAGCTTAAAATGAAACAAATAATTTATTGGAATTATTTATTGAAGTATTAATTTCAGGTTTAAAAACACAGTTGGTTACAATTATTCATGTAATTTCAGTTTTAAAATACAGTTATTTACATCCACATAATTTTAGTTTCAAGAATACAGTTAGTTACACTATTCACATAATTTGCAATTTTTAACAGTTTCGAGTTTTATTATTAGTTATACATAATTAGACACATAGAGTCATACAATTTTCAAACAATTTCATTTTATTAAACTATTTTACATGTTTAAAGCAAAATTATTTATGTAGAATTCATCTTCATTGACATCATTCATTGTTTCATCAATTTCTGTGGCTAGTTTTAATAACAAAGTTAATAATTCCTCACTTGTGCATTGTTTATTATCTGAATTTAACTTAATAGATCTATGACCCTAAGCTAAGGTATTCGGTAATCCGGCAATAATATAACGTTTATTATCATTCGAAGATAACGCGACCTTATTTTTTAATTCTGTATACATCGTATGTAAATGTGATCTAAACATATACATTTTACGATAAATTAATCCACCTTCTTCCACAATTTGTTTATAATCAACAATGTTTAATTGATTTTTAATAATATTTTTTGATACCCCTTTAGCTTTTTTTGTTTCACTTTAATTAAGTTTTACACAATATGCTTTCGCCCCAGTTCCGTAAAAACTTTATATAGGAGCGCCTGCAAACTCATCTTTAATTTTCCTAACAATAGACACCGTTTTGGGTACACCATGAATATTATCATTACTAAAATTTGATGTGTCGAACCAACTTAAATTGTTCTTTATATCATCATAAACATTATTAGTAAATATTTCTAAAATCAATGAATCTGTGTCGGTATAGCACAGAGTCGCATTATTACCGTATTTTTGCTTGATGAAGTTATAACAAAAATCATATATTACTGTTTTTGATATCTCTAAAAATTGAGTAACCCACGTATAATTGTTTATTATAACAAATTTTCAGTTTAGACATTTCTATAGCTACTAAATTTTCTGAGAAAACTGAACATGATTTATAATTAGGCTTACTTATGTATACTTCAGCCCCAACATTTCCACGAATATTTTCCCAGTGAGAAATAAGTTTTATATCGACTCTATTTTCAAACATTTTCCATAGTTTTTCCGAATATAGAGTTTATTACATATTTAAAAAGATCTCTTTCAAAGGCATTTTTGGATGCATTTCGCAACGCTGTAATCAAATCAACATAGGTTTTCAACCAAGGGGATTGCGAAAATTCCAAAATTCTATGAATTTTTTGCAATTTTAAACCATGTTCTAAACATTGTTTGAGATTCCTGTAGTGAATGATATAGTTAGTTTTATTATGTAGGTTTAAAATAAGTTTAGATTGTTTACTATTTGGGGCTATTAAATTTTCTGCGCAGAACGGTAAATCATTATGTGCATCATGCAAATTTTCAGGATATTCCAAATCCACTTCTAATACATACCCCTTTTCAGAATTGTTACTTAAAAGGGAACAGTCAAAATATTGAATTTCGTTGTCGTTTAACCATCTAAATCCCCAAATGGTAAACTTTGACTCATACTACAACCGTATAAATTCGTGGCGTCTAAATAAAGTATATATGACGTGGGTTTTGAAGAATTATAATTAGAAATAAATTTATTATTGGCAATGGACATTCTTTTACTACATTGACTAACACCGCCTCGTATGCCTTTTCTAAAGAAATGAAGCATATCTATATCAGTAAGGAGCTCAAGCTCAACTTCTGTCTTACGCAACATGGCATCCCAACTTAATGATGGCGACGTTGCATATTGTGCAGGATCTAGTGTAAATTTTTCTAAACAAATTTTACGAAAGTTTTAAAAAATATTAGCCAATAGCAATATATCAGATTTTAGGTATATATCAGAATATTCGCCCAAAGTCTGGCATTGAAAGGTGTGTCAAGTAACATGCGCACGACTATAATCCTCCTCGCTAACACCATCACCACGCAATATATCAAAAAATAAATTTTGTGTGGGTAATTCAGTATCATTCAATTTACCCATTGAATCCACATAGGAGTAAGAGAAAACTCCTTTGCGACGTATTAAATCAAATTTTGATTGATCACTGAAATATTTTTTTATCTCTGAACATTGTTCAGATTCTAGTGTTTGACTTAATTTATCTAAAGAAGCTGGTAAGAAGAGAAATGAATCCAGAAATTTCAATTTTATAAATACATTTTTTTCTGCGCCTTCCTTTCTTTCGACTAAAATGAGTTTTGAAAATGATATATACTTTTCTTTATTTTACGCTATGACATCAATTTTCTCTTGATTTAAGGCCAATTTTTTAATAAACAAATACGAATCATAATTTGTTAAATTGTGAAAGAATACTGGAATGAATTTGGGTAATTTGAAGTTTAAATTACAAATGGAGTGAGCCGCACCCCGGTAATTCCCAGTAAGTGACAATGATCACGAACTTTCTGATTACTTTCAGTAAAAACCTTATTACAAATGTAACATGTACTACTATTGTTAAAATCCGGTCAGTTGATGCTCTGAAAGAGGTAGCATCGGTTTAATATTTTCCATGTGTTTATTATATAAATTATGCACACATTCTTCTAATTTCAGTATAAAAACATGAGCTGCTTCTAAACCGCGGTAATGAACTAGTTTCGATGCGGAATCATCAAAGCTACATTTTACGTAAAAGCAAAATGAATAGGGGTGGTGTTCATACGTTTTTACAGTAAATGAATTGTCTTCTTTAGGTTGCGCGTGATGGATAGGTTTTAAAATACTTTCAAAATCCGCATATATTAAAAATGGCACTGTTAATTGTTTCTCAAAGTTGACAAATTTAAGAACATTGTCAGGAATGCTTTCGCCGAATTTATTTATCACAAAATTAGTTGTTGGTAATTGTGTGCATATAAAATTACAATCATATTTTTCATGAAGGCGTAATGCATCGCGCGTTCGAAAAAAGTAGAGACAGCCGTTACAAATAAACGTTTGTCCATTATGCTTAGATCTTTGTTTCGAAACTAATCTTGACAAATCTTTAATGAAACAATAATGATTATTTCCACCATCATCAGTAATAAGCAAGAGATTAACGTGAGTATTTTGCAAAGTTCTGGTAAAATATAGTGGACCGACAATTTCATAAATAATTTTACCATCTTTAAATTGATTATTAACACCAAATACATTTATTGAAATATTGTTTAGTTTTTCAAACTTGGGTATGTCTTTTAATTTAACTGGAAAATCAATACCTTCAAAGTTCAACAGAGTGGAATAGTGTGGATACGATGATACTCTCTAGGGAAGTCCTCTCGGTGAAAAAATTGCTGCGTTGACGGACCACGCAAAGCACATTTGATCATGATTACATATATTCACAACAGCCTTTTTTGTTTCCATCTGCTTTGGTAATTTTATGTAGGATGAAGCAAAAAGCGGATTTTATTTATTTATATTCACTTCCAAGTACATAATTTGTTGTAGGCCCCATCCTGAAAATATTTTATAAGAGAAAATTATGTAATTTTGATAATATACCTGAATCCTTTTCTTGCGTATGAGAGGCTTTCTCCATAATATCCCTGATAAATTCTTCATATATTTCCGTTAAATCAGCGGAGATAGTCAAAATTTTGTTTTTAGTGTTAAACGGTTTGAGATCAAGTATATCTTTTGAAAATAACTCTAAATGTATTTGTAGTGCACGATACTGTTTAATATAGTCAGTAATAACTGAAAATACTTTGTCTTTGATGTCTTCGAAAAATTCAACGTGATCGATGTGATGATGTTTAGTGGAGAAACGATAGCTCGAAATTAGACACTTAAATGCACTGTTGACTTTTTCAACACATTCGCCCAGAGTATGTAAAGTCTTTTTCTTGTGTGCGTTACTTCTAAAATGACCATTTAAACAGTTTCTTTGAATTTTGACATGACATTCAGGACATTCAGTTAAGTTATCATGGACGTTTGACGGACCCGGTAGATTTATGATTTCATCTTTTATTTCATCATCACACTGTACATGTGAAATTTTCTGTTTTTTCTCAGGTATAGTTTCGTGATATCTATATGGACAACTTTCTCTCTCGTGGCGTAACAAACTGCTTTTTGAGGAAAAGAACTTATGACATCGAAGGCACTGCATTTTATTACAGTTTGCTAAACTATTCTACTGAACCACTGAACAATTGCAACTAACTGTATTTCAGCTAAATCTGAAATTAATACTTACTTGGCATACGATTCAACATGCTTATATACGAGGTAAAACAAAGAAAGTTATTCACCGGAGAATCCCAATAAGCCAGTTTAACCGGTCTTGCAACTTATGTAACTGGATTAACCGGTTTCAGAGTGTGCGAAAAAGTCACTAGACTTTTAATATCACCTTAAAAAGAAATATATTGACCTCGGAGTGTCTGTGACCTTCAAAACTGGTTATTTTCACCTATTTGACCTAGAAAGCGAGTTTTTTAACCTTGGGAAATGGTGCTTTCAAGGTCACGTTTTTCAAAATTTTTTGAGCTCAACCAGCTTACTTGACGGTGCGTGGAAATCACTTTTAAGAAATGAATTGTTTCGGTTACAAGTTTCAAATGCAAATGCTATTCAATACATGAATTTTATTGGGATTTAAGTCTTTATTAAATAAAATATCAGTGAAATAAGTATTCACATTCGATCGTAATTTTTCATTTTATATTAGTACCTAGGAAAGGTGTAGTTTCATACTTTGTGATATTGAAATAAGTATAATTTTAGGATTTTGTGTTTTACTTTGGCACAACCTTTGCTAGTACATTTTAATTAGAAATAAATACCTACTTATGATCTTGAAAATCGGTATTTATCGTGTAGAATAAATAACTAACCATCATATACACCGACAACACATTTCATGAATTTATCGTACTTAAAGAAATCCCATAAGAGAAAATATTTATCTTTCCTATGTAAATTTCAAATAAGTTTTAAATTTTTCTAATAGTTTTTCACAAATGAAACACATCTATGGTTGAGTGGAAGAGTAAACCCCTGTCCTACGGACAGACTTAACTATGCTATTTGTCAGACAATCACTAACATATTATATTGTAAATTTTTAATCATTTCCTGTCAATAAAATCATTTATTATTATTATTATACATTGATATTATTTCTGATATTTTCAGTGTCCATTTCAATTAGAAAATAAATGTCGTTGCCACCAATAAGAAATTTATGAAATTTTATAATTTGTAAGGTAATCTGACACAATAAATTTAAAACAAGCTTTCGATTTTGATCCACACGGCGATAATTCGACGGATTTACAGTAAGTTACAATTTCACTTTTCTATGTTTTATTATATATTTGAGAACAAATATTTGCATCATCTGCGTATTATAACGAAAGTAATTAATTTTACAAGAAGTGACATCATTAAGTTCTGTAAAAATAAACATAAGTGTGGTTGTAATTTCTTGACTAGTAATTAACAACAGGCAAATATGATTCAAGCATCGAAAGAAGAATGTTAATAGCCTATATCTAAAGCAAAACTATACATCTATTTTTGTCTGGGTAACATGTACCAGGTAGATGGTGGTACGATGACCAGTCTCTCAGCTTGTCTTGTATTTATTTCAAACACAAAACACGAAAATCGTTAATATAGAATGGGAATACCCTGTGTTAGCCTCTAAAGCCTTGCATGAATTCTTTATTTTTGTCTGGCTACATGGTACCACTATAACATAACCAGTCATTCGAGGGAATAAAGAATGTTGCCAGTGCTTAAAGCGAAGTCTGTCTTTTTTATTTTTGTCTACATAACCATGAACCGGCACCCGAGTTGATGTGACTATAACGAGTTTGAAATAATCACGGTACCTGCTAACGATGAAGTTCTTAATAAAAACTAGTCCCCACGCTCGACGGGTTTGCAATAAGGTTTAATTTGGCTTAAACGGCGTGGGTCAGCTTTTGCTACTCTCCCACCGCACCAGCTTCAGATCGATTATTTAAAGACGATTCCGTGTCTGCAGCATCACAGTTATTTCAAACAGTAAAACAAAGCTCAAGTATGAATTCGAAAGTGAAGATGGTTTACCCTACAAGAAAGCCAAGTAGGCTGAGCCTTAAAAAAATAGTGAGTGTTCCGAGCTGTACGAGGATACCTCGTTTGACGACAAAATCGTACAGCATTTAAACACGGCAAAGTTGGACGACTCTGTCACGTCGGAGATATGTATTTTAGAGGGCACCTTCTCTGCGGTGCGTCCAATTGTGGATCCACCAGGTCCAGCATCATCTTCGGCGGCGGGCGAAGTGGCGCTTAATGTTATCGCAGGGTCTGCGATGGGGACCCAAGGGGTATCGGTGTTACCCAAATACGTTGGTTTCAACCCGACTACGATGTCAACACCGAAGAGGGATGCCGAAGAGGATGTATTGCTCCCTATCGATGTGGCAGCTCACCTAAGAAGTATGGAGGAAGCAGTAGGTAAAGAAATATCGGCTCTTCGAGGAAAAAAGGAGGCTTTCTTAAATGATGTGCACAGCTGTCTCAAAGACAAATGTAGCAGACACATCAGCAACCTGAAAATAACAAAAACTACTGTCGGAAGTAAGATTGTGCAGCTGAGGCAGCAGCGAAAATTGTTTGACGCAATGATAGCCTCCTTAACCGCTGATGGACGCATCGATAGAGAAATAGAGGATGTTAATTATTTCTCTCAACATTTCCCGTTTACGGATTGTAACATGCCATCGCAATTTTAATTTTTGTAAATATATTTTTAGTACATAAGTGTAGATATAAGTTTTTAAATATAGTTTAGTCTGAAGTATAGATGTAAATATTAATTTAAAAGCTTTTGTAAAAATCGCCGTATTTTATATTAATAAATGTCTTATATTTAGCTCTATTTTATTTCCATATATGCTATATTTTTCTGAACATTATGACTTGATAAAATAAATATATAGTGTGATAACACACTTGGTAAATATGCTCTCAAATTTGAAAGTAATGCTTAGAAATATTTTGCAATATTATATTTGCAATGAGAATAATAACATACTAATTAATTTTGAAATAATAATTTAAATATCCAATTTAAAACTGTAGACAATTTGACAAGCGAAGCATAAAGTGAACACTCATTAGTAAGAATTCATACTACGTTTGCAGAACTGGTTATATTTACCCCACATATTCACATATAGTTTATTTCACTTAATACTTGTTCCATGACATCAAATAAAAGTCCATTTCAGATCATGGAAAATATAAATATGAAATCAAACAATTTTTAAAGTACCCACAAAAATAGTCACTAAAAATTCATGGCTTAATAATAAAACACATCAGTACGCATTAGTTTTTTATTCAAACTCATATTACAAATATAAACTCAAATAAACATATTATTTCAATGGTATTAATGAATATAATTTCTATACTATGATTTTTAATAAATTATTTTCTAAATATAAGTTTTCCTATCTGATACTTTAATAAAAAGTACTATAAATATTACTTATTATATTTAAAATTAAGAGGATGTATAAAACACCATTGGCTTTCTTAGAACATGTTGATTCGGAAGGAGACGTAACTACCATAATTTTATTGGGATACGAAGTCATCGTACCAGACTCTACAGATGTTGCAAATGAATCCTTCTTCATAGTATTTAAATCGAATTTCTCTTTGATTAACTTCGCATACAAGCAATTCTTACTATATTTCAAATGATCTTTAATGGCCATATCACCAATTATCCATCTATGAATTTCTACTTTGCACCAGAAACATCGCACAATATCACTTTCACCTGTATAGTAAAAACCTGCTAATGCAAGCTCAACAGGCGGTAAAACACCAGCCCATCCATTGAATGACAATAAACGTTCATCAAATGTATTATATGAGAGATAACTGTATATGCCTGAAAAATCTTCAACGCACATTGCTTATGTGAGAAGGGAATTTATTTGGTATAAGGGATATTTGAGCCAGACAGTAATAAGAGAAAAATAATTGTGTATAATTTCTTAACTGATAATTGGTTTCGTGCGAAGGGAATGTCTCGTTGTAGAAAGTGAAGGTATATACTAAACTTGATGGGGGGCTTAGCAGCATACTTATATTTCAGTGAGAATTCTATCGATGTGGCAGCTCACCTAAGAAGTATTAGAGCATTTATTTATCAATGAGAGAACTAGAACACCCCCCCACCACCACAATTAGAGCATTTATTTATCAATGAGAGAACTAGAACATCCCCCCACCACAATTAGGACATTTATTTATCAATGAGAGAACTAGAACACCTCACCACAAAACCCCTCCCACTTTCCAATTTCATAATGAGAGAACTAAAACTCCCCACCACACCACTCCCACTTTCCAATTTCATAATGAGAGAACTAGAACCCCCCACCGCACCACTCCCACTTTCCAATTTCATAATGAGAGAACTAGAACCCCCCCACCACAAAACCCCCACCACACCACCCCCACTTGCCAATCTGCGATTGGTGGGGGTGGTGTGGTGGGGGGTTCTAGTTCTCTCATTCTTTACCTACTAATATTTATTTAATATTAATGCTTTCTTTATGTTTTTTTTTTTAGTTTAAGTACCTTATGTATGTTTTTATTGCTTTTGTTTTGATAATAAATTTATTTTTTTCAATAAAATTACTTGTTTTTATATATAGTAGGCCAATATGATGAACTGGTGTATTAAAAAAATACAATTTATTTGGCAATCTCTAAAATATTGATGGCAATAATCCCTTAATTCATAAAAACATCCCAATGTAATATTAATTCTTATATTTTTGGATTTTTGATTATATATTTATTGGGGCGTATGTCATATTATCCCCTTTCATACTTTTTTTGGTAAAAGACGAAGAGGCGTATCTACTTTAGGGATGTTTTACACCCCTCAATAAAAGCACTAGCTAATGGCCTTCTAGATAATGCAATCCTTACACTTTAGTGTTGACTTTAAAGTTATTTGGTCGTTTGTAGTTTTCTTCTGTGATCTTTAATAAATGCTTCAATACACTTTTAAACTTTAAATTGCATTATCTCAAAACTAGATAGTCTTTACATTGACGAATTGTCAACGAATTTTAGTGCTATGCTGGCTAATGTAAGGGTATATCTATATTTATGATGAATAAATGATCATATTGAAAGAAATGTTTGTTAGAATTGAACGAGGCCTGGAGTAATGCTTATTAATTTAAATTTATGATACATGCGGGCTCTACGGGAATAGGAAAGCATGAAATAAACAAAACAATATTTGACTACGATGTTAATTCCAGCAATAGAAATCCAATCATTTGTGCATAGTTGTTTTAATGTGTTGAGTTACGTGGTGAATTTATTTATACCAAACCCGGTGAGTTTTTCACTAAGTGTTTTACTCTGAATAGACTTGAGGGTTAAGTCAAACTTATTAAAATGGTACAATCAGTTAAGTAATACAATAGTAGAGTCAATAGTCATTATGATAGTATAGTCAGATAGAGCATAGTATAGTGATGAGTAGAGCCCGCCAGTCAATACCACATATTCGTTAATTCCAGGGACAAACTGAGCTCTTAGTGACATACAGTGTAACACTGATGACGTCATAATACCTATTGTCACTTCTACCGCGCAAATAACTAGATATTGAACAGCTGTAAACACATTTGAGTGTTTGCTGCAAGTGACATCGGCCCCATTTTTATTGCCCGTTTAGCTTGTAATGAGAAGAATGCGCAGTATTAAACATAAAAACATGACGATTAATAAACTCAAGGTAAAGTACACGCGTGCACATCGACGCGCGCACTGATTGAATGTCTATGCTTTTGTTACGTTGTAATGTTATAGTCTAGTCGTTAGTTGATTGAGACTGGGGTAGTTACATACTCGCGTTCGCGGACTATTACATATTTAGTGCCTTTCTATTTTGGATATTACGCCATTGACAATTAAAAGGTAAGCAAGCTATCATTTGTTGCCCTCTCGTGTTTCTCATGTATGTAGTTTCCTGCGGAGTGAGTTCGTCCCTGGTATTTACGCAATGAGGTATTGACTGGTCGGCTCTAGTAATGAGATATTAATACTTGAAAGTCAATTAGAAAGCTGCCAGCTGATTTAGGTGCAGGTGTTAATAGATACCTAGAACGTTGTGATAAGCTTTTGTAGTTAGCCGTTAACATTAATCGTAGTTGTAGGCTTGGGCGCGAAATGGCCCTAGCTGAGTTGTAGACTTTGGCGAGGAATGGTCTTGAGTGTGTTAACGATAAATGTCTAAGGGTGTGTACACTGACCAGTGGTTGAGCATGTTCTTGATAGAGAGCGTTCTAGAGGTCTTTAGCAAGTAAGATAATCTAGTATTGAATAGCGCCATCGGATTAAAGCACTTACAGTGTTTCCTTTTCTCTCCATAGATTGACGTAGGCAGAAGAGAAGTCCGTGTACAGTAAACCGGTGAGTGCTAACCTGTTATTTACTTTTATTGAATAAACAAATACGCCCAGTAGTACACTAAGGTCTTACACTAATTACAAATACTTTCTCATTACACTAAAACTTGATGACCACAAGCTATTGCCAAAGAAATACAGTACTAAAATCTCAGAACTTAGTCAGTGGCGCCTGTTTTTAATTATTTCATTCAACGGTACAACTTTACACTGATTTGTCGACGCGAGTTGCTTCCATTTCTAAGTTGCTCGAAAATTAAGTCGTAGTTCATAAACAACTGTCTTATTGAACGTGTCGAGCTTTTGAAAACGATCTCCCCTGCACACCGTACTGCCCTAAATACCACTCTTACGGGTATTGTGCTGACTACAGCAATAGATTGTTTTGTGACAGAGGCGACAAGTGCATCTATATGCACCTCACATTCATGGAGCAGACTTTATACAGAAGAAGGTCACCTTGAATAACACCCATCGTTGCCAAGGTGGCCATAAGGACTTACCAATTAAGGAGCGTTTGTAAAAATTTTCGACGCGCCGGCGAATGCACTTACTCAGGAGGTATATGTAAGTACCGCCATGTTAACGTACACACAATTATTAATCCAAAGTGCCCGGTGTGTCTGGAAACCATTCCTTTAAAGGACGTGTATGTGTTGGAATACGGGCACGTCATGTGTGGCACGTGCTATATAAATTTAATTCCACGAACAGCGATTCAGCCAAGACTCGAAGTGAGGTGTCTCGTCTGCAAGGAAACGTCGCCCGGGAATTCTCATCTCCTATTGATAAATAAATAAAAATACCTTTATTTAACCTGGCGGGGTGTCAGCTCACAAAGCTGCTATAAATGCCAACCAGGGCATAAAGAAGTAGGTAATGAAAAATGATAATGAGAAATTCAATAACATATAAATTTTAATATTAATTTTTAATGTTTCAAATACTAAACGTGAGTATTCTCCAAATTTAATAACCATTTATTAACTTATAATTTACTAATTTACTGTTTAATAAATCAAGGGAATTGCCAACGGCAGACCAGAATTTCTTAAATTATCTAGAAACATGACGCTCGTTTCTCTATAATTAGACTTAGAAATTACTCTATGACGACACAACCAATACCAATTACAACAGTGAGGCGGACAGCCTGTCCAGAAACCGCCTCCTTCCAGATTGGCACTTACTGTCAGTCGCAACGGATCAAATATTTCAAATGTGGGGGACACCCGAAGTAGATCTATTTATGAGCAACCTCTCCAAAGTAGTGAACTGTTATGTATCAAGGGACGTGAATGATCGTCAGGCCAAGTTCACAAATGCATTCAATCGAAATTGGATCTACAGACTGGAGTGGGCATTTCCAACTCCCAGCTTGATTCCCAGAGTTTTGAATCATCTAAATGCAAGAGGGATGTTTATTCTGATTGTTCCCAATTGGAAGAAGGTATTTTGGAGGATAGATGTGAAGCAAAGGGCAGTTGCTCCTCCCGTGAAGCTGAAAGATCTTCACTTCAACCTGGTGGTTGCTCTCATTCAAAAGCCTCTACCCCAAGCCCAAAACTTAAAATTGGAAGCCTGGAAGGTATGAGGTGGGCCTCTATGATATCTGAGGGGTAAGCTCAAGACACAATTTGCTTGAACAATTTTGGCGCAATTCTTCTTTCAAAATAAACGTTTTCCCTTGAAAGGGGTGGGTGACGTGGGTAGGAATAGAAATATTTCAGCAAATGATCCTGATCCAGTTAAAGTAGCTCAGTATCTCTCCTCGTTGCATCTTGTTAAAGGCTTAGCACCCACTACGTTCAAGCTACACAAGTCGGTTATAGCAACATTTGCTAAGCCTGATGAAAGTGATCAGATAACTAACCATCCATTGGATAGGAGGAATTAGCATACCAGTTTTAAACAAAAAAGTATATGGGATCGTAAACCATCTTATAGCCTGGATGAGATCAGATAGAGTGAACGAGAATAGCCTCTTCCAAACGTCTCGCAGACTTGCACTGATCTTGTTGCTGGCATCAGGTCGTAGAATATACGACTTGACGCTATTGAGGATAAGCAATGACTCGATGATTAGTGATGAGTCAGTTATTTTCTGGCCTATATTTGGCTCTAAAACTGAAAAGAGAAACTCAAGACAATCAGGATGGAAGCTAAAAAATTCCTATTGTGAATTAGATCCAGTCTATTGGATTAAGGCATATCTTCAGGTGTCTTCAAAGAGGAGAGCTGCAAGGCATGACTTATTTGATCTTTTTATTTCCTCTCAGAGAAAGGTAGTTCCTGCTTCTAGGACAACTATTGCGGGATGGATAAAGACGGCTTTTGTTGAGGCAAAAATTAATTACACGCCAGGCAGTATTACATCTGCAGTATCTTCATCCAGAATTGATAACAATATTCCTTTAGATGTTATTTTAAGTAATGGGAACTGGAAGGATAAGGCAAATTTTTTTAAATATTACTGTAAATATTTAGACCGCGTGCAGGTACCCTCCGAGAAAAATAATTTAATACAAAATACTTTTGTTCCCATTTAGCCTTTAGTTAGTTTAAATAGAAACTTTGTTTTTATTTTGTACAGCAATTTATGCTTCGTTTTGTTTAAAATAGTTTCTGATTGTATATTCAATAAAAGTTCGTTTTCTTTTCATTTCTCTTTGTAAAAAAAAAACTTATTGAGATCACAGTACGTTTCCACGTCGTCGTCAGATCCTAAGCACTTCTCATAAGTGGTCAAGCCGACGGCACAGGACCTAAAATATACAGGGTTTTCCCCCCGAAGGGTAGAAACCGACTTATTTTAGACCTCGCCTAGGCTTGACGCCGGCAAGCTCTTGACAACTTATTCAAAGGTACTAAAGAAGAATCCCGTTCGCTCGAGGCGCGCGGTAGACAGGGGCGGGAGCCTGACTAGGCGTGGAGCATACCGAGGTGAGGTTAAGGAGGTAATCTCATAAGGGGTCAAGCCTAGGCAAGGCCTAAAATAAGTCGTTTTCTATCCTTCGGGGGGAAAACGCTGTATATTTTAGAATACAATTAATGTAACTATGTATTTACAGGATTTAGAAATATTTGACATAGAAAATGATTACTGTTTCTTTGGAAGAAGGTTCAACCCAATCAGATTACCTACATGCAGTAGTAAACACAAAGAGTTTTTGTAAATTAATTCTGCAGAGAGGCAGTGTATTCAAGGACATGTTAGACGCTTTTCAAGAAGAATTTTTCGACAATGGGGAATTGCAGGTTGAAATGATAGTTCCAAACGGAAAAACTGAAAACGCAGAAGACTTAGTGGGTGTGCTAAGGGATGCTTTTTCAGAGTTCTTCGATACATTTTATGAAACATGTACAATTGGTACAAGTTTGAAAGTATCATATCGTCGGCCTAATTACGTAATTATAATTCCACGAAAATCAGTTTTGGGATTATTGTATCATATTGTTTGTGAAAATACTCTGCATCTATCATACAAACCTCATACCTCCAAAAAATTCGATAGGTTAGATAAAAAGGAATTTCCAAAATTTCATAATTTTTTTGTTATTTCAAACCCCCTAACTGCGAGTTGCCCATGTGTAAGCAATATGCATGGTTACAATGCTCTAACAGGTTGTTGTTTTTCATTGTATTATTAATTTGTGAGCTCACAAAGTAAGTACTGTTATTTGTTGTTATTTATATATTGAAGTGATTTTCAAGTTCTAAATAATTGAATGACAAGAATAAATAGACCATTCCAGAACACGTGACTTTGACAGATCCGCCATTTTGTCTGGGTGGTACACAAACCGATTATTCTCCGTTTGTTTACGTGCGTTTCTGTGTTCTTTTGTGCTGTGAATTAGTTTATTTTATGATTTTTTGCAATTTTTTTCGCCAAGATGTCTCGAAGTGTATACTATTCAACCCTTGATGGTGATATTAAGTGCAGATATGATAAAAAATCGAAATTATAGACAGCATTGGCCCCTAGGCAATTCCTCCTGAGGAATGTAGGCTTGAAATTTATAAGTTGCCCAATATTACCATGATGGACTTAGTGAATTATTTAATACTAACCCATAGTTATTACACTGGTCAACAATTGAAGGCTTATAAAAGTTTGCAAGCCTACAAACATTATGAATCTGGCTCTGTTCAAGGGATTTTGGCAAAACAAATCAATGATGAGGCATTTATTGTCATTGGGAAGGTAAGAAATCAAGGTAAATGTGTAATTTTACATTATAATTAGATTCTGTATATTAATGTTTATCATTTTAATATGCCACAAAGGTAAGTTTGGATCATTATTTTAAAAGACACCAGCATTTCCAGTGCTCATTGTACATGTATGGCTGGTTTATCAGAAGTATGCAGTCATATAGCCACAGTTCTGTTTTGTTTGCATGCTCGTCCAAATACCACCGAAGACAGCGGTCCTGGTCCAGCGTGCACTGAAAAACTTTCCGTTTGGCTAGTACCTCCCATGAAAAACGTGGAAATGTTACGAATACGGGATATGGATTGGTTAAAAAAAAAACACGGGGGTAAAGGATTTGTCTCAGGAACATGCTCCTCTTGATAAAAATGAAATTTGTGATATGCTAACCAAACTGTGAGAAATCGGTTTAAACCCAGCTATTTGCCGTTTATTGGAATCATTTGCTTCTGAGATAGAAAACAAGGTTCAAAATTTAGCACCTAGTATGGATACTTGGTATTCACCGGATATAGTTGGCAAGTCATATGAAGGAAGAACTGTTAGCTGTATCCAAAAATTTGAATAT
Organism: Rutpela maculata; assembly: GCA_936432065.2. Lineage (NCBI taxonomy): Eukaryota > Metazoa > Arthropoda > Insecta > Coleoptera > Cerambycidae > Rutpela > Rutpela maculata. Next base: position 86,003,750 of record OW386292.2, read on the forward strand.
GAATATTTCCGAGGAGCAGATCAAAGCAATTGAGGCAGCAACTCGAGAGCAATCTCAAAATAATACTTGGTTTAAGTACAGAGCAGGAAGAATTACAGCTTCTCGTTCAAAGCAGTTTGCAGAACATCGATAGAGAAACCTTCGTTAACTGTAATAAAAGGCGTCTGCTACCCACTAAAGGTAATTTTTTATAGTAAGGAGACTTCCTATGGCATTAAACATGAAAAAACTGCTTTAGCAGACTACATAAAACATATTTGCAGTGAACATACAAACTTTGTGTCAGCAAGTGGATTTGTCATACCAAAAAAACATCCGGAAGTGGGCGTATCTCCAGATGGTTTAGTGGCATGTGACTGTTGTGGTTTGGGGTGCGTAGAAGTAAAATTTCCATACTTATTAGTCGGCAAATCAAATTTAGAAGAATATGTGTCTAAAAGACATACTTGTTTAAATTTTAATGACGGTCAATTTTCTGTGAACCGTAATCACTGTTATTACTACCAGATACAGTGTCAGATGTTTGTGACTGATTGTAAATACTGTGATTTTGTAATATGGTCCAAAGAATTAATGTATATTGAAAGGGTTTTGTATGATAATAACTTTTTTCTGGAAAACTTAACAAAAGCATTAGATTTTCACAATTATGTAATAAAACCAGAATTTCTATCAAAATATTTTACGGAAAAAGGAGGGATGGGTAGATTAAAAATGTGGTGTCTATGTCAAAAGCCTGATGATGGACGGCCAATGCTAAGATGTGACAGTGATAATTGTGAGGTTCAATGGTTTCATTTCGAATGCATAAATATTTCTGATATCGCTTTAACTTGGTATTGCCATAACTGTAGTTAGTTTTTTTATATTGTTTCTCATAAATATTCCTGATATCCCTTTAACTTGGTATTACCATAACTGTAGTTAGTTTTTGTATTGTTTGTAACAAAAAATAAATAATGTCTGTGTAGACCATTTCTTGTAAACACGATAACTTCTGTTAGATTAAATTTACATGTATATCAGTTACTATTTTTTTAAAAAATTTATATGCTATGAAATTTTTATATTGATATTTAATATAATGGTTTTTTGTTTGTCTACACCTGAAATTGGGTGTTTTAAAAACATAAAATTTAATATTAAATAATGACATGTTTTATTTACTGGGGATAAAAATATATAATATTGATGGCAATATACAGTTACATTGAAATAAAATAAATAGGTATAAGTAAAACTGTTTTTTATTCATAAATACATACATAGATAGACATAATATATTTTAATGTATAATTAATGCTTATTATAATTTAATTTTAACAATTAATAATTTTTTATTTATCTGGTCTCATATGAAATAGAGTGAAAGTTCTGATCTGACTAATACCTAAATAATGTTTATCTACAATCGTGTAAAAAGTAACAGTTTTTAACAGTATTTTATTCATTATTAATTTTTAACAATATGTACTTCTACTTTGCAATTAACACAATTTTCAATATGACCATGAAGTAACAATTAGAATGGAGACTTCAACTACAACTTGAATAATACTAAACGTCAAAGTGACATTCACAAAAAGTTGATACAGTTTTACAGATATTCATGAAAAATGCCCATTTCTTAAAATAATTGGAACGATCGAAGAAAAAACGTTGTAAGACACACTTGTAAAAAGCCTCTTTATTGCACTCATGGCTTTATCTAGCCATTCGTGCAATAAAGAATGGCTTTTTACACTTGTATCTTAAATAACTATTTGTAATCATAATTTAATGTTTAAACCTGATAAATAAAATTAAGAAAATTGTCAGTTACATGGTATTTAAGAGGGGCACATGTTTATGAATGCGCTACATACCACGACAATTTTATCCAATGCACTACAACAATTTCTTTGTTTTGATAACATGCTTATGGGTATTGTTTCATGAAAAATCTTATATTTTGTTTGAGCCAACCTATAATTTTCTCTACATGAATTCGTACAGTTGCAATGTTTCGTGTATTTTCCAAATCTGTAGGATGCAACTGAGTTTTGCCTCTTGTAAAAGCTGGTATTTGCAAATGAGCTCCCAAGACTTCCAGTGAATCCTGGATTAAAAAACCTCTATCGGCCAAAACTATATCGCCAGGTAAAATTAAATTTAAAAAACTACAATTTTCAGTTAAAAATTTGTCACTCGTTCTTCCACCCCAAGCCTCAGATATGTAAGAAATAGTGCCATGAGGAGTAATTCCGATAAGAAATTTGACAGTTTCATGGTGTTTATAATTTGACCAACAGTGAGAAGCATTTACAACACTGGAAGAGTTTCAGTGAAAACTTCAAAGCAATCTATAATAACTGCTACTCGATTACCAAAAGTTTCCTTGAAACATGCCGGAACGTTTTTTTGCAGAGCTTCTCGCTCTGGCCAATATACTAGATGCTTAAACCTGTCGTAAAGTACATCAAGAGTTTTGTAAAAAGTTTCTGATGCAGTAGTTGGGCTTATCGCAAATCTATAGGAAAGGTATTTGAAAGGTAAATTTAGACGCACCTTCATAAGAGTAAGTAGTAACTGTTGAAAAGTAGAAAGAGCCTTATTAGGATGAGAAGAAAGATATGAGGAAACATAATCATGGACTAAAAACAGCATACCGGCTTTTGGAAATCCAGTAAAATAACATGTTTTCACGTCATCATTTTTAAAACAATCTTCACTTAAATCGATTATATCAAGTTTTGTTTGCAATGTGTAAATTTTGGAATTGCAAAAATTTAATTCGTTAAAAACACGACTTAAATATTCTACACTTAGGTCAGTTTGAACCGACTGACTAACACAGTTTTCATGAATTTGTCTCGCTGAAATCTATTCGTTGTTATTACCATTAAAATGTTCTGTAGGATTTTCTGCGTTTCCGTCAATAGCCTCAGTTTGAACCTAAAAATAAAAAGTAAAAAATCTAAACTTTATAATGTTATAGCAACACACCTTTGTTTCTATCCTAGCTCTTTTTATGGACCTTTCAAATCTCGATGCAGATTGACTCGGTTGGATGCTGGAAACGTATCCCAAATTCTGGTTGGGTATCCAGTCTGGATTAGTTTTATCCTCTAGGGCAGCTGGTTTTCCTAAAATCGTACATATTATTATAATAGTTAATATTTATATATTTGCACATTTAATTTTATCCTCGATTCTAACCTTAAAATCTAAAAGGAATTTTGTACGAAAATTAGGTTCTTACCAGTTATAAAATGTTTGGAACAAATACGGCCGTTTTTTAGATGGCTTTCACTTAGGGGCCCCCGTTTCAAACTATTAATCCAAGCATTTCTTCTTTCTCTAGACAATGCATTAAGATGATCTCCTCTATTAGTTAAAATTGCGGGAAATCGAAAAAACGATACATTATCTCTTTCAGCACGCATTGAACATTTAACAACACTACAAAAATGAGGCATTTTCTATAAATCAGACCAGGATTAAACAACTTTGTAATGAAATACTCTTAATGTTTACATACACAAATGGTATTGTATGCCACCCAGCAAATATGGCCGAGAATTGGAGTTAAGTGGTTTGACCAGGTTAGAGTTTATAGGTTAGAAAATACAGAGATGGACTTACATGTTTTGATAAGTCTCTTTTTTTTTCAATTATCACCTTAATTTCACATTTTATCGCTAATGGCAATTAATAAAATACCTCAATGGATCATTATACAATAGAAATAATATCTATTATTACTTTGAATTTAAAGGTTTTATATAGTTATGTGATTTGCAAATAGCTCGATAACTGGAGTTACGTGGTTTGTAAATGCAATATAAATAGTTTGTTTTTGTGAAATTGAAAGATGTAAAATGTAAATGTAAAAGTCTGAAATTACACTGTGCTTTTTTATCTAATGAGCAAACGACAAATATATTGAAACAATTTTGGGAAATGAGATGTAAGTTTAACGGGGAGAGCACGTGACAGAAAAGGACCAGGACAATCGAAAAGAGAATTCACTTATAAATTTCATTTAGCTGGCATCGACATCATACTATCGGTGTAAATTATCTTTGTACACAATATGACATTCATTGACTTGAAAACTAAGGACGGATTCATGGAATAAAAGTGGAGTTGAGCTCACTAGCAATGAGTTTGCAAGCATTTTGACATTACTTCATTGTTTCCCAATTACGTAACAACAGTAATAAAATGATATTTACAGCGATGTTTGTAACTACCACAATCGTTGTGCTATCTTGGTAAATGCACTAATGCATTTATCAAAGCAGCATAATATTGTTATAAATAATTATTTTTTATTTATTTGCTTTTATCATGATTAGAAAATATTTAGGTATTAAGCAAATCACAACTTTATTTATTATGAAATTTTATGCTCAAAACTTAATAGCTAGCCGTACCGATTTATCTACTTGAGATCAAATAGAAAAACTTTTAAAATAAAGTTTTGGCGATCAACGCGATTTGCAATATCAGAAACGAATGGCCTTACGACTTTGGATTTCGACTATAACAATTAAGAGCTGTTTTCATAGCAAAAATTAACGATGATTTCCCGGATCCACAACTAGGAAACTTTCAAATTCACAATTACATTAATATTACCAAAACAATGTTCATCACTAACCTACATTAACGTTCAAACAATTGTGAGAATAAAAAATCTAAAACCATTAGAAGATGCGCTAAATTATGTTCTAGAAGCGGAAGAATTCCAAAATTTTGCCAAACTACAAGCGTCTCGTAGTGGATCTTATCAATCAATACCAAGACCCACCTTACAAAATACGCCACCACATAGAAATATTCAAAATCCAATTTTTAATCGAAAGCCTAAAGTTCAAAACTTTAACCAAAGTGCATCATACCCTGTGCAAAGAAATTTCACTCCACCACAATTTAGAACAAATTTTTCATCAAATTCTTATAATCAGTTCACGCCACCATAATTTCCCCACTAACAGACAAACATTTGGATCATCACGACAAAACGTCTGGAAACCAAACCAAAATACCAACTTATCGAAACCAACACCGATATCTGGCATATCTCATAATACTCAACAAAGCCTCACGACAATGTCAGGTGACAGTCATTATTTAGATAATACTGAAACCACCACGTTCCACCTTATGATAATGAAGCATACCACGATGCGTTGGAATATGATCTAAGATACGAAGACGTAACACTCTATCAAACTCAAGAAGAGAATTATAATAACCAAGACCTAGAACAACAGGAATCGACAAACAATAGTTTTGACAGAGATGATAATGACGCCTCAAATTTTATGAATGTCGAGCCAACACAATACCCGACTTAAACGCAATAAATGCACTACCATATATTAATATCACCTTAAAAAATAAAACTTACAAATTTCTAGTAGATATTGGATGTTCTTTTTCAATAATTAGACCCGCTATAGTCGAAATGAATTTTCCACAAGAAATTTATCTTGACCCAGCAACAATTCAAACTTGTGCCGGCAAAACTAAAGCTCTTTACAAAGCAAAAATTCGACCATTTGAACAAATTCATTCCCGTATGCCTATTGATTTCATTCTATATGATTTTCATAATTACTTTGACGGACTCATCTCATAGGGCTACAAGACCTCATGAATACCGAACTAAACATAAATCTGTCAAATCAAACTCTAGATAATAATTGCGTACAAATTCCACTATAAGTACTTTAGAGACGATTTTTCATCCTGCAATTATGTCTTGAACCCGTTGGAAATTCATAGAATCAAAACTCCGGTAGTTGTAGAAAACGGAACACTTCTAATCCCTGAATTTCACTCAGCTTCTTTTTATGCCCCTGAGACATTGTCCACTAGCATAAATTATATCGCTGAAGTCGGGGTTCACAATTTGACCAATGTACATAAACTAGTTTCATTTACCGAACCGCAAAAATCAGTTACATTTGAAGACTAAGAATACGACATCTTTAATTGCAACATCACTCATATTAAACAAAACATTGATTGCCAGCAGATCAATGTACAAAACGGTATTAGAACCGATCACATGAATGAAGAGGAAAAACAGCCGATACTAAATGTATGCTTAGAATATTCGGACATCTTCCAAAGCCCGACCGACCAATTACCCTTTACTCCCCTCATTAAGCACGAAATCAAGGCAAAAGATGGAAACCTCTGTTACTCGAAAACATATCGCTACCCACACATTTACAAGGCAGAAGTTCAGAGACAGCTGTCAAAAATGCTTCAAGATGGTATCATTCGACCCAGTGTATACCCTTGGAGTTCTCCAATTTGGGTTGTCCCAAAAAATTTGGATTCATCTGGACAGAAAAATTGGCGAATAGTCGTCGACTATAGGAATCTAAACGAGAAAACAATCAGCGAGAAATATCCGATCCCGAACGTAACAGCTATATTAGATAAACTTGGACGAAGCTGTTATTTCACTACCTTGGATCTTGCTTCAGGTTTCCACCAGATTGAAATGGCGTCTGAATCAACACTAAAAACTGCCTTCAACAACGAACACGGACATTCGAAAGGCATTTTGAGTTCCTCAGAATGCCTTTCGAATGCACCAAGCATATTTCAAAGAATCATCGACAATGTGCTTCGAGAATATATAAATAAGATCTGTTTAGTATATTTAGACGATGTGATAATATTTTCGACGCCCCTACAAGAACATATCGCTAATCTAAAAATAATATTTCAGATATTCGTAATTCTAACCTAAAAGTGCAGCTAGACAAATCTGAATTTCTCACGAAAAACGTTGAATTTTTAGGCCACATTGTTACCCCGAATGGAATTAAACCAAATCCTGACAAGATCGCTACCATAAAAAAATTCCCCATACCTAAAACACACAAGGAAATCAAATCATTTTTGGGATTATTAGGATACTATAGAAAATTTACAAAGAAATTTGCGAAATTAACCAAATTCCTTACTAGCTGTCTAAAGAAAGGCTGTCTAAGGAAAGGAATTATTTATTTACTTTTTCTTTTTTATTATAAATTTTCGTTTCGTTTCGTAGACTGGGGTTGTGCTTAATAATTAATTTACAGAATAAAAACAAAATAAATATTTGATTTGGGCCCGCAATAAATAATTAAAATGACGTGTTTCGCAATACTAGGTGAAACATTATGTAAATGGATATGGGCTGAAACAAACAAAACAAAACAAGAATAGAAATTTTAATGAATAAAATTGCTTCAATTTCAATTGATCTCAGTTGAAAGAGCTTCATGCTCATTTCTATACATTTTTCATTAAAACATTGGATAAATATTGGTCTGAGGTTTATAGAAAGAGGTCAACATTTAAAACAAAGTATGCCGATTTCATTAACGAACAGTTTCAATATATATTTAAATGTGTTGATACAGAGAATGAAGTGCCTGAAGAAAATTCTCGCTCTTCAACTTCTGATACTTCGAAAATCCTCGGTCGTGGTCGCCCACGATCAAATGATGACAATGCCAGCGAAAGAACACTTCAAAAACTTCGTAATAGTTACAGCCAGGAAGTAATAACTAAAGTAATTGTGCTTCAAAAAAAGGCAAAAGTTGATGAGGACGAAGTTCAGCTTAATAATGATGACTTACTCAATAGGACCCTGGCTATGTACATGGATTTAGGACTTACTAAAGCTAAAAATGAGATTCTACGAAAACATAATGAAAATTTATTTGGAATAAATGGATTACCTCCTTATAAAACAATTTTGTCTACGAAACAAACATGCTATCCTGAAAATATTGAGGTTAGAGATTGTGGTGCTCAAATAGATTTGCAGTCACTACTACATCATACTACTGCACGTCGAATTTTTTTATTATTTTCAGTCAAGGAACTAAAAAAACTAAAAAATAATCATGCCGTTTTAATTGGGAAATGGGGACTTGATGGTGCTTCGGGTCAGCAACAATTTAAACAGAGATGGTCTACTACTGATACAGGAAATTCAAAAGAAAGCGATGCTTCAGTGTTCAGGATATCATATGTGCCTCTAAATATTACATCGTCAGATGGAGAGATTCTGAAGAGAAATACTAGACTATCATCAGTCAGACTGTTCAGGCGAATTAATTTCCAATTCATTAAAGAACGCCAGAAATAAGTAAAAATACATATGAGTATTATTGTAATGAAATCTCTCATTTAAAAACAACGTCAATAAACATGAACGAACAAAAATATAGCATTTCTCACAAACTATACTTTGCTATGGTAGATGGGAAAGTTTGCAATGTTTTAACTGGACAAACTTCTACGTCTTCATCTTATATATGCGGTCCTACTCCGAAACAAATAAATGATTTGATGGCCTCGTAGCATTAAAAGTTATTTTGGTTTATCTATTATACATTGTTGAATTAGGTGCATGGGGTGCATTTTACACATTTCCTATAACTTAAAGTTCAAAAAGCATGCTGCAAAAGATGGCGATAAATTATTTAAAAAAACCAAAAAATGAGCTGAAGTCAAAATTATCGATACTCGTAGATGTGGTACAACAAGGCCATGGAAGTACTAACGATGGTAACACCGCGAGGCATTTTTTCGAAAAACCAGCAATCGTTGCTGATGCTACCGGAGTTAATATCCATTTGTGTAAATGGGCGAAAGAAGGTGGTTGGGTTTAGTAAGACTCCGTGTAAATTCGTAGATATAAACGGAAAAAACTTAAACAAATGAAACATAACTAGAGTATACCTAAGGAAGTGCTTCAAAACATAGTAAAGTTTTAAAAAAGAACCAAGTGAATAATCAATTAAAAATCCACAAAAATCGATTAAAATAGTGCAAATTACAGTGTTACTTCCTTAAATGAGTAATGAAAAGGGCCGGAAACCGCCGCAAATCCCAGACTAGGGCCGTACCGAGGACCGTACCAATAAACTCGAAGTTAATAACATCTGCTACTTATCTGCCACTTAAGTGTACTTAGAGACAAAATAAAAATAAAGCAAAGCGTATAAACCAAAACGGATCTATATTATAAAAATATAAAATTGACAATCTAGGAGGCAGTTAATACAACTTGAAATAATAAATAATATGGAAAATCCCAGTAAAGAAATTTATCAATTACTGCAACATGTATCAACCAAAAATGACAGCATAATTTAACCAAATGAAAAAATAGCAACACAAAATAATAATATTGTCCAACAAAATGAAGAAATAAATAAAGAAGTAGAAAACATACATAACAATATAACTAAAATAACGGAAGAACTGAATTCCCTGAAAATAAAAAAATCAGACCCTAGACGAAGAAAATAAAAACTTGAAGATAAAAAAATGTTTTTTACTTTTTGTTAAAGTACAATATCTTCGTACATGGTCTAACAGGTCCAGAAAAGACTCGTTTAAATATCTGGAAACTAATAAACGATACGATAAATATCAATTGCGATTTGTCAGAGATTAGGGATCCGTTCAGAGTCGGGAAGAAGCAAGAGGGAAAAGAACGTCCAACAAACATAGAACTACAGATATACGACTTCAAGACAAACATACTCCAGCAGGCAAAAATTTCTTTAAAAAACACTGGCATATTTATAACACAAGAATTCTCACAAGAGGAACAGGCTAAAGGAAAATACATGTATTCACAGCTGAAAGCTGCCAGAGCAAAAGGACTGAATTTTTTTTTTTTTACCATAGTACCATATCAAAATAATTCTTTTAGTTTGTATACGTTATGATTTATGATTTTTTTCAAAATTACATGCTTTATTGTGACAATTTTTTTTAACTGAAAAAAAGAAATTAAAAAAATACTCCTTCGAACCATATTGCTCCAGACGACTATATTCGCTAGCAGCAAAATAATTGCGCACAGCACCAGCCACGGCATTTGGGCCGTGCGCAGTGTGAAAGGGTTAATCTCTTTCGCAGTATTTTCGGAGTGTTTCGTCATTCAGGGAGAGGATGATTTCAACCCCGGGGCTGTTTTGGCGTCTCCTAGTCAAAAGATGTTCGATTTATCAATATTTCCTGTAAAAACCCCGATCTGTCAAGCCCTCACAGAACAAGAGGTGTTTCTTTTTTCATTTAGGGTAGGTCCAGAAGGGTGAGGGAAAGTATTGCAATTATTGTGTTACTCTCCCTCGAAAATTGGAAGAAACCGTTCTTCAGCCCTTTCGTAGCATTTTTGGAATGTTTTGTCATTCCAACCTCCGGGTGTTGTTTTGACGTCTCCTGGTCAAAAGATACTCGACTTATCAATATTCCCTGTAGTAACCCCAATATGTCAAGCTCTCACAAACGTATTATGGAAAAATCAGAACAGTAGTAGTAGTTTTTTTGGGGGGAGAAGGTACACCACCATCATTTCCGTGGTACGATAGAACGTTGGGTGTATGTGACTAGAGCCATTTTAAACGATTCAGAAGTTCAATTTCAACGCGTGTCGTTTTATTAGATTTAATAGCCATTTAACCCCGAATTTAGGTATGAAATGTCAATTTTCAAAAAATTGGGCAATGAAACATATATTTTTGACGTGATATTTGGAATCAGCCCCTCGAAAAACATAAGGATGGGTGTCTTTCACCTTTGGAAAATAAAAATTTTTTTTTGTGTGCCTGTTATTATTCTTCGCTCGCTACGATATTCAAGAATACTAAATTTTTTGTTTTTAATACCGTTGATCTGAAATACGCTGGCGCTCTTCTGGCCTAGTACAGCAGAATAAATCTAATAAAAAATAAGCTAGCTGGGGCTAAGGTGATGCACCTCTTGTTTGGGTTGGTGCCAAAACTAAGTGTTGTGTGTTGCAACTTTACACGCTGCTGCAAGGCTTTTAATATGTCGTTGTTGGCATATATAACTAGAAACGTGTTATTTTATTCTTAAAGAGCAGCAAAAGAGAAAGAAAACATTTATCACTATACACTTATGCTGTTTTTACTTTATGGAGATGGTGGCAAAATATGTACATTTAATATCGAAAAGTGTGGGACAGAAGTCAGTTTTTAAAGGTATTATAGCAGGTGTTATTATTAGTCTTGATTTTGTGAAAGTGAAGAAATGGTTTGTATTTTTTGCGGTTATTTTATCGTGTCCTTATGACAATAATTAAGTAAAAATCGCTTACGAATCAATAAAGCAAATCATACTGAAGGAACCAATAACTGCACCTATTATTGATGTACACATGCAGTGTACTGACACACTGAATACAGAAAATTCAGAGAAACGACCTTGCACTTCAAATCCTTTTTATCAGGAAACTCTGCTCACAAAACACAATATTCATCAATTCGACGAAACGAGTGATCACAACAAACTGTAAAATCCCGAATTTTTGAATATTTTATTAATTAAATGTCTTCCTTACAATCCGCTGTTGAGTAATTATACCACTCAACACTTTATCTTTCAGGCACAAGGTTGTGCTCGTATAAGCAATTCAGTAATTGAAAATTATTTTGGTTACGTAAAGAATCAGCTACCGAAAGGAGATAAAAATCTAAGATGCCCAAGATGCATCAGGATGTTTAGGGAAGATACTTTCATTATACAAGGAAATGGTTATAGGGATTACAAAGTCGAACTAATCAACCAGAAAGAAAAGAAAACCTACAACTGAAGATAATTCTTCCGAAATATTGTCTCAGGAAAGATGGAAAAAGAAGGTATAAATAAAAGAATAGTCACTTTTTGGTGCTATACCTGAATAAACAAGTTAATAATCCATCTACGAAAAAAAAAAGAGAAGGTTATGCAAAGAAAAACTTGAAATGTGTGTATTGCGGTTACAGTTTACTAGACGAAACTGTCGACTATGTTCAATCCGATATTTGTGATGGATACGTGCACCAGAAATGTGAATCGTCTACAGAAAAATCAGATCCAGGCCGATTTGTCTGAAAAAGGTGTACGCTAATAATAGTTAATGCAGGATAGTGACGAAAATAGATCTCAGGAGAAACTGAATGTGTCGTGTGATGAGAAAGAAGAAATAGCCGAACTGCACACTATCTGCACATAATACATAAAATCCATTAATCTCGATGATATCCAGAGACAAGAACTGGAATAAGGAATGAGAGACCAAAGTGAAATCCCTCTCAGGAATGTCGAAAGGCGTAAAAGATGGATTCCAATTTTGGCCGAATATATAGTCAGAATACTAAGACAGCTTTTAGACCATTCAAACTTAAATACAGCTGCTATACAACATGGGAAGATAACGAGGAAATTGCCCTAAAGTAATATGAAGATTACACAAAGAAGAAATGCCAACAAGTCGGATTATTTATTCCCAAACTTATACTTTTCTGGGTGCATCTGCAGACGCTGTAGTGAAAAATGACGGATTAACTGAAATTAAATGCCCGTACAGTGCCAGGAACGTTCATCTCGGAAGTGCAAAGGTAGATTATTTGGACAAAACGGAAATTTAAAACGGGTGCATAATTATTATTTTCAAATGCTAGGTTTCTTGAAATCTCCGACAGAGACTGGTGTGATTTCGTAACACAGACGTATCAAGGCATAAAATAAAAATAGAGAGGATCTGTAGAAGTGCCAATTCAAAAGAGTATATGCGAGCCTCAGACATTTTTATAACTTCTACTGGAGAATTACCCATCACCCTTGGTACCACCAAACTATCCTCAGACCACTGAACATTTACATTCAACTTACAACCAATTATAGAAGAATTCACTATATTGAAAGGTAAATTCGATATAATGAAACTTTCTCTAGAAAACAATACAAGTCATAAAAATGAATATTTTAATTATTATATTTTAATTTCTATAATGTAATTAATAATAATTAAATTATTCAGCTCATACACAGAACAAATACCAAAGAAACAAAGATTGAATTGACATTAGCGGCACATGCGCAATTGAAGGGTTACGACGCGTTATTGAAGGTCTCGTAAAAAATGAGCGAAACTGATAATTCTGACTTCGAATTCGGTTTCAGCGGGTCCAAATACATAAGGGCATACTGGTCTGATTCGAAGGCCACACCACTTTTTTTTTGGGGGGGGGGGGTGTTTTTTTGGAGTTAGGAGTGAGAAAAGAAGCAACCTGACAATTCTGATTTCGGATTCGATTTCAGCGGGTCCAAATACATAATGATACACTGGTGTGGTCTGCAGGCCAGACCACTTTTTTTGTGTGTGTGGCTGTGTATTTAACGTCTTGAGACATACAGTGTAACCATCTAAGAAAAAAGCACTTTCAAAAAAAAAAAAAAAAATTCATTATAAGTAAGGCCAAAACTGAGGTCATATTCAATTTCAGCGAGCCGAAATTAATGGGAATACAATGGTTTAGTTCGCTGAGCATGACTTTTTTTCATTTGTAGGCCAGTATAATTTATGCACTTAAGCGGCTTCGCAAACTAATATCTCAAAAATAGCTCAATTTTGGGGATTACGGCTATTGACTTTTTTGTTTGTAAGACCAAGTACAATAACTTCGTACACTCTACAAACTAGGGCGTATTGGGCCCAAAGTCCCATAAGACTTTGGTATCCTTCTTTAACAGAATTGTTACAAATAAATTATAAAATATCTACTGCTTATCGCAGCCAATCAATTGGAGGGTGTGAATGAAATCATCGCATTCTTAATGAGTACATCCGTATTAGGGTGGCCCATCTCTATAGGGGGTGAATTCTTTTTGCGTATTTTTTAAGTCTCACCCCACGAAAATATACTATTATACTAGGAATAATTTATGTCAAAGTTTCAGATAATTCGGTGAACGGTAACCCGTGCCGCATTCAGGTAGAAATTTGTAGATAAGATTTTATTAAGGTAATACACTTAAATTTTACTTAAAATACAAATATCTACCTCTTTTCTCATAATGTTTTATTGGTGTAATTATTTCCTAGAAATTATTTGTTTTGGAAGTTTGGAAATATAATGCACCTACGGTAGGTTTTTATGTCAGTTTGCAATTGTGTTTTACAGTGGTGACATTATAAGTTATAGCATACGTTCCTTTTTGAAAAAACATTTAACGATGGCTGATGTTAGATCCTTACGAAAGGATACTTTCATTTACTTAGTTGGACACTATTCGTCACAAATCATTGGCAATAAATTGCCGTCTAATAGACAAGTATTACAAGTGCTCTTTTATAACATTCGTGAAGTGAAGCTAGGTGTACATGAAAGTGCTAAATTAACAATGAAAGAGGTGTCAGTTTTTTGGGATAAAGCTCGCATTCCGACACGTCAGGATTTTCATTGTGTTAAACAACTAGATAAACTTTATGCAGAGTGGAGGAACTTACAAAAATCGGCTAAAAGGGCCAGTGCGGGAGGCAAAGAAAAAAATTTCGTTGAAAAATTGGACGATCTCTTTGACATTTCTCATGCAAATGCATTGGAGTTGATGAAAATAGATGAAGATAAGCAGTTTTTAATTAACCAAAGAAAAAAGGGACGTCCCGGATTTATGCATGGTATTGATTATCAACTTGCTTCTCAAGAAAAATCAGCTGAGGAGAAATTACAGAAATTATCCGAACGAATGCAACGAAGTCAACAAGAAAAAGCTAGATTAGAGGAAACAGTCACCTGTCCATCATCAAGTAGTAATTCAGCCGACTCCAACGAAAATGAAGATGAAATAATCGAAGCCCAAGAAGAGTTGTTACAAGACCAGCCTGGCCCGTCACAGCCAAAAAAGAGGAGATTGTATGGAACATGTAACATCATGCAAAATAAGCGACAGGTATGGAGTCCATATTTTGACGGCAGTAGCAGAAGCACTAGGACATGACACCACATCTTTGTCCATCAGCAGAACCACACTTCAGCGCTCTAGACAACGCATCCGCGAAGAAAGAGCTGGAATATTAAAAACTGCCTTCAGTAATTCTGAATTGCCGGCCCCAGTCATCCATTGGGATGGAAAACTTTTACCTTCTCTCACTGGAATGGGAAATATCGATAGACTTGCTATCTTAGTTACTAGTGGAGATATTGAACAACTATTTGGAGTACCAGCTTTGCCCAATTCAACTGGAAGAGAACAGACTGAAGCAGTTTATGATGTGCTTTGTGAATGGAATTTGGACGAAAAGGTAATAGCTTTGTGTTGTGATACAACAGCATCAAATATGGCTTATATAAATGGGGCAGCCACACTATTGCAACAAAAATTAGAAAGAGATATTCTATATTTTCCTTGTAGACATCATATTTTTGAAGTGGTTTTGAGAAGTGTGTTTGACACAAAAATGCCTTCCTCATCTGGTCCAAATGTGCCACTATTTAAACGTTTTAGGGAATTTTGGCCTAAAATAGATCAAAATAAACTAAAAACTGAATTTCAGGTATCAAAAATTAAACACATTTTACAACCAGTTAAAGCCGAAATTGTAAAGTTTCTAAATGCAGCTTTAACTTTGCAACAGCCTCGTGATGATTATAAAGAATTTTTAATGCTTTCTAAACTTTTTGTTGAAGAAGAGCCCACTCACACGACATTCTATCAACCAGGGGCATTTCATCATGCACGTTGGATGGCTAAAGCCATTTACTGTCCAAAAATATATTTTTTTCAAGATCAGTTCCAACTAACTAAAAAAGAAAAATAGGTATTGAAGATATATGTCTCTTTATTGTAAAGGTTTATGTAAAGGTCTGGTTTACAGCATCATTTGCTAGTAAAGCACCGCTTCATGACTTAGACTTTTGTAAAGAACTCATTAATTATCAAAATATTGACAAAGAAATATCTCAAGCCGCAAGTAGGAAAATAGTGAACCATTTGTGGTACCTTAATTCAGTAAATGTTGGCTTCTTTCTTTGATGACGATATTTCAGTTACCACTAAAAGAGAAATGGTTAAAGCTTTGAATAGGAAAGCACCAAATCAAGAGGGTATTAAACAACTTATGATTAGTAACATTACTGACGTTGAAAACAAGGAAATTCAGGACTTCATATGCGAGAACACTAAACAGTTTTTTCAAAAATTAGGTTTGTCTATGGAATTTTTGGAAAATGATCCAACAACATGGAGGGAAAATGAAAGTTATACCCGATGTTTCAATATTGTAAACAAAATTAAAGTTGTAAATGATGCCGCTGAGAGAGGAATCAAACTTATTACTGACTATAATGACATTTTAACAAAAAATGAAGACCAAAAACAGTTTTTACTCCAAGTTGTAAATGATTATAAATCACAGTTTCCAAATGTAAAAAAAGAAACCCTGTCGCATGCTTTGGCCTAGCGCAAAAAATATTGTTTTTATTACTATATGTCTTGTAGATTTAGGATAATATTTGGTACTATGTATGAAAAAAACGTTTCATAATAAAATACACAAAGATAAAACGAGAGTTTTATTTCAAAAACTTCTAGTCTAGTTTTCTTAGACTACGAATTTACAGTAGTATGACACATGTCATAGTCACAAAAGATAATGTCTTTGATATTTGTATGACTTGATTAGTCATTCTAAAGATAAATGTTGCTGATTAAAAAAAAAAACAATGCATCAACCAAAGAATGTAAATAATTCCATTTACTTTTATTATTGCATAATAATGCATTCTGCGGCACCCCTTGCCTTAAATTTGCCTCAATAATATTTTGAGGGGACTGTTTTTTCTTCAAATGGAACCATTTGCAGGGGTGAGAAATAAATAATTTCGATTTCGAAAAAGATGGGCCACCCTAATCCGTATGTATATAAGCGAATCAAAAGCTGATTGGGCGACGTGGAGTCAATATTACGCATTTTGTTATAATACAACCCCAAGCACCTATCATAATTACACACCTTTTGAACTTGTTTTAGGGAAAAAAGCGAACCTGGCTCGCCCGTCGATCCGTTATATAACATTCACGCATTCGATCAAGAGCTTAGGTATAGGTTACATTAGCACATAAAATGGCGAAGGAGTACCTTGAAAAGTCAAAGTTAGATCGCAAAATTAAATTCGATCATAAAGGGAGAGAGATCAATCTAAAGCCAGGAGATCTTGTTACTGTGACCAATTAAAGTCGTCAAAAATTTGACGCGTGGTATAATGGTCCTTTCCCTGTTGTTTGTGTAGAAGATTCAAATTGCATAATTCAAGACGATAAAGGCCGACAAACCACGATACATAAAAATCGTGTACGAAAATGCGTGCGCAACTAGATATAACAATATAATCCTATTAATCATAGCTTGTTAGTAATATTGTTTAACCCTTAATAAGCAATTTATAACGCTATTGTTAGATTCAATTGCATATAAACTATTGCCAATATTTTTCATTCCGAATAGAAAATGCCATTGACAAGTGGCCATAGTGGAGGTCATTCTAACGGAAGAGATGGTGTAAAAGTTTATATGTAATCAACATATTATTAAATGTGTTTAGTAATTAAAACTAAGTAGGCTAACTTTAGGCTAAGTCAGCAACATTTTTATTGTTGCAATTGGAATGTAACGATATAATTAATTGTCATTAATATCAAATATACGAGTATGTAAACACGTCGTCAGGTGTCATTACAAGAGCACAGTAAGAGGCATTTATAAAAAAAAAATGTGATAGTGTCTCTTAATAAACGTGACACTTATTATTTTTGAAAATTTTTAATTTGGAATTTTTTGACATATTAATCACTACGAATGTTTCTAGCCTATACAAAAAAAAAACATAAAAATTTGTTACGTTGTAAAAGAAAAAAAAATCTTTTTTCAATATTCAATTAATTGATTTATTTGACAAACTAGCGCGCGCAGAGGTGTGATAGCTTAGGAAATAGTTTCTCTTAGTAATGTGATGTCAAGGTAAAAATATCAACCTAACTTTCCCGAGGGGCATCTGACCCATGCTTACCCTGCTATACTCTTTATAAGTTGTATAGAATAGAAACAGTATATCACAACGATGATGTAAAAAATGAAAAAAATTTACATTTCATAAAAGTAAATCCTTTTCAGTTGTCAGGGGAGATGTAGTAGTAGACTAAGTACTTATGAAATATAGATAGGGTAGGGATAGCGATAGGTACATTAGGTACTCAGTAAGTGTAATTACGTAGTAACTACTGATGTAAGAAGATATCAATAAAATGTATTAACCTTTTGCGGTAGTAGGTATGTATTGGATACCTAACAACAAATATAAATAACCCAAAAAGAGAAACGAAAATCATAGTAAAATCTAAATCCCCGAGCATACTAGAAGCTGCCATGTAAGTGGTTGTTACCTAACAAACATAACTTTACGAACCTTGTGATTTTATCTGAACATCATCGAAATTTGCACGCAGGTGTACAGGCTACTTTGGCTGCAATTAGGACTAGATTTCGGGTGTTATAGGGCAAATCCGCGGTTAAAAGGTTTTTTCGTGAGTATGTCTTTTGTTTTAAGTCGAAGCCGACAAATATATCTCATCAAATGGGCAACTTACCAGAGCCACGAATTTTACTGAGCAGACCGTTTACCAATTGTGGTATAGTTTTTCCTTTATATAAAAGATGACAAATATCGTAACTGAAAAATAATTATAAGAGCTTACCTTTGTTCATATGTTTTGTTAAAAAAGCAATTCATCTCGAATTAGTAGGTAATCTAGGCACTGACTTGTTTCTGAATGCTTTGAAAAGATTTGTTTCGCGAATATTGAATTAAAAAAACAAAAACACACCACAGATAGTAGACAACCCCCCAAATCCAAAGCCAAGGCTGTGCGGGAGGGGGTTACACATTTGAAAAAACGCATACATCCACACCCACCGGTGTTGTCAATACCGGGGCTGGGGTCGAACCTAGAGTGCGGTAGACAGTCGATCAGCATATTCGGCACTCAATACGCCTTAACCGACTGAGCTACCCGGTATTAGCCAATATGCAACAAGAGCACGAAATTTTGCATTTTCTTTCGAAAAACTCTATAACTTGGCACTTCATACCAGCGTGATCTCCACTTTTTCTTTTGGGAGGCCTCTGAAAGGCGGCTGTCAAGTCAGCGAAATTTCACTTAAAACGGATAGTCGGCAATGCTAAACTTAACATATGAGAACTTATACACGGTGGTCACGCGGGTTGATGCTGTCTTAAATTCACCCAAATATCAGACGATCCTAATGATTTCCTTGCACCCACATCCGGTCACTTCCTAATTGGAGACTCGTTTATGTCCATTCCGCAACAAGATGTCACGGAGATACCCGCAAATCGATTGTCCCATTTTAAACATTTACAACAGATGGTCCAGCATTTCTGGTCAAGGTGGAAAGATGAATATTTAGCGACTCTCCAGCAGAGAGTAAAATGGAAGCATAGGCAGCCGAATCATCTTAAGACGGGAGCATTAATTTTGGAGAAGATCCCCCGGTTGAAGTGGTCATTGAGCAGAATCGTTGAGCTACATGGTGGAGCTGAGGATATGAGAACAGCTAGGGTAAAATCTAACAATGGTATCATAACCCGTGCAGTAAGAAACTTGTGCGTGTTACCCATAGACAGTACAGTGGGCAGTACTAAAAAACTATGGATAAAATATCTTTATAACATTTTTTTTATTGTACACTTTTAATTTATAATGTACTAGTTTATTTTTAATGGACTTCCCGACCGTACAGCACTGGTGGTAGGAGAGCGGCGCGGAGAGTTAGTCTTTTTGTTTTGTCATGTATTTGCACTCGTATAGTTCGATATTTTTACCCATGTAAATGTTAGTGAATAAAGTATTTAAACAACAACTGCAATTTCTAATCTACCTAAACAACATCTCTGGTCACCCCATGGTAAAGTTATTTCTGATGATATCTTTTTGGTTAACTTCGATTTCGTACAGTGCGTGTTATTGCCCATTAGGTATGTACATTCAGGTAGCGCGAGAGATATGACAACACTGCAGAGCAAACTCGTCCGTCCGCGAAGATCTCAGCTCTGTTATTTCATTACAGCCAGCTGGCACACGCGATGTTGTAATTCTTACTCCCTATACCTAGCCCGCCACTACACACAGTGTATAGTGTACCTTTGATATTTTTTTATTGCCAGTTTTAAGTTATAAGTAGCACCTATCCGAAGGGGCTAACATTATAAGTAGCACATAACGTGGGTCATAAGCTATAGATATCGCTACCCTTCACTGGTTTTAATTCTCCGAGCGTTACCAAAAAATTCCCCTTTTTTCACCTCACCGGCCCCCGTTAGCAGCGCGTTCAAAAACAATTACTAATAATAAGAATAAGCGTAATAATCGTAAGTTCAGAGACAGGCTTAACTTAATAGCGTTTATAAAAAATAACTAGGGACTTCATGACTGGAATGAAAATTGGAGTACCAATTAGGTGCGAGTATCATGGCGCGTAATTTAAAATATGACATGACTACAGTTCATTAATTTTCGCAATATCTAAAACTGATTAATTTATTTAGGGATGGCAACAATGGAAACGCATCCAATAATTACGTGCATATGGTTAATTCAATGTAGAATAATGTAGACTAGAATATTCTTTGTGTTAGTCCTAGGAAATCAGGAAAAAATTAATATGATAATGTCACGTGTTTCCACCCTTAGGAAACTACCCCTTGCAAATTCCGTGGGTTTCAAAAATTATAACAAGAGATGTCCACTAACACACTTTATTAAATATTTACTGGATACTTCACAATACTATTATTAATTTAAATACACTTTACTGACTAAAATCACAATGTTTATCACTTTGTTTATCTTTGAAGTCTTAACCTCACTTTCTATACTTTCTGAACTACTGAACTACTCGCCGAGAATGCGGTCGGTCTTTTATACCCAAAACGGACAGATCTCGATTGTTCTGTGATGACGCCACCATTCTCTAGATAATTCCAGATGTCATCACTCTAGAACTACTACTGGTAGATTCTTTCTCGAGTAGGTGCAAATACATCTGAATTAATTGAAAGGGTTGCAACACATCACACTGCCCCCTCCTTAAGCCTGAACGTCCCAGTCAGGCAATTTGGAATCATCGGTGTATTTTGCCAGTCTATCCAAATGCACGATCTTCATCTTGGACTTTTTGCTTTGTTGAATCCGATAGACGACATCATTAATTCGGGTAATAACAGTATACGGTCCATCCCAAGGAGGTTGAAGTTTCGGGGATCTCCATTCCTTCCGCTGTGGGTTGTACAGCCAAACCAGATCCCCCATCTTGAATCCCCCTGTACTGGCATTCTGATCATAACGAGCCTTCAAGCGGTTACTAGTTCTGTTCATCTGCTCTCGATCATTCTTCGGCTGTTCTCGGCTTCCATTTCTGTAGTTGCTCATCGAAAATGGTTCTCCACGGGCAGCACAATTTTTACACTTGCGACACCAGGCCTCCATATCCTGGCGACTATTAACCCAATAGAACTGTTCCCGTGCTCTACTCAATGTCTTGTTTATGCCGAAGTGTCTGCTGGATGTTTCATTATGTGCTTCCTGGAGTACTTCTGGTACTCGACACCTGGGAATCACTAGACGCATGGCAACCTGCTTCCCATCTCATGCTCTCCTCAAAAGCCCATCTACGACCATAAGTGAATCCCATTGTGACCATAAAGCCTTCAGCCCCACTTCTTTGTTGGAAACATCCTTCCAGACTGGTCGCGTTCCCTCTTCTTTTGCTCTCAACATGGGTCCGATTTCTACATCGGGCAATTGCTCTTGCCTCAGAGTTTTCTTTGTCCAACTGTCTGGAAGATCGACCTTGACAATGTTGACTTCAACCATGTTCGGCAATTTTTTCACCTGAGGGTAGCGCTTGCATCTTCCTTGTCTGATTTTTTGGATAATGCAGGAGTTTTGACTGCCTGCGTTGTCAACAGCCTGGTTTTCTCGCATTGGTCGTTCACTTTTGACAGAATAAATTGTTCGTTCCCAATCCTTAATATTCGCTTTCCTACGTCAACAATAAATCCATACTGTTCCATAATGTCCAGTCCCAAAATGAAGTCATCCGTAATGTCAGCCACGATGACCCTGTGGTCGAACCTTAATCGTCCAATCTGCAAACCCAGGTCTACTTCTCCATGAACCGTAGCCCTGTCCCCCGTAGCTGTCCGGACGATCACTTCTTCATTTTGCCTCTTGGTAATCTTTATGCCCGATATAAATCCTGGCCGTACTATTGATGACGTAGTACCTGTGTCGATGGTAAACAAACATTTTTTTCCGTTCACATATCCATGCAACAACTGCTTGCGATTCTTCGAAGCTGGGAAATATTAATTTCTCTGGGGGCACTGCATTCCCTAGCCAGAACAACCCCCCTGGTACTGTTTTCCTGCTTTTCTTCAACATTCACAGCATTTACTCGACTCTCCGAATTCTGCTGTCGACAGTCTCGCTTCATGTGTCCTACCTTGCCGCAGTTGTAACATTTAATACCTCCGCTCGGCTTTCCTTTATTTTGTTGTTTTCTCTGCTCCCTGAGATCATCCACTTTGTTGAATAATTTGGTAAACATTTTCTGCATCTCCGTCAACATGGGGTTCTGGTTCATTTCTGGTTGCGATTCTTCGAGAGTCACAGCTCGCACTCTCGACCTTGGAGTATCTCTGTAGGCGGCTTCTACTTCAAGTGCACGCACCAAAGCTTCGCTACTACTTTGGTGTCTTGTCAGCCTCAGAACTCGCCTGACCTCTTCGTCCCTTATGCCATCTAAAAATGCCCCTACGGCTAATTGTTCCTGAAATTCTCTAGGTGCACTCGGATACGCCAGGTGTGCCAGTCTCTCTATCGCAGCTTCGAATTCCTGTAAACTCTCCCCAGCCTTTTGTGTTCGTGATTTTAGCTGGGCTTGGTATACTTGAGCGAGATGTTGGTCGCCATACCTCAAGTCTAATGCAGCTTCCAAGACTTTAAAGTCCCTTTGTTTCTCAACTGGGATGGTTTGGAGTAACTCTAAAGCTTGGCCCCTTAATGCTAGAACTAATGCCATTGCCTTTTCCTCATTATCCCAATTGTTTGCACATGCTGCTGCCTCAAACTGCCTCTTGTACGTCGTCCAGGAACTTTGGCCATCAAAAGAAGGAGGTTTTAGTCGCTGACCTGATGATACCACCTGCTGGCTTCCTCTATCTCTCAATTGTCGTTTAAGCCGGTCTATTTCTCCTTTGACTTTTCTTCAAACTTGTTTACTTTCTCTTTAACTTGACTGACTTCTGTCTCGACTTCACCTACTTTTTCTTCTACCTTGTTTATCTCTCCTTTGACTTCACTCTATAATTCTTCGTTGGCAGAAATAATAGCGTCCTGCTGTATTTTCATTTGTTCATTCAGAATTTTCCTTAATTCTTCTTGGCGTCTTTCTTGTTCCTCTTTCTCCTCTTGACGTCGTCTTTCTTGTTCCTCTTTCTCCTCTTGACGTCGTCTTTCTTGTTCTTCTTTCTCCTCTTGACGTCGTCTTTCTTGTTCCTCTTTCTCCTCTTGACGTCGTCTTTGTTGTTCCTCTTTCTCCTCTTGACGTCGTCTTTCTTGTTCTTCTTTCTCCTCTTGCTGTCGTATCTTCAGGTCCTCCATCATTTTCTTCAATTCATCCCTTTCTTCTTGACGTCTTCTTTCTTCATCCTGACGTTGCTGCGCCATCATTTTTTGGAATTGTTCGAATAAGTCCTCTATTTGTTTATCGGATGCCATACTTCTTGTTGTTACGGGCATACGATGAAATTAAAATAAAATAAATGTAACTGTCACGTCAATATCGGTAATGGAACTTTCCAGACAAATCTCGAAATAGCACGAAAAAGTCTTATCCAGAGTCTTTTGTCACTATCCAGTCCAGAGAATTTAATAATCTTCACTAATGTTCAAATAGAAGTCCTAGTAATTTTTCACGCACTAACACAAATGAGTCTTTTTCAGTGTCTCTATCACTTCTCAGTTCAAAGGATTTAATTATCACACTAATGTCCTAATAAAATGCTCTACAATGTCTCAAAAATGCACTTAAACACTATTTTCCTGTTCGAAAACAACCCTCGAACAATGTCCAGTAAATTAGTCCTGTGTTAGCACTAACCCTCGAGAATCCTTCTCGAACACTCCAGCACAACTTCAGAGCTCCTCTTGTCATAAAATTCCGCTTCTGACACCAATTTGTCACGTGTTTCCACCCTTAGGAAATTACCCCTTGCAAATTCAGTGGGTTCCAAAAATTATAACAAGAGATGTCCACTAACACACTTTATTAAATATTTACTGGATACTTCACAATACTATTATTAATTTAAATACACTTTACTGACTAAAATCACAATGTTTATCACTTTGTTTATCTTTGAAGTCTTAACCTCACTTTCAATACTTTCTGAACTACTGAACTACTCGCCGAGAATGCGGTCGGTGTTTTATACCCATATAACAGGGAAAACTCCCTCAAAAATATCGGTAAGTTAATATAATAGGTAGTTAATGTTTATAAGTAAGTACGTATAGGTATGAAGATAAGATTTTAAATTGCTAAATATTTTACTGAATATTAGTAACGAAGCATAACGGTGTCAAAAATGCATTCAGAAATTTTCCCATCATTTTATATTAATCATGTATGATTAAATACTAAGCAGACAACATTTTAGTTAAAGTTACGTACAATTTTATTTCAGATTGAAGAAAAAGACGAACTTGCAGGCTCATCAAGTATGAGCTTTGAGGTGCAGCCGAGTACGAGCAAATATCCCCAAATGGAAATAATTGAAAACGTGGATGAACATGTAATAATTAAATATTTTTTCAATATAAAATCATTCTCGTTTTTCTGTTTTTTGTAGGCAGGTCACTGTACCGAAGAAGAGGGTTATTCCACTGAGAATGAAAATAAGAAAATAAAAGGATCAAAAATGAAAAAAACGTATAAAAAAAGTTTGTTTCCGGTTGGCTCAATCTAGCAGAATTTAAAGGATGGTTAATGAAAGGCAATGCTAAAGATACTGCCATTTGTAAGGTATGCAATGTAGTAATGAAGGCAGGTAAATCCGAGCTTAAAAAGCATTGTGTTGGCAAAAATCACATAAAAAATATGGAACTGAATACGAAAAATCAGCCTATCGAAAAATTCGTTTCACAAAATTCAAAGGTAAAAAATGCAGAAGCTGCAATTTGTTTCTATATGGTGGAAAATAATCTTCCTATTTCTTCTGTTGGACCTCTGGTTGACCTGATTAAATCTTTACAAGACAAATCTGTCACATCACAAATTTCTTTAGCCAAACAAAAGGCTACTAACGTAATTAGGAATGGTTTGCGACCATTTTTCAATCAAGACCTGATAAATGAACTAAAAAAGCATTTTGTTTTCGTTTTATATTGACGAAACAACAGATGTAAGCGTAAAAAAGCAGCTGGCAGTAATGGTTAGCTACATTGATAATTTCAAAACCAAAGTAGATGTAATTAATGTAGTTGATTGTGCAGATGGGCGTGCTATTGCTTTGTACACACAACTAATACACACCCTACAGGAAAATAATATACCGCTTCAAAACTGGATCGGATTTTGCGCAGACACGACCTCAGTCATGATGGGAGCACACCTCTGTATCACAACTGATATAAGAAAACTATCCACAAGTGTGTTTCAAAGTGTGCTTGTCATATGATCCATCTCGTGGCTAGCTATGCATGTACAAAGCTTAGTACCTCTCTAGAAGATTTGTGCCGTAATGTGTTCAATCATTTTAGTAGGAGCCCCAAAAATGCTTCTGCATTTGAAGAATTTCAAGCATTTTTTGAGGTTAAGTCACATAAAATGCTGAGGCCCTGCCAGACCAGATGGTTGTCCCTTCAAGCATGCGTTCGAAGAATTTTAGAGCAATGGGATTCCTTAAAGCATTACTAGAGTTTTAAATTTCGAACATGCGAACAAACACACACTGGAAACTCTTGAAAACCCTTTGATAAAATGCTTAATGCACTTCGTAGATTACAGTCTTGGTTTATTTAATGATTTTAATTATTTTTTTCAAGCCGATTATCCCCAATTTGTAGAACTGAAAGCTAAAACTGAGGAGTTAATCAAGACATTGGCTTTAAATTTTATGAAAAGCACTTACGTGAAAACAACTTCTGCTTATGATATTGATCCTCACCTCAAAGAAGAACATTGTGATCTAAATCATATTTATTTGGGAGTGGATGCAAAAGATTTATTATTTGAGGTAAGAAATAATGCACGCGCTGAAGTTGAGAAACTATTAAATTCAGCAAAAATGTTCGATATTGAATCAATAATGCAAATAAAGAAACGATTTATATTTGAAGACGTACACAATGATTCTTCTTTCTTGAATCCTAAAAATGCCAATGACTTGACGCCTACATCCACTGTAGGCTATTGCTAAGAAACATTTGCCTCATCATATTGACATGAATTTTAAAGAGCTAGACAAGGAGTGGAGAAGCCAAAGTCTCTTATTTTCAGAATATGACACTGTAGAGGATTGGAAAAAATTATTCGTAAACAAAAATATTGTACATTTGCCGATATTGGTGAATTTTTCCAATGCAGCAGTTGAAAGACTGTGCAATTCTGTCAAAAACATCAAAACTGACAAGAGAAATAGAATGGATAATGATATGTTGAGTTCAATCCTCTGTGTAAAATATGGGTTGCAACGGACAGGAAAAAACTCGATACAATTAATGAAAAGCCAGTTTGAAGTGCCTCATTTAAAATTTGTACAGGCCAATGCTACGGCAAGTGAGGCAAAAAAAAATAAGGCTGAGTGCTAATAAAAATATGGTTAATTTGTAAAACTATATAATTATATACCTATTCCGTTACTCGTTGTAATGTATATTTATTTTGTTCCTCTTGTTTTGGAAAGAATTTCTCATTTTTATTTATACTTGACTAATGTTATACCTAATAAAACTGTGAGAAACGGTTAATGATTATCTTTCAAAATATAAAAATACGCAAAAAAGTATAAGTGTAATTTCCCCACAATTTCTCCTTTTTAAGTGCTTCCCCTTTTTCTTTCCCTTTTGTGTCTAATTTCCTCACAAAAGGGAAATTTCCCCTTAATGTGGAAACACTGATCGCTACCGCGACGTAAAAACCTTATTGTAAAACCTGCAATAATCAAACAATATATCATGGATAGGTACTAATTTATTGAAATTTAAAATACTTGCTTCTTGAAAACTCCAAGTGGATAAGGGGTTATTAAAAATAGGAAAACCTGATGACAAAGGAACCGGATCTAACACAAAGGCAGAGGTAAGCAACATTTAAGTTCAAAGCATACTTCAAATTTGCAAAGAAAATAGGAAAAACAAAACCAAACACGAAAGAAAAAAATCAAAAAGCGATGATGATATTCTCAACGTAATACAATTCTGATGCCATGATTCTCGTAATATAATTATTTACAAATAGAAATCGCATTAATTCTATTTGTTTTTTAGGAATCTAGCGATGGTACTTCAGAGAAGCCAAATAAAAAGATGAACATTGTAAAATCAAAACGATTCCACCTTTTTAATGCAACGTGATTTGAAGTTAAAGGTTTTAAGGACTGGCTTGTGAAGTCAGACAAGGTGAAAAAAGATAATGTTGAATATGCTGCATGTAAGGTTTGTGATGTTACAATGTTTTCTAAATAAAGTTGATATTCTAAGACAAGAAACACCAGAAAGACATTTAAATTTAATTAAGGCTATCCACATCACAAAAAGTTTAGATCAAATGTTAAATTAATCGCATTTTCATAATGTTAGAAATGCTGAACTTAAACAACAGCACCAGATGCCGGTGCAACAAAACAATGTGCGTTGACAGTAATTTATTTTTGTAACCTAAATAACAAAGTTATTTCGAGATTTTTTGATATAATAGAAATAGCTTCTAGCGCGGCAGATGATGTATATAAATGTTTAAAATCTAACTTGCACAGAAAAAAAATACTTCTAACTAATTTAATCGGCTTTGCTAGTGACACCACAAATGTTATGGTTAGAGAACATAATTTTCTCATATAAAAGTTGATCTGCCGGTAAAATGTTTCTGCCACGTGATCCATTTGTGCGAGCAAAGCCCGTCTAGAGTTATCTTGACGAATTTAAGACCTTTTAAAAAATATAGGAGCTCATTTCAGTCATAGTTTTGGTAGGCAAGAAAAATTTAAAGCATTTCAAATATTTTTTGGGACCGAGATACGCAAAGTTCTTCTGCCAAGCCAAACGAGATGGCTATCATTAGAACAGTGTTCTTCAAGGGTACTAGAGCAATATTATTATGGAAATATTAAGTTCCGTTACAGTACTTACAGTACCATTTTTTCATTTTATTTGATTATATAAAGCAGTTGTGGCAATAATAACATGGTGCATAAAGTGAATGCGATCAGTGATTAAACCTGGGTAAGTGTCTGTTCTGCTTTTGTATGAGAGCATACATGCTCAAGGTGGGAAATAGGGACAGTGCTTTCTAGGTCTTTTGCTGTTTGGTGTTCTAGGCAAAAGGTACCATTTTTTCATCTTATTTGGTAAAGAGGTGTGTTTATAGCGTTACCGCATTATGTTATCTACTCCCTACGACAGAGCTAGTCTGGAGCTAAGCTAGTGTATTGTACATCTTGCTTAGGTTGATGCCAGAACCTCCAGGGTATCGTTGTACAAATTGGCACTCAGCAACGTGGGACCCGTTTTTTTTTTTTAGTATACAGTGTGACACTTTAACACAATTTTTTATTCCAGTTGTTGTTGGCTAATATTCTTGTGTATATAATGGGGTTTGGAACAATTAACATTTCTGACCAAAATTTCTGCTATATTTCTTTTTGTTTCTTTTTTAATAGTTTGCGTATTTTGTGTAACTCGTGCATTTTATGATTGAAGGAAAATGTAGGCATATTTTAATTGGAATAACTAGTAGTACTGAAAATTTTTTTTTCTGATTTTTACCTTTACCTATATTTTTGCGAATATTTGCATTTATTGAAATGTTTTTTCGTGTTTATCTAGATACAGAGCGAAATCAGCTTTGACTAGCTTTTTTCTTTTACCGTATTTTAAATTTTACTTCAAAGCTAAAAAAATAACTGTTGATAAGAAAAGAAAAAATTTACGAGGTGCTTTACACCAGGAAGATGCAAATAGCGCTCCTTTTGATCATGAAACAGATGTCAAGAAAATTTCAGAAAGTTTAGCCGATTTAAGGAATATTATTAGTAAGTTTGCAGGTAGACACCTGATGCTGCGTTCAAAAGAATTTCCTCTCATTTGAATCACATTTCAGGCCGAGTGCAGAGACTGTAA
Organism: Rutpela maculata; assembly: GCA_936432065.2. NCBI lineage: Eukaryota > Metazoa > Arthropoda > Insecta > Coleoptera > Cerambycidae > Rutpela > Rutpela maculata. The sequence continues at coordinate 86,033,033 of OW386292.2, forward strand.
GCAGATGAAGATTCCCAGGAAAGTAAGGCAAAAGATTTTACAGTTGGATATCTTGGATTTAGAAGGTGATATAGCCCTTTTAGGGCCACTGGTTACCCCAGAAACCACACTTATTATATTTGTCTTTTAAATTTCTACCGGTGACAAGGTGCGACCACACTGTATATTGTGTTGCCTACATTGCAAAGATAGCTTGAGTATCTCCCATACGTCCCGAAATTAAACTGAACGTCAGTTAAGATATCTTAAATTTAGGTTATGTTCGGATCTATATTCGGCTCTGTTCTATGTGTAATTTCTGTGAATAATTTTCAAAATTGCACATAAATAAATATTTTAAAATATCTAATAAAAAGAATCAATCAAGTATGTTTCACAATTTTTCGTACAACATTCATGTAATTCATCAATAATTCAGCGACTTTTGTAGATAACCACCAGGTATATACATATAGTATAGTAGGTATATTTTAGGTCGGTCCAAATGGGCATTTAGAGATTTAGAAATCCTAAAATATGAAGATTTTGATGTGTTATTTGCGGATATTCCCTCTGTCTGTGAATCCGTAGAATCTGATGAGAGTGATGAAAGTGATAATGGAATGGAGTCTTTTCGATATAAGTGCAATGGAAATTGAAATTTTAGGGACAAGGGACGAGGAAGCAGTGGAAATTGATGAAAACCAAACCGATAATAAGGACATAATCGACGATCGGATCGACGATGGTTGGGATTCAGAAGATGAAATTCTCTTGAGAAAACTTTTCATTATATGAACAAATGATACAAAATATTGCACAGTACCTGATGCGTTGGTACAAAAACTATTTTGCCAAATGACTTGGACACACCTACAGATGTATTACTTCATCTCTTCACATAGGAGTTATTTTTTCCCAGTGGTTACTATAAAAATATCACCATGACAATACTTTCTTACAAAGAATTATTTGGAGAGACGAAGCAATGTTCACCCGGAATGGTATATTTAATTCACGTAATCGTCATACATGGACGCAAGCTAACACATTTACCCATTTAGTCATGAAAGAAAATTTTCTGTAAATGTATGGCTAGAAATTGTGGGTGACAATTTAATTGGCCTACACTATTTTTTTGCCTAGTACAGTAAATGGTGAGCAATATCGAAATTCTGACGGATTTTTAGACGATGTGCCCTTCGCCACCAGAAGCCTGTGGTTCATGCACGATGGGGCTTCCATCCATAATATGATTTCAGTTAAAAATTATTTAAATACGATTTTTCCAGGAAGATGGATTGGACGAGCACCTCATGCCCCTGTACAATGGCCGGCCAGGTCCCCAGATCTTACTCCATTAGACTTTTCCTTTAGAACCGTTTTAAAGACCTTGTGTATTCAGTTCCCATTAACAATATTAATCAGTTGTAGCAATTAATTGGAGACGCCACACAATCAGAAGCGAGCCCGATGTTTTTCGCAGATTCCGTTTTGATTTACTGAATCGGCTTAGTCTTCGTATACACCACGGGGGAGAACATTTTGAGCATTCATGCATAATTGTTCTTAATTTCACTTACCAGTTAAAACTGTAAAGTTAATATTTGATTATTTCGTTTAATCGTTCATAATTGTTCTCAATGTCACTTACCAGTTATAATCTTATCGTTAATATTTAATTCGTTTGTTTATTCATGTATAATTGCACTTTACATGGATGACGTAATTTTTTCTAGATCATTGCAGGATCATTTAATTCATATCAAATCGATTCAAAAATTAAAAGAATCTAATTTGAAAGTCCAGTTAGATAAATCAGAATTTATGCGCAAAGAAGTGTCATTCTTAGGTCATATTATAATGCCAGAAGGTGCCTAACCCTAATAAAATAGAGGCAGAGGCAAAGATTTCCGCTTCCAATTAATAGCAAATAAATAAAATCGTTCTTAGGACTAGTAGGTTAATATAGGAGGTTTATTCAAAATTTTGCTAGAATCGAAATAAATATTAACGAAGGCGACAATTTATCCACAACGCCCCAAGCTAACGATTTATCGGACCTTAGTGAACTAAATGATATTTTGCAAAATACGACAAATGATAATTCACCCGAATGTAATAAAATTATTCAAGATTTAGAGAAACCAATTCATTCAATTAATCAAAATGACGACGGAAAAATTATAATTTTTGCGGACAAATTCGAAATAAAATTAAAAAGCCCTTTCAGAAATATCATTACCAAGTGACGATAAAAAATAGCGACATAGAAAAAGATCTCTCTCAAATGCTAAAAGAAATATTCAGATCAAATTTAACCTACTGTATTTTTTCAAAAGAATTAATAAAAGATCATACAAGGAAATAGTTTCTAACATTTTTAAAGAAACTGATAAGTTACAAATTATCCAAAATTATCACGACGAAACACACACTGGAATAACGGAAACTTGCAATCAACTCAAAAATAAATATTTTTGGCCTAACCTGAAAATTATGGTAACAAATTAAATAACTAAGTGTGAGCTATGTTTACAATCGAAATATGAAAGAGACCCATATAATACAATACTTCAGGGACCACTTTTAGCACGGAAGCCTTTTGGCACTTTATTTATCGATACATTTTCATACGAAAAATATAAATTTTTAACCATAATTGATTCTTTTTCTAGATACGTGCAAGCCTATCATCTACCTCAATTTTCGTATATTTTAAACGCTATCTCTATTTTAAATAAACTTAGACATTACTTCATGCATCACAACTATTCTAAAAAGATTGTATGCGGTAAAGGAATTGAATTTAACAATAAAGCGTTCAATGAATATTGCAATGTGCATAAAATAGAACTGTAGTTTTGTTGTTTTGTTACCACAAACAACCCAAATTCTAATTCACCAATCGAATGGTTTCAGTCTACATTTGTCGAAAAATTTAGAATAGTGAAATTAAAAGAACCTAAAGAGAAACCATCAAACTGAACTGTATACGCCATTTCAAATATTTGAAAATTTGTACTTTATGTTGCCGTTTACTGTGACGATCATGCGAAGAGCGAGTAACGGCCTCTAGTTTAAAATTAATTGTAAGAAAATCACGAACGTCAAGTTGTAAATAGATTAGTACCTCGTTTCCAATCAATTAACTAGTGTCGAATAATCATATTTTAAATATTAATAATTTGAGTTGTTGCAAATTTTGTGTTTAAGGTGCCCCTTCCGTAGTCCTTGTATTCTCTCCTTTTACTTCCTATGGGTGGATCAACCAGAAGCGACAATGGCAACAAAAAGGTAGGACTTACTCAATTATTAAATTAGTCAAAAATTACAGTCTACTTAAAATCAACAATACGAACTATAACCGCAATTTTAATATAGAACCAATCTATACATTTAGCTACTGGGTTCTCGCTTTTTTCCATACTTTACGGCCCTTACGAAAACGAAATTGATGTAGACTTAGATATGATAATCTATGAAGATTATAACAATAAAAAAAGAAATGAGTTACTACCTTTCATAGACCAAAATGAGAAAAATCTTAGTAGAGAACAAAATATTTTAAATGCGCGTAATCAAAATAGAGAACAAAAACACCAGAATTAAAAACGAACGAAATTTATATAAGACGGCCAAAACCAGGTAAAAAATTTACCTCATAGACAAAACACAAGATAAAGTCATCGGGTTGCCAAAAACATATAAAATAACTGATTGTTACATTCGAAAAACAAAGATATTAAGAAAAACTATTTCTTTGCAGGACGACCCCGTCCCTTCAACTTCAAGTGCAACCAATACATAGTACTGGCTATGTTCTAGAAGAAATTAATATGGCTCAAGTACACAGCCACTTCCACAAACTCTATTTTTGTTATATTCTTACGATGTTAGAATCAGGATTAAGTATGCTTGCGGTAAATACGATATTTTTAAGGAATAGAATAAATACAAGCAACGAGGAGCAGGGTTTGAACAAAATGAATCAAACTATTTTACAAGTAGAAAATTAACTGTACAAAAATTACTAATAAACGCCAAAAACGAGGTTTATTCAATTTTCTCAGAGGAGCTATCAAATGTATTACCGGAAATTTGGACAATGATGATCTCCAAAATGTAAACAAAAATCTACTTTTCCTTGAAAATCAAAAATCACAAAATAAAACATTTTCTGAATTGACTTCTTTTGCTCAACACATAACAGAAAAATTCGATAGAGATCTAAAAATGTTAAATCAATGGCAAAATGAAACAATTAATATTTTAAACAATTAAGATCAACAAATTACTTTAAACCAGGTTTTAAATTTTGAACAACCAAATGCTTTTTTATATTTGTCACAAATTCAAATGATAGAAAGAACTATTAATTTAGCGAATTTAGAAATACCCAATCTAGAAATAATTGGCTTTTCCGAATTAATCCAAATCCACATTTTTTTTCACAATTATAAGATTGTAGGAAGTTATTCAACATAGATGAAATACATGTTTTTGAAATACTAGACTTCTCTGAAATAACTCTAATAATTACAAAAAATAATGTAATGGTAATGATCTTAAAAATACCTATCTTTAACCCAGAACTATTTCGAGTAGTCCCAAACTCAAAATCTCAAATAATTATCAAGATCAAGAAATTAATAGCAAATGTAGTCTTAATAATTTAACTAGATGTCTAAACGCCAAAGTCCCTGAACGTCATCAAGTACTGACAGGGACACCTCACGGAATATTAACGAGCTTCTCCAACCCAGAAGAAATTATAGAAAAATGCCCCCATCGAATTCACCAACAGAGAATTCAAGGAAACAATTAAACATGTGATAGCAAATCATATAAATACTTCCTAATATTGCTTAAATAAAACATTCAGTTATCTACCCTAGACTATGTCACTTAGTAGATATTATTGTATTCAAGTCTAAAAAATCAAAGTTCTTAATTTTTAAAAACGTGTTTTCCTAGTTGAGAAACATAACATGGTTGCCGATAACTACTTTATCCCACACCATGGGGTACTCACCACTGATGGAGACAGGCAAAAAATTCGTGTCGCCTTCTATGCTAGTGCAAGGGCCGATAATAACCTGTCACTTAATGACTCTTTGTATCCTGGTCTTAAAATTAAGTCTGACATAAGTAACGTTCTACTCCGTTTTCGTTCACATGACATTGTTTTTACATGCGATATCCGCCAAATGTATCGGCAGATCTTGATTGCCCCTGAACATAAAAAATATCAACTGATTCGAGGACGATTCAGTCCCACTGATCCTATCCAGACCTACCAGTTAAACACTGTCACTTATACCTGGCTATTTGAACTATGCTTCAACTAGTCGACTAGCCAACTTGCCGCTGAGGCACTCAAAAGGATGTATACGTTGATGATTTAGTTTGCGGAGCTTCATCCCTAAACGCTGTCCTGAAAATTCGAGATCAACTTATTTCGCTATTACAGTCAGTGTGTTTTGAACTTCGAAAATGGTCGTCTAATACGTGATATTGGAGAACATTCCGATGTCGCATCGGCTACAATAAGATCTTACATTCGACAGTGAGTCTAATGTAATTATCAAAATTCTTGGGCTACAAAGGCACTCATTTTTTAATTCCTTCTCATTCAAAGTGGTACCACGAGAGTCGCGTTGTACCAAATGGTCAATGCTGTCTGAAGGCGCCAGAATCTATGACCCTCTTGGTGTTCTATCCCCATTAGCTCTATTCGCCAAACGTATACCTTAACATCTATGGACTCTAGGATTTGAGCTACTCCTCCTGAGGACGCCCTAAAGATGTAGCAACAATACAAATATAAAATGTCATGTCTTAGTTCACTTCGAATACCGAATAAAGATGTCATTATAAAAAAGAATAATAAAATTTTGTTGCGAAATCTCGATGTATGGAAAGATATCAGATGAGATTAATGGTATTTATAAAAGTTCATCTTTGCACGTTATCGTGTGCGGTAATAAACATTTTATCTTAAATAAACTAGGTTTAATAAAAGCCGCCTGTGGAAGAAAGTCTTCAAGGACAAAATGATTTTGAAGACATTTCTGATTAATCAGGTGTACGTGATGAGTCAATGAAACAAAGTTACGATGCAAATAATTCGCTCGATACTTCTACTCTAAGGGTCCATTTTGATTTTTTTATAGAGAAACAAAAATTTCAAAGTATCATGGTTAAAAAATATTATATTACGTTAGAAGCACTACAAGAGGCAGGAGAAAAATAAGAGGTTACAAAGTGTGTTTAAACCAGGTGTGTATCAAGAATTATTCGCAAAGAAAATATATATATATATATATATATATATATATATATATATATATATATATATATATATATATATATATATATATATATATATATATATATATATATATATATATATATATATATATATATATATATATATATATATATATATATATATTACGACGTCACTTTCACGTGCTTTTATGACTGAACATGCGTCTGTAAATTTGCAGAAGTCGAAGGGAATCTTTAAAAGTTGTATCTCAAGGCAAATACCACATCCTACTATACAGATTGGTCCAGCCAAATGTGAACATAGACGCAATATGTCCGGTTGACTTTCGTCCACTGACAAAAGTCGATGATTTCCGACGATTGTGTTCGAGAAACGGTACGGGTGGCGAGTAAGCATCAATTAGTATGATTTTTTCGCATACGAGATGTTCTTAATATTCACATTTGGCTGGAACGATCTGTATACGGTTGTTGGACCTAAAGATTCCTGTCGCTGAGCGGCGAGGAGTGACAGTTTTAATGATGATTTTTTTTCCTTTATGTTTAAAATCTCAACTCGAATTCAATTCTAAAAAATTATGCAAGCAGTAAATAAAGTCTATTTAATTGGAAAATATATAATATATAAAGAGCGCAATCCGGTTCTGATAAGGTAACTTATCAAGACCGGCCACGGCATGTAATAACTAATAATCAGGCTTCACCACTATTAAGTGCATGATATGTATGTTTTAATAAGATATATGTTTTTCATGATGGAGGTGGATACATGATAATTTAAAGTGTACTATCGTATGATTCCTGCAATGAAATCGTTAATGTTAATTTTTTTAAATTCTTTATTGTTTTTGAGTGAAACTTCTTATACGAATTCGGGCCGTTTAACGTTTGCATTAAATATCTCATTACGGACATAACCGAAGTCACCCGAGGTACTTGACCACAAGGTGGCCATCCTAGGAAAGGTAATCGAAAGTGGGGAATCCATTATAACCGATCAACAACCGATTACATTACAACCGATCCGAACACATCCGAAGTGGTCATTTCCACTTTTAATACTGAAAGAAGAAATTTGGAATTGAAGATATTTATGGGGAGTAAATATCCTTGAAGGCTACATTCCGGAAAACAAAACCCGAACTCAAGCTGAACATAAACGAAGTCACCCGAGGGTGTCTGAACACAAGGTGGCTTTCTTGGTATAGAGTAATGGAGGTGAGGAATCCATTTCGACCACTCCCGAACCGATTTGAGCATATCCGAAATTGTTAGTTCCACATTTAATACCGAAGAGGAAATTTGGAATTGAAGATTATTTTATGGGAAGGACAACAAAATCCGAACCCAAGCCGAACATAACCGAAGTCATCCGAGGGTACAAGGTAGCCTTCCTGTTACAGGTAACCACTTCGGATGTGCTCGGATTGGTGCGGGAGTGATAGTGATGGTTCCTTTGAAAGTTAAAAAAAAAATTGAAAATAACTTTAGACACATATAGTGCATCGCTTACTTACTATTTCATAAGATGTTTAACTTCCTCCGAGTGGCGCGACACTCACGGTTTTTTTTTCACAATTTTAAATAAGACCACAACCGCAGAACTGGTTTGTTGGCCCAGCCAGAGTCGGTTCTAAAAAAAAACTGATCACTCAATTATAATGATTTACTCACAGAGTAATTTGAGTCGTGATAATATAGTATATATAATATATGTTATTCAAAATTATTGTTACCTAATAATAAAGATATTTTAAATTCAAAAATGCAGAAAGCAAGCTTTTTTGACCTAAAAACTTTGTGGTAGACATATTTACCCCTCCCCTCTCATTCACGTTACCGCACCCATGAATTTAGAAGAAAAATTAATCACTTTTCTTGAGCTAACTGTGCCTGCAGATCTCATTGGCCTTCTCAATAAATTTTCGTCACTTTGAAAAATTCAAGGTATTATTGCTTATATTGTCCGTTTCTGCAAAAATAGCAGGAATCTCGATACAGTTTTTGGACCTTTGTCTAATGAAGTTTCATCAAGCTCTACTCCGTATCGTTAAAGTAGTTCAATCCCTACCGTTTTCTCAGGAAATCAAGGCTATTCACTATTACAACAAATTATTGTTTTATCATCAACTGTTGGTATGTTACCTAGAAGACCGACACAACTACTGTGGGAAACTACCCTACATTTGGTAGCCCTGTCTGAACTACTTTTAGGCATATTTTACCAGAAGCCGGCGTTTTACCAGCTGTTGTTCTCGGCGCCATCTTGAAATTGATGATAGCAAATACTCATTATGCTGGGCAGTCAAATTGCGTCAATAGATCAGTATTTAATGATCATGATCACAATTAAGAAACATTGACCATACACCATCTGGCCGCAGGTGGAGGTGGACTACAGATGATAATACTTTCGCTTTATCAATGTATAAACTCTTACAGGAACATTTTTCTTTGCCTTCAACAAGAACAGTGAGAAGCATGCTATCAAAAATTCCTTTCACACCGGGTATAAATAAAGCACTCCTGAAACAGTTGAAATTGAAAGTAGACGAAATGAATAGTTTGGATAAATAAGGTTGCATTATTTCTAATGAAATTTCTGTTAGTAGAGGTCTTATTATGAAGCTAGCCGACAATTAATAAGTGGTTTCGAAGATCCTGGTGAACTGGGTCGAAATAAAACAGATGCAAACCATGATTTAGGGTACAAACATAGAGGAGCCACGAGGGTAGAGGCACGCCACGAGGGTAGAGGCACGCGTCGAGGGTAAGCGGGTGATTAATTTATTCTAATGCATTTGAAATGAAAGTACACATACTGAAGGGATAAGCGATGAGTTGTCGAGTAGTCATCTGGAGCGGGGAGGCCCGATTTAAATTCAGGATTTATTATCTCGCGGCAAAAGCGACAGTGACTGATTTGGCCTGCTTGGTGACGGTACTGCGGGAAAAAATGGAAAAAGAACAGTTAATAAATGCAGTGTTTAACAGAGACCCTTATGGAACCAGTCGCACCCGGATCACAGATACACATGCTTTTCGATAAATCGTGGGCAGAAGTAGCTCAATAATGTAATGCAACAGGTAACTACTTTAATTCGTAAAAAAACCGGAAAAACTTTATAGAATCTTTTTGTTATATAAACATTCGCAATTTTAAAACGCAAAATATTCAGAGGGGTACTATTTTATTTTTTCAATTTCTGTTCTCTTTGTTATACATTACGTTGTATTTCGAAAAAGAAAAAAATAGGGCTTTTATTAAGAGACTCCCAGCGAATGAAAGTCATTATAACCATAACAAATCCAAAAAAAATTTACTTAGCTAGTGACTTAACCATAACGAAGTTATTTAAATTGTATAACAATTCTGTCGATGCAGAATTTAAATCGTAATTTTCTATGTTTACCAGAGTGTTTACGAAAGACATCAATATAGGTTTCAAATCACCAGCCAGTGGTGTGGCACCTGTCGATCATCTGCTGTTACCAAGACCAAGTTAATCACTGAAAAAAGAATTCATAAACTTAGCTCAAATGCTTTTAAAAATTAATTAAAGAAGAGCCTAAAAATTGTATAAGTTTTTGTTTCGATCTTCAGCAGGTTCATCCTTTGCCGGAAACTCCAATTCAAGATGCATTTTATCTAAGGCAGCTGAGTTTTCATAGTGTTTGTTGTACGCAAATGGACTCAAAATATCTAACGTTTTACTCGTGGACGGAAAACCAATTGAAATTGGGTCTGTAGTATTGACGCAATCGAGATCCTTAAATTATGAAAATATCGAAACAGTGCGGCTTTTTGTGATGGCTGTAGTGGTCAATACAAAACGCACATATTATTATTCCTTAGTTTCTGATTACTGAAAGAATCCCCAAATAATGTGAAGAACATAATGTTAATTTTTCCAGTCAGAGGTCCAGCGGACCGTGCTTTTGGGAGGACTGAAGGGTTAATAAAAAAAGACATTATTTTAAAAAAGAAGAATATGTGGAGATATATTCGTTTGTTGGCACGGTCAAAGAACTGGGAAAAGATTGACACTGCGGGAGAAACGACGACATTAAGGATATGCTGAAAATCTATAACTATCAGTAATACAAGATTTGAAAATAATAGAAATGAAAAAATTTGGTGTTTAACATAACAGTGAAATATAAAGGAAGCAGATTTTGTAGATTCGACGAGGGTATCCTTGGAAATCTTTAGTGAAACGGGGACAATCCGAAAAAAAACCTTGCACTGAAATATTTATCACTAAAAAAGCGAATCTCTAATGAAAAAAATGTACCCTCAAGACTTGAAAAACAATTTAATTCAGAAGATCCTGAAGTTAAAATGGGAGAATTTGCCAGAAATACAATTCTACAAAGAAATCATAAACGAGGAAGCAGAGCAAAATGGCGAAGATCAGATACTGAAGAAGATGAAATGGAATGTAAGTAAGTCTACTTGTCCAAACTAAAAAATGGCGGTGTCCCCTTTAAGTTATATTGTACTAAAACTGGTTCATTAAAGGGTACTGCTGATTATTAGATTAAATATTCTAAAAATGAGAATGAGTTACAGGGATTTGTCGATTCCGATTGGGGTAGCGACAATGTGCATCGTAAATCGTACACAGGTTTTTGTTGTCAATTATCTAATGGTCCTGGTCCTGTTTCCTGGGAGAGTCGAAAACAGAAAAATTGCCAATGGACACCTCAAAAATTTGAAAACTTATTTTAAAAATAGGTAAATAGGTGCTCTGAATGTCAACATGAAGAAATTCAAGCAAGCGCGGGTTAACGGCGGGAGTAACTACGACTCTCTTGTTGAGTCAGGTGTGTGAGCGCTAGATGTCGGCGGAGTAAGTCCGTCTTGCATCTAGTGGGCGCGGTGCAGTGCAGGCGTGCGTAGCACCAGCACCTTACGCCAAAGTGAGTGCCTCGAATGAGGGGAGCAGGTCGAAACACCTCAGGATTGGCCGGTAGTCGAGAGGCGAAGACCCTTCCTGTACGGGACCGATCCTCCCCACTGACGAGAGCGCCACCCGCCACCTGAATCTTTCTTCTTCTAACAAGTCCTGTTAGGGTCACCTTCCCTAGTAAGGATACATCGGCAGGGTCCGAGACGTTGTCTCACCCGAGAGTTGGTTAGGCGTTATATAACCGCTGAGCTAAGAGCCGACCAGGAGAGGGTCCTGCCCCATAGAAGCTTCTCACCATGAAAAGCCGTTGCGTCCATATGACGGGGGGTTACCATCAACCCCCCGCCATATGGAGCAACAATGGTGAGGGTGAGAAGTCGAAACTGGGTCCCCAGGGCACCGACGGGAATAGGCGCTCCGGTGACCATGTCTGCGGCAACCCAGTCGTAGATATGTCTCATCGGAGTAGAGGGAGTGACGCCCCGACACCAGCCTTAGTCAGGGAAGGACGCGTGGTTCCAGCCGCCACGTTCGACGGGGGTACATGGCGCCCCAACCTTGTCCTAGCTATGGGAGGTGTGGACCTTACCTATGCCAGACGGGCCAGTCTGTGTATTGCGTGATGTATTTGGTTGGCGAAACCAATTATCCTCCACATGTGCCAAGCCTTAGTGTTCACCTGGTGTTTAAGTAAGGAAAGTTGCTGTATGGCTTGCACTGGCTAGAGGTGTCTGCTAACGGTGACCCAACTTGCTTGAGCATCTGTCTACGTCGGCGTCTCGTCGCGTGTTCACGAGCTCTAGTTTCTAGTGCTCCAAACTGGCGTAGACTCGGAAGAATTCGGCCTACCCAGCCGTTTTCTTCTCAAATCTTTAGGACGGTCAAGACATTCAAAGAAACAATCCACGACCACGCCAACGGGCGGGGCCGATCGTTCTTGGGGAGGGTATTCAGAGGGTGCGTGTAGATCCGAATCCGCCATTGAGGGGCTTTTCATGCGAGTTCTGCGATAGATCTTTTTCCACTAAAGCGGGACTGTCAATACATACACTTCGCGCTCACCCTGCTGAGTATAATCGGGAAATTGTTGTGGAGCGCGTTGGCCTGAGGAGGAGGTCAGGGTCATGGCGCGTGCGGAAGCTGCAGCGAGGCTGGACGGGGTTAGATTCCTTAACCAGCATCTCGTTGAGCTTATGCCTGGTAGAACCCTCGAGGCGATCAAGGGAAAGCGGAGAGATCCGTCGTACCGCGATCTCGTCGAGGAATTCCGCAGACAGGCTCCGCCGAACATGCACCAGGCCCCCGAATTACCTGACGTGCCGGAAGCGCCTGCCGTGCAGGAACCCCGCCCCGCCCCCGAGGGTCTCCCTGAGACTATCGAACGACTTGCCGATGAGATAGACTGGGAGGCTCTAGGGGACGGGGCAGAGGGCCTGCGTGTGTTAATCGATGGCTGTCGGAGGCAGGATATTACTGTGCCATTGATACAATGGATCAGGAATATCCTTCCTAGGCCTAGACCACCGAGAGGCAACGACAATGGACTGAACCGTATTCAGCCGGAACTGAACATATCTAGACGGGAGAAGAGGCGGCGGGAGTATCGTTTGACTCAGGAGCTTTACAGCCACAATCAGCGTGAATGCGCACGGCAAATATTGGACGGTGACACGACTCCTCGCGAGTGTCTCGCGACGGACGATGAGTTCTACCAGTACTGGCGTGGGGTCTTTGAGACCCCTAACCACGAAAATGTAGTGCCCATTCAGGCAGTGCCCGTTCAAGTCCACGACCACCTGTGGAGGCCGATCTCATCTGAAGAGGTGGGTCGGTCATTTGTCGCCAGCAGTAAGGCTTCCGGGCCTGACGGTACTCTGCCCAGGGATTGGAACAGGCTCCAACGCCCTATCATTGCCATACTATTTAACTTGTTCATGGCTAGGGGGATTTACCTGATGAACTACACGCGTCGAGGACGGTCTTTATCCCCAAGCATATTGGGGATGACCGTGAACCTACTCCTGCTGACTTCCGGCCGCTTTCAATTCCATCAGTCATTATGCGGCACTTTCATAAAATCTTGGGTAACAGACTCGGCAACACTGAGGGGCTCCTGAGTGATGAACAGCGTGCCTTCAGGAGATCGGTAGATGGCATTGCAGAGAACCTCTGCGTGTTTAATGCCGTGATCCAAGGGTCACGTAGTTTCATTAAGACAGTGCACGTAGCAACCTTGGACGTGTCTAAGGCCTTCGACACTGTCTCTCATGAGAGTCTTTTCACTGGTTGCCGCAACTCTGGTATCCCGGAGGATATGATCGTGTACTTGAGAAACGTGTATGGGAGAGCATACACGTTGTTATCTAGTCCGCGCGGCCAGGGTATCGCACGTCAGCAGGTGCAGCCGACGCGTGGGGTTCGTCAGGGGGATCCCCTCTCCCCTGTTCTTTTCTCCCTCGTGATGGACAGAGTCCTTCAGACTCTCAGTCGAGATGTTGGGTTCTTGGTTGAAGGCGAGCACGTCTCCTGGTTAGCCTTTGCAGATGACGTTGTACTCTGCGCTTCGTCTCAGGTTGGGCCTCAAACTAACCTCGACAGATTCGGGACGGAGTTAGCTCATTACGGTCTTAGCCTCAATGCATCCAAGTCGCGAGTCTTATCCATGATAGCGTCGGGTCGCGACAAGAAAATCAAGATCGACGATACACCTCGTTTCCGTATTGGGGGCGAGCGTGTACGCCAATGCGCGATCCTAGATTTGTGGGGCTATCTTGGTATTAAGTTTATTGGGTCTCGGGTAGAAGGAGCGAAGGTTTCGCTGGGTGACGAATTGGAGCGTCTACGTCGTGCACCGCTGAAACCCCAACAGCGGTTGGAGATCCTCCGTGTTTACCTTATCCCGCGCCATGTCTTTTCATGGGTGCTGGGACGGGTAACCGTGGGGTATCTTAAGCGACTGGACATTACGATTCGGCACGCTGTTCGAACTTGGCTTCATCTACCTAAGGACGTAACTAAGGGCTACTATCATGCCCCGATAAAGTCTAGCGGATTGGGAATTCCTGCTCTGTGTGAGTTCATTCCACACCTGAGACCGTAGTCTCAGGTGTGGATATCTCTCTCTCAGGGAGTCGCCCGTACCTCATGTGCGTGCGTGTGCGGGTGGAATTCTGGTCGATCGCGAGATCGACTGGTGCCTTGTTCGCCTTGCACATATTCCAAACTCTCGATCAGCAACTAGTTTGCGAGAGTGTTGGACCCGGCAGTTGCACGAGTCTGTGGACGGGACCGGTCTGCGCGAGGTTGGTGGCAGCAACCTTAGTTCGGACTGGATGAGGCCTGGAAACCGCATACCCGCGGCTGGACGCTGCTGGAAGGATGTGTCGCGCTGGTTGTCGGGAGACCCAGACGGCGGGGCACATCGTCCAGAAGTGCACCAGAACGCACGGCGGGCGCATCTTGAGGCACAATGCTATAGTTAACACCGTTGCTGATAGGTTGCGGAATAAGGGATGGGCCCTACAGCCCGAGCGAGTGTACGAAACACGAGTAGGCCCAAGAAAACCGGACATTATCGCATGGAAAGATGGCCGCGCTGCGGTCATCGACGCTCAAGTAGTCAGCGCCAATAACCTTAACCGGGCTCACGCGGACAAGGTCGCTAAGTACCGTGATGAGGCTGACTTCGCCGCGGTTCTGAATAATCGGGGACCGGCAGAGGCCCAAGGTGGGGCGAGGCGTCGAGTACAAGAACTTCAAGTGAGCTTCCATTCTATCACGGTTTCGTGGCGTGGGGTTCTATCGACGGACTCGGTGAATGGGTCTGCTGAACCTTGGGTTGGACCGCGGAACTTTGTCCCGCGTGCCAACCATGGCAATGAAAGGTTCGTATTTTAACTGGGTGCGATGGAACACTATGACGTGATGTGATGCTAGGTATGCCGCGGACACGCTGTAGAGAGTCGCACTCAATTGTAGCACACCGTTTAAATATCAGTTTCATTCTTTTTTCTATCCATCTGTCTCTCGCTTCACGAGAGCGGCGCCAACACGAGGCGCTATTGTCAACAGATAAATACGCGTAATGATAGGGTTGGCGAATAGTCTGGGCCGTATTGCCGCTTCGGGAAAAGAGTCCGCGAGTCGTCGTGTAGCATGGCTGTGTGCTTCGCTCCGTGGTGGCGGGGACTGGGGGGCTCTCGTTCCGGGGCACGTTTGGTTATTATGATGATAACTGGCCTGTCTTACGGCGGTAATACGCCTGGTCTTGACGCTGGCTCTAGTTCTGGATCCTCACTGGGCCATCTTCCCAGTAGGGTCCGGCCTCTTGGGTAGGTGATCGCCAAAGTGGCAGCTGACGACCACCGAGCTAATAGCGGACAAAAACGGAGAGAAGTTCGGAGAAGGTTAGCGGCCTGCTCCAGAGACAAGTATTTGCTCTTATTACACGTAGAGTAGCCTCGGAAAGAGGTGGCTGTCCTGCACTCGAGCCGCCCCCAGGACGTCGGGTGCACAGTTGACGACAAAAACAATGAAGATGGCAATGAGATAATTATCCCAGATCCTTACAAGGAACGTTCTTGCGAGCTCTGTCTCCAAGCCGCAAGAGGGAATTTTTGGCATATGAGCATAAATGGTGAAATAACGCACGCCAAGGAATACCACAAAAACTATGCTAAAATCTTTAAGTGCACGGGCTGCAGCAAAAGGTACTTTGGTAAACATGCGGCTCTATGCCACATTCCGAAGTGCACCGGAACGAGAGCACTACCCGCCGATGAGGTGTGGTGTGCCATTTGCGGTGGTAATAAAAAATCAGGGTCCGGAGATAGCAGTAACAAAGGGGCCGGCGCGCGGCGGTGCGGCTTTCTTTGGGCGGGAATCTCAAACCCGACTTGGTGGTAAATGGCCGACGGGTCTTTGTAGTAGACGTAACAGTCTGTGGGGACTATCTTGCTCAGGGATGCTTAAGCAAAATTGATAAATGTAGCCGACTGTTACCCCAATTCCGAGGTATGGAGCTTTCCCGAAATACTACCGATTGTAGTAGGAACAACGGGGGCGATGCCAATGTCGTTAATAGCTCTACAAATGTCCATTGAGATCTATCATGCCTTTATGGACCATGCCTCCCTCCCTCCTCACGGACGACTGGAGTGGGAGGACATCTGGTAACTCCCAGCTCCCGAAAAACTCAAGACACCAAGCGAAGTATGATGCATATGTGTTGTGACGCTTAGCCCTCCCTATTGTGGTAACCTGGTTTTATTTTAGCCGTTTGGCTATGTTAACTATTTATCTAATTTATTATTTTATCTATACATGTTATATAAAATTATACGCTTATTACCAAGACTTAGTCATAACAAACCTTCACAGGTATATCATATTACATGATAACGACTTCTCTTATTAATCGCTTATCTTAGAGATATTATGTTTCACCTTTGTTTCTCACATTTTATGCTGACTGTCGAATTGCATTTCCTTTGTTCTATATTTTGCTTACTCAGGTTCTGTATGTTATAAATACGACTAGACATGCTTTGTAAAGTCAGTTATTAATCTCAGAATGCAACACTTCTAATTTATTATTATATTCCTTCTCCAAGAGCCAACGTTGGCTCCATTTAAGTAAATAAAAGTTTTTAAAAAGTCATTCATGTGAACCGTGATTTAACATTGGCGCAGTCGGTAGGATCCGTAAACATCATCAGAACAAGAAGCCTAACTGGTAGTGAAGCGCAAAAGAACAAGGACATCTGCAGAAGGTACCTAACTAGTGCATGTACATCTGCGAGAACAAGGAGACCTTCCTCACTGGTGGTGGCGGATCCCAATCCCTTGACGGACGAAGAGCCTACCCATGGAGATGAAATTAACGTAAGTCATTCTAAGAATCATCTCGTACCATTTTACTATTTTATTATTTTTCGCAACTTATTCTATTAAAAGTGTATTATACTGCTAATACACTCGGCGCACAAAGCCAGTTCTCTTGTCAAAGTGAATCCATTCCTTTACAAATACAACGAAACAAGTTCATTTAATTTTAAGTTTATTTATTTTCGTGTTATACTGCTAATACGAAACATTGTGTATTATACAGCTACTATACAATCCATTTACGCACGCAACGTAACAAGCTAATTTAATTTAAGTTCGTATCATACTGCTAATACGCAACCAATCTTTAATTCAAATTATCTCTAAATACAACAGCAACAATGCCAGATAGAGATACAGCTCAACCAGTAGCACCCCAACCAATAGTACCGGCATCAGCCGAACAACAACAGCAACAACAACAACAACCAGAGCAAATGGAGCCTTACAAGCTCTCTGAAATATTTTCTCTAATACCTGAATTCGATGGCAATGCCATTAATTTACAAACATTTCTCAACTCCTGTCATTGCGCCCAAAGCATGGCAATTGGAGATCAAAAAATTCTTTTGACCGTCCACATAAAAAATAAATTGAAAGGCAAAGCTGCCGAATGAATAAATTCTCGTAACCCTGGCACCTGGCCAGAAATCAAAGCACTATTGGAACCCACTTTGGGGATTCCAGAGATCTAGCAGCCCTAATTCAGGACCTACAACGAATTCATCAACTACCCGGCGAATCCGCCTTAACATTTGTTTCGCGTTTACAAACGCACAACGCGAAGATGGCTTACTTATAAGCTGTGCTAATGTCGATTCGTTGAACATTTTAAAAGATAACTTACAAAAGACGATTGGCTCTAAGTATAATGTATGTCAACCTAAAAAAATAAATCCAAGGATTATGGTACACGGTGTACAAGTAGATGCTGTTGACAGCGATAATTTCCTGAGCAAAATTATTTCAGACAATAATCTTACTATAACAGACGTGGAAAGTATAAAATTCATCACTAAAGTAAAAAATAATTCTGTTTTTAATGTTGTGCTCGAGGTATCCCCTGATATATACAAATTGATAATGGGACGAGGCTTCCTCTATGCGGGCTGGAGAAAGTGTTGGATTGAAGAACATTTTAGTTTGCCGAGATGCTTTAAATGTTGTAAATACGGTCATCACAAAAAAGATTGTCGCAGCGACATCGTTATTTGTCCAATCTGTTCGGAAGCACATGAAAAAAAAGACTGTTCATCTGCGATTAAATCGTGTAAAAACTGTAAATTATTTAATACAAAATTCAGAACATCTCTTCCAACAGACCATGCTGCGAGTGACCTGTCATGTGGTTTTTATAAACATAAAATAGACGAATTAAGAAGTAAAATTAACTATGGTTAATATGTACATAAAGAAAAAATGTAAAATTGGCCATTTAAATGTACGATCTCTGTTTACAGGTTTTCAAGATTTTTCAATGTTAGTAACTGAAAATAATTTTGATATTATGTGTGTGACTGAAACATGGCTGAATGACAATGTTTCCGTTGATGTTGTAAAAATTTTAAATTACAAATTCTTTCATAAAAATCGTGTGGGTAGAGGAGGCGGAGTAGGAATATATATTCGTAGCGATTTTCCAAGTAGGGAGGTTTTTAGTGATTTTAGTTCAATTGAAGGTCTAGAATATTTATTGGTTGAAGTTAAAGTTGGCAAAGTAAAAATTTTAGTTTGTGTTGTTTATAGAGTTCCATCAAATAACATTCAAAATACAGCAGAACATATGGAAAACTTATTATCTTTTATAACACCTCAGTATGACAGTATTTTTATATTGGGAGATACAAACGTTGATCAATCTCACGATAACATTTTTGCTCAATATCTCGACTCATATGATTTCCAACAATTAATAAATGAGCCAACACGCATTACTAGTACGACTCATAAAATAATTGATGTTATTTTTGTAAATTGCCCTGACCTCATATAAAATTCCGGCACCTTAAATACTGACCTTATCTCGGACCACAGAGGAATCTTTTGCGAAATTGATATTTCAATTTCTCATACCGCTCCCAAACTTCTCACATATAGAGATTTTAAAAACTTCTCATATGATAACTTCCTTAGAGATTTGCAATCTATCTCTTGGGATGATATATTCTACTTAAATAATATAGCAGACAAAGTAAATTTCATGACGGATAATATAATAGATTTATTCAATAAGCATGCACCGTATGTTACTTCTCGTGTTTCCAAAACTCCCGCACCATGGCTTACTCCTGCCATAAAAAAACTAATGTCAGACAGGGACAAAGCTCTCTCCAAATACAGAAAATCTAAAAGAATTTTAGATTGGACTAACTACAAGCAGTTGCGAAACCGTACTGTAGCTAAAATTAGGCAAGAAAAAGCAGCATACTTAGCCTATAATCAAAATATCTCTGAACTCTGGAGGGCTATAAATAAGTTGAATATTAAGCAAAAGCAAAATACTGAGGTTCCACCCCAGTTATGTGACACAAACGAAATTAACAACTATTTCTCATCTGTTTTTAGCCCAACCAATAACTGCCCTGATACTGTTAATAATTATATTTCAAACAAATTTAATAATAACTTATCTTTCCATTTTAATCATGCAAACATCACTGAGGTGAATAATGTAATTGATGAATTAAAATCTAATGCTCGAGGCTGTGACGATATTTCTGCCTTAATGATAAAATATTGCGCCCCAGTAATTTGTCAACATATAACCCATATTATTAACTGGCGTCTAGAGATAGGTTTCTTTCCTCATGAATGGAAATTGTCAATAATTAAGCCTTTACCTAAGACAAGAAATCCGATAGATTTTTCGGATCTACGACCTATAACGATTATCCCAGCTTTATCAAACATTCTTGAAAAAATTGTGAAAACACAAATATATGACTATGTAGTCGAAAATAATATTATTTCTAACTTGCAGTCTGGTTTTCGAAAAGGCTATAGTACTACTACTGTTCTTGCTAATGTTACAGAAAACATTTTCAGATCTCTTGATAAAGGTAATGCCACCGCCCTAGTACTCCTAGATTTCTCGAAGGCATTCGACACTATTGATCACGCCTTAATATGTACAAAACTTTCTTACTATGGATTGGATGATAACGCAGTAAACTTTTTTAGATCATATCTTAGTAATCGAAAGCAAACAGTTATCTTGCATGAAAATGTGTCCGAATTTCGGCCAATTACATCAGGGGTCCCGCAGGGCTCGGTTTTGGGGCCAATTCTGTTTTTAATTTACACTGCTGACCTATGCAACTGTGCAGAGCACTCAAATATTCAATCATATGCTGATGACACCCAACTATCGTATACATTTCATCCCAATGACACTAATCTTGCTTGTGATAATATAAATAATGATTTAAAGTCTATATCAGATTATTCGAAGAACAATAACCTTAAACTTAATCCTAGTAAATGTGTTGTAATTTGTTTGGCTAGTAGAAGAGTACATGAGATTATTAAAGATAATATCAGATTAATCTTAGACGATGAACCTCTTGGAAGAGTAAAGCAAGTAAGAAACCTTGGGTTAATCTTTGAAGAGGACATGCGTTTTAAAAAACATGTCTCTATATTAATAAAAAAATCGTATGTTGCTTTAAAGCTCTTATATAATAATATCTCCATACCGAATTTTAAATTAAGAAAAAAATTATGTGAGTCTCTTGTTGTCCCGATATCAACTTACTGTAATACTGTCTACTTCTCATGCCTAGATAGAGCAACACAATGCCGCCTACAAAAAATTCAAAATAGCGGCTGTAGGTTTATTTTCAGAATTAGGAAGTATGATCATGTTTCACAAAAGATAAAAAATCTCAACTGGCTCAGTATGGAAAATCTCTATAAATATAATTTAACAGTATTTACACACAAGATTCTCGTCACATCTACACCTCATTACCTCCGTGAAAAACTTATTTACAGACATGATATGCATAATTCAAATTTGAGGTTTGCAGACAAATTAGCTCTCCCACAATATCACACAGCCATGTTTCAACGGTCTTTCACTTATAACTCCGTGTCACTATATAATTCGCTTCATAGTCGACTAAAAAACCTAACTGTAAATAGTTTTCGTAAAAACACAAAGGCATACTTTTTATCACACCAATAGTTATATTTTCAGTCGTGTTTACCACTCGCATTAAAAAAAGTATTATGTTTAGTTTTTTTTGTCAGTACATTACGCTGTAATTTCTTGATTTTAATTTATTTTGTTTATATTTTTTTATCTTATACATGTTTTGTAACTTTAAGTGTTACCCTGTTATGTATTATGATGTATTGTAAGAGTTGAGTTGAGTAGTTTAGGCTAGACTTCGCCCATTTGGAAATAATTGTAATGTTCAATTTTTCTAAATAAAGTCATTTATTATTATTATTATTATTATATTATTATTATTAAAAACAAACTCTCACGACAACGTAAAGAGCTGCACAATCAGACCTTATAGAAACCATGACCTTTATTAACAGGCTTAGAACCTAATTTAGGCCGCATCATACGTGCTAGCAATCCTCCTAGTATACTAAAAGCTGTTAGTAGAATTCGGAGAGAACTACAACTCTCTTACTTCGAGCAACAAAAATTTCCAAAAAATAGTCCGGTAAAAAATCCCGCTTTACAACAAAAACGACCAACTTCAAATTTCCAACAAAAATTCTGTTCATTTTGCAAGCGCAATGGACATGTAATAAGTGAATGCCGCACGAGGCAACAATCGCAAACGATGCCAACAACGTCACAAAATTTTCAAAGACCAAATTATCAAGGAAACCTAAATTTTCACAATTTTTCTCAAACCAATCAATTTAATCAGAGGACATTTCCTCAAAATAATCAATCTAGTTAACCACAACAAAACAGGCCCTCAGCTATAAGACCGAACCCGAATTTCAATCAACAAAGACCCTCTGCTATACAACCAAACCCAAATTTCAACCGTTTTAATCAACAAAAAACGCATCATTTAAATTACGAACCTTACGAAAACCAATGCGATTTTAATCAATACAGCGACTATTCTCCTGATTACCAAACTGCAGAGGATACTTACGAAAATTATAACTTTGAAACTAACCAAAATTTCCAAGAGAATTATACAGCTAATTCTCAATACGAACAGTACGAGGATTATACTGCTAATCCTCAGGATTTTCGATTAGATCCAGAGTACCCTACGGATACTACAACACAACAAACAGAACAATTCGAACCAATTACGGAACTAGAAACTCAAATATAAACTATGAACCTCAACGACAGTTTCGACCCAATGCTGAATTTTTCAGAACAGACGTTCATGTAAATACGCTTTCCCATACTCTATTAACTGTAAATTCAAAGAACCTTTACTGTATGAAGGATGCAACTGGTAAATTTAAAATTCTAATTGACACAGGTGCAGGTATATCAATTTTTAAACCTAAAACAGCTGAAAATTACAGACGTAGATCTCCTGAAAATGTAATCATACAGGGTATCACTGATCAAAAAATTTATATCAACGAATCTGTTCTCATCGCCTATTCAGATGAGTCACACAAAGTTTATATCTATAATCTAGATATAGATTTTGATGGATTATTAGGCACAGACTTCCTAGAACATTACGAATGCAAAGTAGACTTTAAAAATAAACAACTAGTCACAAATTTTAAAACCGTACCATTATTTAAAGTCACTGAAGAAACTACAGTAAAACCTGTACAACCAACTAGTAACTCTAACATCAAAAACCAAAATCCAAATTTAGGCAACATCAAAAATTTCATTTCTATCGAACCTCGCATGGAAAAAATCTGTAAACTAAAATGCAACCTGCGAAATACCGAGGCTATACTGTTAGCCCAGGAAAACCAGAAAGTACGCCTACCAAATGCAATTGTCAAAATCGATCACAATGGAGAATTTTTAACTTCAATAATAAATGCAAACGCGATCCCAAAAACCATAAACTTTTCAAACCTTAACCTAGAACCAGTACAAAAATTCAAATAAATTTTTAATTTAAATACTCAAAATTCTGACCAACACTTACAGACAGACAGATCCTTTGAAATCAGGAACGAATTGCGCTTGGATCATCTAAACGAAGAAGAGGCCGAAATAGTAACGCAGCTTTGTTTAGACTTTCAAGATATGGAGACAATTTGACCTTTACCAATGAAATCAAACACCTTATTGACACCGAAAATTCCCGACCGATATTCACTAAATCGTATCGATATCTTCAGGTCCATAAGGAAGAAGTTAAGTCCCAAGTATCGAAAATGTTAAGTCAAGGTATTATTCAACCTTCAATCTCAACTTGGTCCTCTCCTGTCTGGGTAGTTCCCAAAAAACTGGACGCTTCTGGTAAACAGAAATGGCGCGTTGTAGTCGACTACCGCAAACTCAACGAGGTTATAATCGGTGACAAATATCCTCTGTCCAACATTTCCGATCTTTTAGACCAACTTGGCAAATGTCAATATTTCACAACCTTAGACTTGGCTTCTGGTTTTCACCAAATTGAAATTAATCCCGCAGACATTCAAAAGACTGCTTTCACAGTTGAGAACGGGCATTATGAATTCGTGCGAATGCCATTTGGACTCAAAAATGTTCCATCAACTTTTCAAAGAGTTATGGATAACATCCTGTTAGGTATTCAAAATGAACGATGTCTCGTCTACATGGACGATATTATTATTTACTCTCCTACAATTCACGAACACATTTCCCGCCTAACTGAAGTCTTTAAACGCCTTCAAAAAGCCAACCTCAAAATTCAACCAGAGAAATGCGAGTTTCTCCGTAAGGAAGTCGCTTATTTAGGACATCTAATTACAAAGGACGGCGTAAAACCAAACGCTTCGAAAGTTGACGCTATTTTAAATTTTCCTCAACCGAAAAATCCAAAAGAAATTAAATCATTTCTAGGCTTAGCCGGATATTATAGGCGCTTTATCCCTAATTTCTCCAAGATTACCAAGCCACTAACAAAACTACTACAAAAAGATATACCGTTTCTCTTCGACAATGATTGTATAAATTCTTTTCAAAATTTGAAACAAACGTTAACAACCACTCCGATATTAATTTACCCTAATTTCGATGAACCCTTCATCCTAACCACTGATGCGAGTGCATTTGCCGTCGGCTCAGTGCTGAGCCAGTGGCCTATTGGCAAGGATTTACCCATTGCCTATGCTTCTGGAACCTTGTGCAGCGCAGAAGCTAAGTATTCAACGATTGAACGCGAGCATTTATCCATAGTACGGAGTGTAAAGCACTTTAGACTCTATCTGTACGTAGAAAGTTCAAGCTTGTAACCGACCACAGACCACTCACCTGGCTATTCTCTATAAAAGATCCAGGAAGTAGACTTGCCCGTTGACGACTCAAATTAGAAGAGTACGACTACGAAATAATTTATAAACCTGGCAAAATCAATAAGAACGCGGACGCACTTTCTAGAATCAAAATTAATCATTTTTCCGAATGTTCCAAATTCTATTCAAAGGTTTTAGCCGCGAATGACGAAGAGTCAGATGACGACGAAAACCCAGACGATAACAACGAAATCACTAACGAACAAATTTCCCGAGAATTTGAAACTTTCACCAACCTATATAAAACAACATCTTTAATAGACTATTCAAAAATCAAAGCCTCAAACAAAAAACTCTTATACCGAGAACATAAACATATTATAACCTTCTTCCAACAAAATAACTTACAAGACCTACATCACCAAATTATTGAGGACATATTCGAAGAAAACCCCGAATTTAATAACGATAAAATCAACATTGTATCGAGCAAAACAGTCAGACATAGGAGATATTTTATCATTCCCCTACCTTTTGATATCGAATCCGTAATTGAACATTTATTTTTGGTATTATTTAAAAACCAAGATGTTTTAGACCTTTCTAAGACATACTTTGTCGAAAATAACCTAGACCTCCCCGTACTCGAAATTCTATCATTCATTTTTGCGGAAAAAGATTTAAAAGTAGTAATTTGTCAAGATATCGTCAGAACTGCCGACGAAGATGAAATTCCAATTATATTGGAGCAAAATTATATTGGTAAAAATAATCTATACCGCGGAATAAATGAAACGATTCGAAGAATAGAGAAAAATACACTTGGCAAGACGTTGAAAATTTTATAAAAAATTGCGAAACTTGCCAAAAGACTAAAGTATGCCGGAAAAACCTTAATAACCCTCTAGTAGTCACATAAACCCCAAGAACACCATTCGAAAGAATTAATATCGATTTGTTTGAATTCCCAACTCGAAATTATGCGTTAACTATTCGCGATGAGTTAACTAAATTCACACAAGCCTATGCAGTCCCGGACAAATCCGCAAAATCCGTCGTAAATACCTTGTTGTTATACTTTCAACATTACGGTACCCTGCTAAGAATCCATTGCGATTACGGTGGCGAATTTGACAACCGTTTGCTCAAAGATCTCTGCACCCTGCACGACATAAAATTAACTTATTCAAGCGTAGGACATCCCCAATCGAACGGATCAATAGAAATGATTCATGCTACTTTAGCTGAAATGATAAGAATTCATAAAACTGAAAACCCGAACGAACATCCGTTCACGATTTTACCATATGCAGTAACAATTCGGTAAATAAAACACACGGTTTCACCCCATACAAACTTGTATTTGGACATACGTCCAACAGACCACCCAAAACCTTATATAACCAAAAAGAATTAATAACTAAATACGTTAGAGATTTAAACAACAGAATATCTCACTATTATGAAATCGCCCGCAATCGAACACAAGCTCAAAATGAGAAAGCGAAAGTTCGCTTTGATAGAAATGTTCCCCAAAAACGACCTGAATACAAAATAGGTGACTTAGTTTATGTAAAAGAATCACAAATTAAGAACAAACTACAAAACAAATTTAACGGACCCTTTAAAATAAAAGAAATTTTTCAAAATTCTGCTACTTTATTAAATCTCAACAAAACAAGAAACTAAAGTCAATTTTGATAGAATGAAACCATATACTGAAAATTAAATTTATTTTCAGGTTTCTCCTGCTGTTCGGATCAGCACTCTGTCAATACAAAATTACCCCGATCAATAATACTGTTGGTGTATACTACCACCAAGACACGGACATCGTGGTGACAAATGACAAATGGACTCTGCTAGTGCATAAAAACATTTCATCCCTCAAACTAGCTTTTGACAAAAATCAAAATATCTTAGACAAAATCTTGTACACTCTCAATAATGGTGATCATAAGTCAATTATTTTTACGAGTGAAATTAAAACAGACTTTAACCTTTTAACACAAATATCCAACTCTATAAAAATGAAATTTGACGAAATCTTTTCAGATACAAAAAGATATAAACGAGGAATACTTAACGGTATCGGTACAATATTCAAATCCATAACTGGAAACCTAGATGCTGAAGATGGCCAGTACTATACTAACTGTATAAATAAACTAAATAATGACGAACACCAATTGGAAAACTTAATCAAAAATCAAATTTCAGTTACAACTTCTGTTATTAAAAACTTCAACTCGACTATACAAAAATTACAAATTGACGAGGAAACGTTTAACAAAGATCTCGAAGAAATCGAACGCACAATTCAAACCATGACTCAAGCTACTGAGGCTGCTCACATAAAACTAAAATTTTTATACATTTCCGAACAATTAATGGCGAGTTATTTGTATATCGAAGATAATTTGAACGACATTCTGAATTCAATAACATTTGCCAGATTAGGAATCATTCATACGCCAATCATAACCCCTAATCACTTAGTGACAGCACTACAAGAAGTTTCACAGAGCTTACGAAGGAACAATTTGCCTCTCCCCATTAAATTATCGGCAGTTGCTAAGTATTTGGATATTATTGAATTGCAAGCGTTTCAAATGGATTCTAACTTAGTATTTGTTTTAACAATACCACTTGTTGAACCCCAAAACTATAACACCTATCGCCTATACCCTATCCCGATACTTGATAACAGAACTGGTCTGCATCACATTTTATCTATTTCACAAAAGTATATCGCGAGAGACGATGATTCTTTAATGTACATACCTATACAAAATTTGAAAGAATGCAAACCTCTTTATTTTGGAACCAAACTATGTTCGAACCTGTTTGCATATCCTATCGACCAAAATGCCATATGTGAAGCCAGAATACTAAAACCATTGCCGAATCTTCCAGAGAACTGTCAAACTTCCTTCATTATTAGTCAGGGATACAACGTTCAAGAACTTGAAGACAACACATGGCTAGTAATTAATTCCGAACCACTTCACATCACCATCAACTGTCCAAAGAGAGAATCCACGACAGAGTTAATCAACAAAAATTCCATCATCAAACTACAACCAGGATGTTACGCCTATGCAGGCACTACTAGAGTACAAGCCAGTGCCAAAGACTTTTCCGAAATTAAGGACAATTCACATCCTATCCAAATTCCTTTTGAATGCTGTAATCACATGCCCGACAAAATCGAAATTCAAAAATTAAAACCACTCAAATTAAACAGTCTCGACGTAGAAGATCTAGATATTGCAAAAACCAAATTGGACCAATATTCCAAAGACCTGGATGACCTCATAAACGAGCCTTTTGTGACCAAACACGTATCTTGGTTCACATATTTCATAATCACTCTCATCATCCTATTAGTTCTACTTTACATAACTTGTAAATGCAGAAGAAGAAGATGTGGAGCATTGCGAATCCAACCCTCAACGGACAACCCTCCTTTACCTCCTCCAGAGCGAAGCAGAGTATTCACCTAGACTTATCCCTCCAAGAAAGCGACCCGGTATTAAACCTCAAGAAGAAGAGGACATCGAGTTAACATAGACTTTCATTTGTGGAGTTTTACCCTTGTCTATAAACTTAGACCATTGTATTTTATTTTTATTACAATTATGTAATGTATTACTCACTTATTATTATTATCATTTACCAATTTTAACTTTTACGTATTTTAGTATTTTGCTTTGTATTCATTCAACATTGTTTCAATTTATTTTGCATTATATTCATATAACGTTTCTAACAATTTTCAAAAGTTATATAAAATTATACGCTTATTACCAAGACTTAGTCATAACAAACCTTCATAGGTATATCATATTACATGATAATGACTTCTCTTATTAATCGCTTATCTTAGAGATATTATGTTTCACCTTTGTTTCTCACATTTTATGCTGATTGTCGAACTGCATTTCCTTTGTTCTATATTTTGCTTACTCAGGTTCTGTATGTTATAAATACGACTAGACATGCTTTGTAAAGTCAGTTATTAAACTCAGTTAGAATGCAACACTTTTAATTTATTATTATATTCCTTCTCCAAGAGCCAACGTTGGCCCCATTTAAGTAAATAAAAGTTTTTAAAAAGTCATTCATGTGAACCGTGATCTAACATACATAGTGATAGTCCCGTCCCATATACACCGCATCATCTGTTTCTGTCTTAATGTGGATTTTAATCATCTGTCGTATACGTTAAGCATTCACGTTTCAACGTATCTGCATCGTACTTCTGAGAGTCGTAAGGCCTCCACTGAGGGGGGTGGGGGGAGGCACAGCGGCGGGCTGGGTAACGGGCTCCACGCGCCATTTCCCGGACAACGGCAGACCTCTCTGAGTTCCTCTGCTAACAGTCGTTACCTCTTCGGAGAACCCGTCCTGAGCTAATTTTCCTCCGGTATGCAGAACTCCCTTCGCAGTCTGTAAACAGTTCCCCCCAAAGGACAAGGGTAGATAAGCTATATATTTTCGCCCACTAATTTCATAAAAAAAGTTCTTAAAATTTATAGTTGAACATATGATTTTTATGTTTTCATACGTCTTACATTTGAAAAACAACAGTAAATCGTAATAATAGCATTTCAAAGTAAGCATGTTTGCAGTTTTCTAGTACTTTTTGACGTTTTTCCGAAATTTTAATGTATATTTCTGTTAGCTGCGCTCAATGAACTAGGAAAATCTATACCTCATTTCATTGTTGAGTATTTAAGCTTTTCAATAATGGTCAATTTATATTGGTTCATGAAGCGCTTCAATGTATAAAAGACAAAATCGTTTCCGCGGCAGTCGTAGTGGTGTCGACGTTGCGTGCGAATTTAAACGTGTCAGCGCTCAAAACCACATATTGTCGTGTATATTAAATACAAATATTTTCTTTCTGAAATCGGTCAAGAATGTCTACTTTCTCGGTGCAATTTTAGATCCCAAAATACGCTATTCTAGTATTTTAGTCCGTTGCTAAGCAACTATCAGAAAACAGTCCGGGAAAGTTACTTTCCCGGCTTAGGCAGTAAATACTAAGCACTGAATCTCTGACTTTCTCTCTTTTTTTTGCATTTAAAAAAATCCTTAATTTATAATAATATTGATTTCGATTTCAGAAAAAAATAGTAGATATGTGTACCTCGTAGTAAAAACATATTCCCGCACTTCAATGCTTGATTTCTTCGGCTTAACGCCTCGGCCAACAATTTACAGCATCGTACAGTAGCCCCAAAATTACTTTTTTTTTTTTTTCAAATCAGTCTGCAGTTCTTAATACTTAAGCAATTGGATTTTTTTTAAATCTTAATTTTTTTAATTACCTATCGATCTGTAAAGCCAGATTCTCGATTTCTGTCCCTGATTTTTCAAAATTTTCCAAAAAAGTTTGAATTTTCTTCAAAAAATTTGAAAGATCATGGACAAAAATCGAAAATTTGGCTTGACAGGCAATTAAGAAACGAAGATTTAAAGAAAAACTTTTCGATTGCTTAAGTATTAAGACCTGAAGACTGATGACAAAGTGACTTTTTTTCAAATTATCTTCACTCGTCTATATAAACGTCTCAATACTTAAGAAATCGGAAAGTTTTTTTTGAAATCTTCGTTTTTTAATTTCCTATCGATCTGTCAAGCCAAATTTTCGATTTATGTCCCTAATTTTTCAAAATTTTTGATGAACTTCATTGAAAAATTTTGAGAAATCATGGACAAAAATCGAAAATCTGGCTTGACAGATCGATAGGCAATTAAAAAACGAAGATAAATATAATGACATATGACATGGCCGATCACACGAGTGGAAAGTACGTGCAAAATCGAGCACTAAAGTAATGTGTGTTATGAAGTAATAAAACAAATATTGAAAAGTTATTATTTCTAATAACACGAACAACATAAAACAATACATCAGTCAACACTACTTTAAAAATAAATAAATACTAGATAAACACAAAACTTGGCAAAATTTCATAAAATGAAAGTCGGTTAACAAACGGATTCCACCCATTTAACAATGTAGTTCAAATTTTTGTGTTTCCCTTCAAACTTTATGCATTTTTCATAACGCCATTTTGGCAAGTCCTCATCAGGGCCGTAGCATAAAGGGGTAAGGTGCCATTTGACAAAAATTTGGTTAGCTAAAAAAATCAGTCTGCAATTTAGAAAAGAAAAACATTTTACTTCTAAGGCTCATAAAGCGGCCGTAACCGACTACTGTAACTTTTTATTAAAACAATACACTAATGTATTTTATTACACGCAAATAAAATAATTTTAATAATTAATTTAGGAACGAATATTTGTTAAATAACAGAGAAGTCATAAAAATATTAATGGGAGGGATTAGCATTTCGTGGGAATGAATCGTAAATCAAATTGGAAAGTTTTGTCAACTGGCGTAGTTAATTTCCAGACACAATACTATATTAAAAAAGTGGTTAAATCATGTAAAATTAAAATTGTACCACATTACTTACTTAATAAGTGCAGATTCTTAAAATGAATTTATGCAGCTACTTACTAAGAAAAAAATAATACATGAAATTAACGAAGCTCAATTTTTACCATTCTGGTAGACACGACCTCAGATTCTTCACACAAGGATATGCTGTCATTAGTTATTAGCATTGAAGACAAAAACAGAAGTTTGAATCTAAGGATAAAACAGGATCTGGAATAGCAAATAGTTTCCAAAATTTACTCAACAGATAAATTATACGACAAATATTGCTTTTCAATCGTACGATTTTGCCTCCTCTATGTCAGGACAATTTAAAGATGTCCGACAAAAAATTTATGAAAAAATGCTAGTAAGTTATCTTACGTGTGTCTCATTTAAAATGAGGACACCCGAATATTTTCGTAATTTTTTGAAATCCAGATTTGAGCTTTGCCACAATTGTAATCCTATATAAGACGTACATTCCGAGACTATCGACTTAAATTTAAGTAACAAACTAAGACAACTGCAGCCCCCCAAATGGGGCCCGTTCCCAATATTTTGCTTCGCGTTGAAGATATCGAAAAAAGTTATTAGAAAAAGTTGTTCAGAATCTAATTTTGAGCCATTACAAAATTGGCATTTTTAGTTTTTTCAATATTTTTCTGCAAACCCCACACACGGTTACAATTTTGGTTTTCAATTTAATAGGATGCCATGGAAACAAAAACTATGATTAAATAAAATGTCAATTTGACAAAACTTTTAGTGTAAAGTTCTAGTTTACAATCGTAAAATGCGTCTTCATTTAAGGGAAAAAATCGAAATAATAACGTTATATGGTGATGGAGTTCGTAGTAGCAGAGAAGTAGCCACCGAATTTAACCGAAATCATCCTTTACGAGTCGATATTACTCATGGAACTGCAGCCACCATCTTCAACGCGAAGCAAAATATTGGGAATGGGCCCCATTTGGGGGGCTGCCGATGTCTGAGTTTGTTACTTAAATTTAAGTTGGTAGTCTCGAAATGTACGTCTTATATAGGACTACAATTGTGCCAAAGCTCAAATCTGGATTTAAAAAAATTACGAAAATATCCGGATATCTTCATTTTAAATGACACACACTGTATATTCCTTGCCAAGGGCATTGGATCAACACTGCTGTGGGGCTAGTACAATTATTTCAGATATATTTAATGTACTAGGAGAGTTGTAGGCATTTTTTGGTAATACCAAACGCTTTCAGCAGCTTAAAATTAAATTTGAAGGGATTGAAAATTCAATTAACATTAAAAATCTTTCAATGACAAGGTGGACTGTCAGAGCTGAATCTATCCAAAGCAGTCAACACCTCGCTCAAATCGATAATTGGATTATTAGGCGAATTTTCGACAAACAAAACAGATACCATAAGCAAAAGTACAGTTAGTTAAGAAGAAAATGTTAAGTTTCGATTTCATCGTGTATTCAATGTTTATGGAAACTATTTTGTACAAAATGAAATTAGTTACAGAAGCACTAAAATCACCAAATTTAAACATTGTGGATGTAGT
This sequence comes from Rutpela maculata, assembly GCA_936432065.2. NCBI lineage: Eukaryota > Metazoa > Arthropoda > Insecta > Coleoptera > Cerambycidae > Rutpela > Rutpela maculata. Next base: position 86,065,505 of record OW386292.2, read on the forward strand.
TACACTTATTGAAAGTGCCATTAAATCATTACAACGGATCAATAGTAACGATGAAGAATTAAACAATTGATTCTCTATAGTTTTGTCCAATCCTTAATCTCTTAACTCGTTAACATTTCATCTGGTTTCGTGTAGTGAACTTTTCTTTAAAATTACCCCATAGAAAAATCTAAAGATTTTAGATAGGCCAATGAAAAGAGGGCTATTTCGTTCAATCCGTCTGTTCGGAAAATTTTCATTAAGCCATTAATGTAACATATAAGTTTAAGTTGGTACAATAAGTTAGTTACTTGAATTGTAAGGTTGATAACATAGCGATATAAAAGAAATGTGTGGTTCCTCAAGAAGAGGTGAAACCGATGCCGAAATAATTTGCACCACAATAATTTAAGTCTCTACCATTGATGACTCGATTGATGATGTTGAGATTATAGACGATTCACGCATCTGGTACACCACCGCTGTAATCGATGATTCCGTGCTTGATGGCAAGGCTCTTTCCCGATGTACACATGATTAATAAATACCGTCAACCGAGGGAAAGTGGATCACTACGGGTAAAGTGAAGCAAAGGTGCCTTTAATCAGGTTCTTAACCACCCAATCGAAAGCGCTTTATGATCAGCTGTTTTTTCGGCGTTCATATTCTCAGTATGTGATTTAATGCCATGCGGAAAGGTAAGTTAGTGTGAAAACAAGTTTACAATTTCGACATGAATTTCGCATGTTTTGAATAATATGAAATCGTTTAGTTGTAGATGAATGGTAACATTTTTTCTGCATATTCCGCCCTATTAGTATGATAAGTAGTTTAATGTTGTCAAGATTTAATGAAAAAAAAAATCATTTTTATTTTCAAGTAGGATTAAGCTATTTTTAAAAAAATCACAAAATCGTGGGTAAAGTGGATCACGTCTGAATTAGAGATACATTATGATTTTGTTGTAGTTTTATTTGAGTTTAAGTTAGGTTAGTTATACTTTACGTTTTTTATGCATGTAGAATAGTTCAGGGGCGTATCTTGAAAAATTTTGTACTAGGGGTGGGGATGTTCGTTGGTAGAGGCAATAAATATTTTGTTTCAGATGCCACGTCATTACAAAAAGAAGATTGGTGTGCATGGCAATAAAAATTATGACGAAGTTTACATGGCAAGGGCAGTGGCGGCCGTAAAAAACAAAAAAATATCAATAATATCGGCATCGGAACAGTTTGGGGTTCCATACACTACATTAAACAACCGTGTCCATAATAAACATCCATTAAAATATAGACGACAACCCCGCACTAAGAAGTTGAGGAATCGCAATTGGTAGATGTTCTGAAATTGTGCGCTGAATGGGGATTTCCGTTTAAACCCACTGATGTTCGGTATCTAGTGCAGCAGTATTTAACAAAACGAGGCACAACAGAGAAACGATTCACAAACAATTTACCTGGTGTGGATTGGTTTAGTGGTTTTATGAGTCGGCACCCTAAACTGACCACTAAATTGGCAGATAATACAAAAAGAGTTAGGGCCGTGTTGAGTCACGAAACAATCGCTGATTATTTTACACACTTGGAAGATGTAAAAGACGTTCCAGCTTCTAACAGAGTAAACTATGATGACACAAATTTTGTTGACGATCCAGGGTCATCAAAAGTTGTGTTAAAAAGAGGAACTCAACATGCATATAGAATCTTGGACAGCTCCAACACTAGTACGACAGTAATGTTAGCTATATCCTCCGATGGTAAACTGTTTCCCCCCTACGTAGTTTATAAGGCCAAGCACGCCTATCAAGGATGGACAGAAAGAGGTTTGGAATCGTACTCAGACTAGTTGGTTGGACACGACCATTTTCAAAGATTGGTTTTTGTCAGTTGTTTTGCCATATTTTAAAAATTTAGAAGGCAAAAAAGTTATTATTGGTGACAATCTTAACATTCACGTTACTGTGACTGTTATTAAACAATGTGAACAAAATAACATAAGATTTGTTTTACTACCTACAAATTCGACCCACCTCTTACAGCTGCTCGATGTGGCGTATTTTCGGCTATTAAAGGCGTCATGGAGAAAAATATTGGAGGAGTGGAAATTGAAAAATAGATGTGTGCTACCAAAAACGCTATTCCCCAGATTGCTTAAAAAGACAATTGGAACTGTTGGACTAAAATCGCAAGCAAACTCTGTTGTCGGATTTAAGGCATGTGGGATTGTGCCGTTTAATTCCAATGCTGTTGTTCATAAAATTCCCCGGAAAACTAATGTCACCGATGAAACTTTATGAACAAGTGCTGTAATAGATCGTCCCAGTGAACTTAAAACTGGAACTATTTCAGCCCCAAAGAGAGGAAAGAAATATAACCAACAGAAAAAAACAAAAAAGAAATCGAAATAATAGCGAGAGGGAAAGCGAGAATTTAATGAATTAGAAGAGCAGTTGGAGGTGAAAATACTGGAAGCAGAATTGGATGACGAGCTGGATGATCCAATTACCCAACACATTTACGAAATCGGCAAATCTTCTATTGAGTCTCAAGATATGCAAAATAATCATATTGAATATAGTCCCAATATAGGCGATTTCATTGTGGTGAAATTTCAAACAAAGAAAAGAATTCGGTTATTTATCGCGAAGGTAGAAAACATTGAAAAAGGAGAATATACAGTGAACGTCCTGAGAAGAACAGGTAGAAAAGAAATTTTTTTGTTTACCGACAAAACCCAGATTTATCGGTCATCACTAAAGAACAAATTGTGAAACAAATTAAATTAAAAGGGACCAAACGAGGACGCCACCAGTTCTTATTGAATTGCGAGGACGATGAAACATTAGAATGAGTTTTAGTTACCCATGTTACTTATAGCTATATTATTATTATTTTTTTTTGTGCTAATTGCACGTTTTAGTTACCTATATTTTAAGTTTTTTATACATAATAATGTTCCTAAACATTGTAAAACTTGTTTTTCAGTGCAACAACTGACTGTGTTATTAAGGCTGTTGAATAAAGTGTTTATTTTCAATATTATTGTAGTTTTTGTTTTGTTATATTTAAAAAATATATATCTTTATAGCTTATTTTTTAAATTTTTATTGATCGACTTTACACAATATAAGGTTAAAGTGATTCAAAGTAAGTTTTAAATAAGTGATCAATTTTACCCCAACATAAGGTTTTTTTTTCCCGGGAGCCGTCTAACTTACGTTTCCGGAGTCACTGCAGCCTCTTGGGCTTATTGTGATATTCTCCCATTAGTATTATGATAACCAATCCAGCACTCTGGTCCCTTGCACTAGTTTGTACAACCCCATCGCAGGTTTGGTTTTATATTCTTCTGGACTCAGTCTTGGTTGTCCATATATTGCCTGTCTTCTGTGATCCAGAGCCTCACAGTCGCACAGGATGTGGTGGGATGTCTCCGTTGCCCTATTGCATTGTCTGCATTTTAGGTCCCCGTTGAATAATCCCATTTTGTGAAGGTGTCCTTTCAGGGAGCAGTGCCCTGTTAGGAAGCCAGTGATTATGCGGAGCTGATTCCTGCTTAGTGACAGCAGTTCTTCAGTCTTCTTTCTGGATGGTTCCTTAATAAAGGTTTTACCATGTTGTTGTCCGGCTATTTTGTCCCAGTATTCTTTGTGTTGATTCTTGATCCAGTCCCTCATTTGGCCCCGTACTGTGGTTTTAGGCACTCCCAGGGCCGGTTCTGGACCAATATATGGAGCTGACGATCCCTTTCTCGCTAGCTCGTCAGCTTTTTCGTTGCCATCGATTCCTACGTGTCCCGGCACCCACTGAAGGGTTACCTTGTTGTGGTCCGCTAGGGCTCTTAGTTCTTCTTGGCATTCCCATACCAGCTTGGACGTCACTTTGGGGTTTGACAGTGCCCCTAAAGCTGCCTGGCTGTCTGTTAGAATACTGATCTGCCTATTTTTATAGGCTCTCCTGTTGCTTTCTTTTACGCAATCTAGTATTGCGTATACTTCTGCCTGAAAGACAGAAGTGTATTTTCCTAGCGATGTGCTGAACTGAGAGTTTCTCATATCGCTATATATGCCGGCACCAGTACCTTCCGCGGTCCTTGATCCGTCTGTATACCAGATGAAGTCCCGCGGTCTGGTGCTGTTACCGGTTAATGACCATTCACTTCGATCTTCTATTTTTATTTCGAAGTTTCTGTTGAAGGTATATTTAGGGATCATGTGGTCTGTCCTCATCAAAGATGTTGTCACTCCCACAAGGTTCCTAATTCGATTGTGCCCCAGCGCGGCGTATTTGTCGCTAGGTTTGCATTGCAGCCTGAAGTGTCCCATCGCCCCCTCCCCCATTACCATCAGGTGGAGGGGGGGGGAGGTCCAGAAGGACCTCCATGGCTGCTGTTGGTGTGGTTTTCATCGCTCCTGTTACCGCCAGACAGGCAAGTCTTTGTATCTTGCTTAGTTCAGCGGCAGCAGTGCGCTGCAACATCTTTGGCCACCATACCAAAGATGCGTATGTGATCATGGGTCTAACCACCATGATATATGTCCAGTACATCATGCTTGGCCTTAGTCCCCATGTTTTCCCATGGGTGCGCCTGGCCAGCATGAGTGTGGTTTCTGCCCTTTTTTTGGTTCTGTTTAACTGTTGGTTCCAGGTAAGTTTGGGATCTAGTATTACTCCTAGGTATTTTACCTCGCCCGATAGTTGTATTAGATCACCTCGAAGTTTTAGTGGTCCCAGCCCCTCTAATTTCCTTCTTCTGGTGAATGCCATTATGGTTGACTTTGAGGGACTAATATTTAGTCCCTCCTCATCTGTCCATTTTGTTACAACATTTAGGGCCTGTTGCATACGTTCCCTTATCGTGTTGTTAAATTTGCCTTGTGCTAGAATGACTAAGTCATCTGCATAGTCTAGTGTTTTATGTCCATCTCTGTCCAGTAGCGTTAGCAGCTCGTCCATGACCAGGTTCCACAGAAGAGGCGATAGAACACCTCCCTGCGGACACCCCCTGCCAACCCGAGCTACCAGCGTTTCCCCCATTATGGATGTGTATATCAGTCTTCCTCTAAGAATGCAGTCTATCCACCTGCAGCTGGTCGCATCGATCCCTTTTCTCCTCGTTGCTTTCCTGATAGATTGTAGGGATGTGTTGTCAAACGCTCCCTCAATGTCCAAGAAGGCACATAATAGTACCTCTTTGTTTTCGAGAGCATATTCAGCTTTATTTACTAGCTGATGTAATGCTGTTTCTGTTGACATACCGGCTCTATAGGCGTATTGGTCTTGATGTAAGGGTTGATTTACCAGTACATCATCCCGAATATGCCTATCCAGTAGTTTTTCTAAAGTCTTTAGTGCAAAGGACATAAGACTTCGCCCTTTCCTGTTCCTTCCCAGGTTTCGGTACGAATATCACTCTAATTAGTCTCCAGGCTTTTGGTATGTATCCAAGAGCTAAGCTGCTCCTGAATATCACACATAGCCTGTGTAGTAGGAGATCCGGTCCCTTTTGCAGCATTATCGGATAAATGCCATCTGGTCCCGGCGATTTAAATGGTTCGAATGAATTTATTGCCCATTTTACTTTGTCCACATTTATCACCGACTTTGCTACCTGCCAGTCCTCTCTGGATGCCCATATAGGGCGATCCAGATCTGTGTTTTGGCAGTCTTCCGGTGACAAATTGGTGGTTTCGGATCCAGGGAAGTGCACCTTTAGGAGTTCCCTAATGGTTTCCTCCCCTGTATTCGTGTATTCTCCGTTATCCTTTTTCAGAGAATATATTGAGCTTTGTGGATCCTTTGAGAGAATCTGTGGAGTCTGGCACATTCTGGAGTTCCTTCTATGTCCTCACAGTATCTCCTCCACGATTCTCTCTTGGATTTCCTCAGAGCTTTGTTGTATTCGGTGAGGGCCCGTGTGTAGTCGTCCCACATCTCCGTTTGCTTAGCCTTGTTGAACTTTTTCCTGACTTGCTTCCTCATCCGAGCAAGGTCCTCGTTCCACCAGGGCACATTCCTGTTGGAGCCCTTGCTCACTGTGGGGCAGTTTTCATGATATGCTGAGATGATGGCGTCCTGCACTTGCCCCGCCATCATCTCTAGATCTGTGCTGCTCCTTATCGTAGCCCTCGTCTTTCTCAGACTGACTTCTAGGTCTACCTTATAGGCTTCCCAGTCAGTTCTCCGAGGATTGCGATAGGTTTCATAATTTGGTGGATTTACTCCTATTGTGAAGTTTATGTGTCTGTGATCCGAGCAACTTACCTCATCAGACACATGCCAATTTTGGACGTGGCTACTAACAAAGTTGGTAGCCAATGTAATATCGATCACCTCTTTTCGCCTTGAATTTACGAAAGTCGGTTTGTTGCCTATATTTAGTACATTTAAGTTATTAGTCATAATAAACTGTAATAAAGACTCACCTCGTTCGTTGGTGTCCGTACTGCCCCAAGTTGTGTGGTGTGAATTAGCATCGCAGCCGATGATGAGTTGTGGTCCTCTTCCCCCGCAGCTCCTAACCAGCTCCTCAACCTCCCTTGTTGGTGGTGGACCGGGTCCGTCATATGGAAGATACGCTGATCCGAGAATTAACTCGCTCGGCATATCCTTGCTCCCTGTTTGGATTTTGACCGCCGTTAGATCCCTGGAACAAAAATTAATTAACGGCAGTATCTTTAAGTCTCTCTTGACTAGTATACAGGTCCTGGGGATGTTGGAGGATCTATCTAACCAACATAAGGTTAAAAAAATAAAAAAAACTAAAAGAAAGAGAAAAATCTTAATTTACGTAACTCATAGCTAAATGTTGAAAGATGCTATATTAATTTTTTTTTAAATAATCGAAACACAATGGCGTCGTGCTAAAAAAATCGATTATTTTGATCCACTTTCCCCCGGTTGACGGTATTAATAAAGAAGTTACAGTAAAGCTGTGTGTTTAAATATACAACGATTCAAACGTTACATGGTGTCAGGTTAAAAACTGACTTGACAATAATATAATAAGAAGATCTATACAAATAATATGGCAATGGACAATTTACGACTCCCATTTCTAAATATTATTGGCAAGGAAGGAATTCAATTATTTAATATGTTGAAAATGAAAGACAAATCTAAGCTGAAAGATGTTATAAAAATTCGGCAAATACTGTGAACCGAATAAAAATATAATCTACGAGCGATATAAGTTCTTACAATGTATGGAAAAAAATCAATCAATGGTGCAGTACATAATCGAATTAAAATCGCTATCCTCGACGTGTGAATATCAAGAATACGGTAATGTGGTTCGAGACAAGCTGCTAATGGGAATCCTGAACAATACGCTCCCGAGAAATTACTACAGAATGAAAGCCTCACCCTCGCCAAGGCGGAGAAATATGCCAAATTTATGAGCAGAGTAAAAACACACAGCCGAAGTGGAAAACAATGCACAACTAGAACCCAGTGCGAACGCCGTTGGAAGAGCTCCTGTTCATAGAAAGTTAAGTAAACATTATAATAATTATTCTAATATGCCTTCAACCAGTAAAAAAATTGAACATGGTAAAATAGGTATTAAAAATAAAAATGATAATCCCAACTTTTTATACAATTGCTGCAAGTGTAACACAAGGCATGATGCTGGAAATTTTCCCGCATTTGGTAAAATTTGTCGATTTTATAATAAACCCAATAATTTTGAATCGGGTTGTTTATTTAAAAATTCTAATAAATATAATAAATTCACAACAACTAAAAGGAATTTCAATTATATTGATAAGGAAAGTTCCCATGATGAATTTTTTATAGACTGCTAACCATCAATAACAAGAAACTAAAAAATTCTGAAACGAATTACGAACGAAGGTTTTTGTACAATACTGTATAATAGTCAGGAAATATTTGCACAAAATTCGGAATAAGCTCACTTTCGATTGTGTTAATTTTTTACAGAAACCATGGATTGAGATCAGGAACTTATTAAGTTTCTTCGGGAGAGGGACATGCAGAACACATAATAACTGCATTATCTTTCGAAAAGGTACTTATTCTTTAACTTTAAATACAACTTCAGCTACTAAGATAATATTATGTTTTACCGATCACTCAGTGATATCATTTATGAAAGATGATATTACCTGCCTAAAGCAGGTGACAGAATGACAGTGATAAATTTCTGCAAAAAAAAACTGAACCAGAAAAAGTGGAATTCGAAAAAAGTTTGGCTTCGTTGATAAATTGATTGAGAAGTGCAAGAAAAAGGACAATAAAAGAAAATTGTCAGGATCCAACGAAGAAGATGATAATGTGGCGTCAACAATATCGCAATTGATTAGAAAATCTACAGTACAGAAGTCCGCTCGACAAATACAAATCGGACGGCTCTGCAGTGAAGATGGTAATCGCCACTCAGGTCAGAATCAAAAATTTAGGCGGAACTCGCGCCATTATAGTCCCCAAACTGCAGTTAAAGAATACATTCTGGAGAAAGGGATAAATCTTTTTTATATAAACGGGAAATCAACGAAAGGGGACCAGAAAAATTTTAATTTTGATCTTTGGGATTATGGTCAGCAGCCTAACACGGAAAAAATGACTGTAGGAGAAATGTTCGGAAAGACAGGCTTTACTAGACTAAAATTTTATGTCTCTGCCTCAAAGAAAACGTCAACTGTTACTTCAGGACAACTTGAAAATGATGAAGAAGATACCACAACAGATAACACAACAAATAATACTCAAGATATTAGTGAGTTGCAGGAGAGTTATACACTGGAAAATGTGTCTAGACCGATATTATCGACAAATGATAATAGCCAGCTATTATCATTAGGCCCTTGATATATAAACTTCCTCATTAGAAAGTACATTAGATATTATATACCTGTAAGCCGGAGCTGTTGTATCTCCGTATTGTACTAGTTTGTAATTTAGTAAATAAAATTGTTTTTAAAAACTAAGTTCTGCTGGTCAATCGTATAACTGGCGCTGCGAACAGGATAGTGCAACGAGAAGAAGTTGAGGCAACAACAAGTGCTATTCAAATCTTCCTGGTGGATTTCAATCCTTTGTGCGCTATTCAACTGGCTTACGTTCCTTCAGTGAACACCTCCAAAGAATCTCCTTCAGTGCAGACCTTCGTTGGACGGCTCCTTTAGAGAGCACGAGAAAATAAGGGAATCACCACGTCACAGAAGACAATCTCTATTGGCAATGCTATTTCCCACCATCTTCCTGTAAGTAGATCACCTTATCCTCATATTTAATTTAAATTTAAGCATCGTGACCATTGATATTACCTATCAAAAGTGCAAATTTAAATGTCAAAAGACATAAGTGCAGAATTAATCGAAAGCAAGAATTTTAAATTTTCCCCGTATAAAATATGTAAAAAATTAAAGACGATTGACGAAAGTATTCCTTCAACTTCAAATTTAGAACTATTAAACGTATAATTTTGGAAAATTCCAGAGAAATCACATCAGAAAATAACATTGAATATATGGCTACAATCTCTACTAGTGATATTTCAGCATTTTTAAAAACTCTACCAACATTTCGTCAGTTCAAAATTACATGGTTCTATATAACATTTTTTTTTCTTTCTCGGGTTAATGTCGAACAGGGTTTTATGTTGAGATAGGAAGCTTTGAAAAAGGGTTCTATGGGGGCAGCACCTACTGGATTAGAATTATATGCGAAATTACAGAGTTCTATATTCATTGTGTACCATAAATTTATTACAGATTTCTATGTAGACCAACATATCACACAGAACCTTGTTATTTTAAATTTCAATTTAGACAATTTAGCATATCGTGTCGTGTAAACAGTGAATTACATATTTTTGATTAGAAATAATGGACGAATTTGAAGATAGTGATGACTTAGTTAAAGATACAGATTATCTGCCACCCAAAAAAACTGAAAATCGAATGCGATGGAGCAGTTCATCCTCTAGGCAATTTCTGTTATTTAAATTTTGAGGTTAGGTTATTAAAAAAATAAAATTATAGTAGTGACGACAGAGAAGAGAACGAAATCGAAAACCATGAAGATGCAACTTATGAAAATGAAAGTCTCCCTCAGTTGGAAGCTAGTACCAGTTCAAACCTAAAAAATGGTTAAGTACGATTCGAACTAAATTTATTCGTAAAATTTATCGGCCCAATTTTTAGTAGTAAATGAGAAGAAGAAAACTCGTAAACGGCGTCGCCATCCCGAGAAGTGGGCCTGTAATAAGAGAAAATTCTTATTCGATCATGGCTTAAAATACGTATCTTCTAGGAAAAAGAATGTTCCTGCAAAACAAATAAAAACCAGCAAAGACTGCAAAGAACATTGCATTTATAAATGTGGCCCTCAAGATTTCTGACGAAGAAAGAAGAGACATTTTTAATGAATATTATAAATTCTGCTACAGAAAAAAAAATGTTTATGCTGGCTACCACCAATAAGCAAGCTCATCGTGGTCGCCGCTTGGGTAAAACTTCCGATAATTCAAGAAAATCGGCCTCATATCAGTTTTATTTTAAAGTTAAGGGGGTAAATAATAAAGTCTGCAAACCCTTTTATTGCAGAACATTATCGATAAGTCAAAAGAAAATATACAACGTTCACACAAAGAAGAACTTGAATGCAAACACTCCAACAAGAAGTATTCAAGGCAAACACGCTAAAAAAGTGATGTCGAATGAAGATATCGCACTAATTAAAGAGCATATTAACTCTTGTCCACGAACCCCATCTCACTATTGCCGGGCGAATAGCTCCAGAGAATATTTAGACAGATTTTTGAATATCCGAAAGAAGTATCAGCATTATGTTGAGTGGCTAGAAGATAAAAATAAAGCACCCGTGAATTAACCTATTTACAGAAATGTGTTTTATAATGACTTTAATTTGTATTTCTTTAAACCTAAAAATAGGCCAAAGCGGATTTTGAATGCTAAAAAAAAGAAAATTATTTACAGGCAAGGACCAGTCGGGTAATTTAGTTAAGGTTATAAACAAGAGAAAAAATAAAAATCAAACACGAGATAATGTGAAATCGTGAAATGGGTGCTGTTTGGGGGTTGAAAGTGGTTTTTTACGATTTTCTTCGAAACGTGACCTCCTAGCGGAAAATGTCCTTCACAAAAGATGTAGATATTAAAAAAATATAAAACTTTCATATTAGGCATTTTTCATCAAAACCTCAAATTTTCCGAGAAAATGGCGGAAAACCAATTTTTTGGTTTTTTATTTTTCTCTCGTAAAAATAATTCAATTTACATGAAATTTTGTGAAAGTATACTTTTTGCATTGAATAAGCATGATTTTTTTGGAATCTGGGAAAGAAGTAGTTTCCGAGATATTTACATTTTTCGAAAAAGAACCCAAATCTTCCACGGAAAACTTTATTAGTGTTTTTTCGATTTCAATATTCTATCTGGGCTCATTTTAACCGTTGAAATGTCTACTTTCAAATGGTCTACACATGTTGATGGTTGATTTTTCATGAAACCCCTTAAAATTGAGAAAAACCAAAAAAGTGACTTTTCGGATCACGAATTTTTCAATATTATAAATTATTTTCACTATTTTTTTATTATTTATGTAAATAATGGATTAAATTTCAATGACAGAATTTACTTCAATGTAATATTACTAAAGTTGAATGAATTTAATTGAAGAAAGTGGGCAAAAACAGTCTGAAACTTAAGTTTTTCATGGCACTGCGCACTGAAAGTCGTATAGCTCAGTCGATGAAGGTATTTACCTAAAAAAACTTGCAAAATGAATAATTTTTTTTTTTAATGAGTTTGTGAAAGTGTATAGAATAATATCCTGAAAAGTTTACTTTTCGCTCGGATGCAGAACATAAAAAAAGTGAACAAAAATTTTTTTTATCCATTTTTTCAAAATTTTGAAATTAAGTCTGGGTAGGAAAAAATAAAAAATACAGGTGGATAGATCACGTATTTACGAACAAAAAATGTCCTAAAAAAAATTATCGCTAAAGCCACGGTTTTCCCGAAAAAAAAAATAGTCAAGTGACACCGACGCACTGAATTGCAAAAATTACGCGAAACAAATTTAAAATTCAGTTGGATAAAAGCGAATTCTTAAGAAAAGAAGTCTCGTACCAAAAACAACAAAGGAAATAAAATCATTACTTGGCCTCGTAGGATATTACAGGAAATTCATACCAAACTTTGCAAAATTAACGCAGCCTATTTCGAAATGCTTAAGAAAATTAGAAAAAAATGACATCAATAACCCAGATTATAAACAAGCTTTTGCTTTGGCAAAAGAAGTACTTATTAACTCACCGGTATTAGCATATCCAGATTTTGAAAAACCATTCGTATTGACGACTGTACCTGCTAGCTCAATTTGCGGGTCCTCAGGTAATCGGTGAAATGATGTTTTCAGAATGGACAACAAAATTATATGATTTTGGCAAGATTTTATTTAACCTCAAAGTAACGGTTGATTCCTTGTAAGCATACACACACTCCAACAGAACTGCCTTAATTGCTTCACCAAAAGGAACTTCCCTTTTGGTCCATTTTACGCCGACCTTCGTTTCTGTCACTCTGACAACTCCCCGCCTTCTTCAAATTACCGTATTTCGCTAATCATACGCAAACAAACTCACTATTCAAACTGATTAGTTAATAAATAAAGACACAGATCTTAATAATAGTACTTAACTAAAACTAAATAAACAAACGTATGTGGATAGGATAATATGCTACATAATCCCCCTATGAAATACAGTAAAATCTATTTTAGTTGATTTCAAACCCAAATATCATATCTACATACGCCCAACAGGTTGAACATATTGTTTGAGATTATACACATTTTGAACGCCCAGGGACGTACCATCGGTATCGTCTTTAACTCCATACCCTGAATAGATACCACGGTACCCGGTCCACGGAATAGTAAGAAAAACTTTTTGATTTCATGGTTTTCGGCAGATGATTGTGGGTGAGTACGAACCAGTACCTTGTCGCCTACCACAAATTTACTCAAAGTTTTTCCCCTTTCTCGACTAAGCTTACGCTTCTCTGCCTTAAACAGCAATTTCTCATGAGCCAACATTATGATTTTATCTTGTGAAAAGATTCCCTCTGAGGTATCCGGGTAAGGCACCCCCCTTATAAAAAAGTTTTTAAAAGGTGTTTCAAAATGAAGAGTATCCGGGGAAAAACCGGTACTGCTATGAACTACCCTATTTAACCAACCCTGAACATCAGCCAAGATCATTGCCCTTTTACCATGGCATGAGTAACAATACATTCTCAATAATCTCCCTATCTCACGGTTCACACGTTCTGTAAGATTGCCCTGCGGATAATATATGGAAGTGTGTCTTACATTTACGCCGGCTTTAGCCAAAGTTTCACCCCACAAATTGCTTGTAAAGTGACTTCCATTATCAGATAAAATTACTTGGGGTTTACCTACTTCGATGAAATATTTTTGTTGAAGACAGCGCAAAATAGCTGAAGTAGTAGCCCTACTCAATGAAAATAACCTTACGTACTTGCTAAAAGCATCTATCACCACCAAAAGTTGGGTTGCACCTCCACGAGAAATCGGGAGTGGTCCCATTAAGTCCAAACATATTATTTGCTTAATACCATTTGGTATTACGCTATGCGTTTCCCCCAGTAAATGGCGAGATATTTTAAATTTCTGGCAAATTTCGCAACCAGCAATAATTTTACGACACGACTGCCTCATTTTTTGCCAATAATAAAAATTCTGTAATGCTTTAAAGCACTTCTCCGCCCCAAAATGTCCATTATCTTAATGTTATTGCAGAATTAACGTAGCTACATGACTCATTGGTGCACACAATTTAAATCCTGGGTTTAGCTGCGAACCACGCCGAAACAAAATGCCTTGACGAATTAAAAACCAAATCCTAAACCGCGCAGAAGATTCTTCCTTTAATAATTCGGCTGATACCCTCATACAAAAATCATCAGTCCCCTGATCAGCTTTAAGATTTTTCATATTCACCCTTACTTCATTGGCAAGAAGAGATACCTTGACGGAAGCTATTTCAATTTCTATACTTTCTGGGATTTCAACTACACCGCATGTTTCGCTTTTCGCCGGGTAACGCATAACGCATCTACCAACACATTTTCGGATCTCTTACAATGTAGTATTTTGAAATCATATTCCTGTAAGTTTATCACCCATTGAGTTAGCCGAGCACTTATAAGCCGGCTAGAAGCGATACAAGAGAGATTTATGATCGGTTATAATAGTCAAATCTCTTCAAAGTACAAAAACGCGCCACTTGCGTAACGAGACTATAATAGCCAAAGCTTCTTACTCTGTGACCGTGTATCACAACTCCGGTCCGTGCATCGTGCGGCTGGTGAATGTAATAAAATTCTTATCGCCGCTCACTTCATCAATTTGGAAAAGACAGCTCGCTGCGGCATATCCGGACGCATCCGTCTGAATGTAAAATGCCTGTTGCATGTTAGGGTGTTTTAACATGGTTACTTGTAAAAATGCCTCCTTAGCTTTAGCAAGTGCTTCAGATTTTATAACTCCCCATTTCCAAGCTGCTTCCCTCTTTAATAAGTGTAATAATGGTACAATTAGCTGTGAATAATTTTTGCAAAACCTAGCATCATAGTTCAATAAACCCAAAAACGATTTCAAATGTTTAACATTTCGTGGTATTGGAAACTGTTGTATCGCCGTAACCCGATCAGGATCCATGGAAATACCCGTCGGCGACAAAATGTGTCTCACAAAATTTACACTACTACGAGCAAAGCAACATTTTTTTAACTTAACCGTTATACCAGCATTACGAAATTTAGTGAAAACAGTCCTCAGATACTGTAGGTGAGTGTTCGGATTTTCCGAGTGAATAAGCAAGTCGTCAACATAAGCTATGAGCCAGCCTTCAACCTCAGAGCCCAAAATTTTAGACAAACCTCGTATAAAGCTTCCAACCGACGTGGAAAAACTAAATGGCAACACTTGAAAGACATAAGTATGTCCTTCGTAAAGAAAGCCAGTAAACTTATGATGTTCAGGAACAATAAGAATTTGCCAATACGATGCTGTTAAGTCGATCGTGCTCAGACATTGACTTAGAGTAAAATTATATAAAAAATCCATAGCATTTGGTGGCATCACGTGATCCTTAGCCATGCGAGTATTCAGAACCCGTGCGTCTAAACAAACTCTAATCGAGTCATCCGTTTTCCTCACAATAACTAATGGGCTAACATATTCAGCTTGATTCCGCCGAATAACCCCCCAGTCTAGCATTTCTTGTATCTGTCGCCGTACTTCATCCTTGTAGATATACGGAATGGGATACGATTTACGAAAAAGGGAGTATAATCATGCAAAATTATCTCGTGAATGTAGCTAGTAGTTAGACCAGGTTGATCCGAAAATATATCCCGAAAATTTGAAAGTAGCGAGAACAGTGCATCTCTGTCTGATTTATCAAATGATTCGGCTCGCAGAGTCGCTTCATGAATTTTATCATCCGAATAACAAATTAATTCTGGCTTACGCGGTTGAACAAATTCCTCATCACTAATCCCACTTACCGAAATATGGACCGCAGAGTTAGGTTCTCCAATAAATGGAATTTGACGGTTGCTGCCCGAGAAAATACCATGTAGAATATTTTTAGAAAAATCAATTATTAACGGTTGTCGCACATCCAGTCACACCCCAGGATGACACTTCTTAATAGATTCGGCACAACTAAGAACGGATAATCGAAGTTCAAATCGTCTATTTTAACATTCAAGAAAACCTGCTCCTGAACTTTAGTTGCTTTACTCCCAATTGCCCCTACCAAGGTAACGCGTTTCGCCGGCACTCGTGGTATGTCGGGATTTACTTACTAAAAACGCTTGACTAATCCCTGTAATTTGGCTACCTGAGTCAACCAAACAGCGGGTTGGCATTGTTTCAACACAAATATCTATCGTCGGAACTGTAACAACAGATTTTAAATTTGGTTCTCTTTCTTCTAATAATTCCTCAAGATCCCGATTAAAAACTGTAGCGACAGCATTCGAAACTTCCAGGTCTGAATTATTTATCGACCGATTTTCACCCTTCGAAAATTTTGTTGGCCCTGGTTCTGCCTGTGCATTTGGAAAGGTCTATTTTCCCTAAAGTTTTGATTTCGACTAATGTTATTAGTAGCATCTTCCTCGATACCGTCTATCCGCCTAAGATGACATTCAATGTCTTCTATAGTCTGAAAACCTAAATTTATTATTCCCCTGCGTATCTCAAACGGAAAATGATTTGTTATCAACCTGATGATTTCATCATCCATCAACGGTTGATTTAGAAGAAAAAAAAATTTTAGTTTCTTTTTCCGGTTAGCGCGCGCGCCGTTCGGAATTTTCATCTGCCAGCGTAATTGAGGTATGTGAAGTACATATACTAACTACCCATGCGGACAGATATCGATAATTATTCGATTTAAAAATAAATGCCCCTCGCTATCCCCCCACCACACCAAAAAGTTCTAGAGAGAAAAAAAATGTATTTATATGGTCTTTTCGATTACCGACTGGCAGACGGTAACCACTCGTCGTCGAATTTGCACGCTATTTCCTATACTATTAGGTACTAGTTATTACAATAAACCAACTTTCTGTACACCATTAAACAAATCTCTGGCCACTAGCTGGACGCCATATGTACTTGCTAGCTCAATTTGCGGGTCCTCAGGTAATCGGTGAAATGATGTTTTCAGAATGGACAACAAGATTATATGATTTTGACAAGATTTTATTTAAAGTAAGCCCACCTCAAAGTAACGGTTGATTACTTGTAAGCACACACACAGCAACTCCAATAGAACTGCCTTAATTGCTTCACCAAAATGAACTTCCCTTTTGGTCCATTTTACGCCGACCTTCATTTCTGTCACTCTGACAACTCCCCGCCTTCTTCAAATTGCGGTATTTCGCTAATCATACGCAAACAAACTCACTATTCAAACCGATTAGTTAATAAATAAAGAAGACACAGATCTTAACATAGTACTTAACTAAAACTAAATAAACAAACGTATGTGGATAGGATATGCTACACGACTGATGCTAGCAATGTAGCCATTGGATCTGTACTCAGCCAAAATAATAAACCCATTGCCTATTATAGTAGAACGCTAAATTCCGCTGAAAAAAAATTACTCAAACATAGAAAAGGAGCTAGTGTCAATGCAAGCATTTCAGGCCATATCTATTTGGAAAGAAATTCACGATCGAGACTGACCACAACCCCCTGGTATGGTTAGCAAAAATCAAAGAACCAAATTCGCGATTAATTAAGTGACGTTTAAAACTCGAAGAGTTCGATTTTGAAATTAAGTATAAGAAAGGAAAAGAAAATTACGTGGCCGACGCACTATCGCGTATAGAGATAAATATCAACGAGACCGAATCAATAATCCCTCATATTAACGAAACCTCAAATTTAAGTGACGTAGACAATATACCCATCGAATATTTACTTAATGACCCAGCATTAGAACAGACCATCGAATATGAAAATGTAATAGAAGACCTCTTAGAAACTTGTCACTCGATAAATAATGATGACAACGGGTTAGTCATCCCAATCTCAGAACACCCTGTAAACTATTTCAAAAATTGCGTAATTATCCTTGCAGCCAGTAAATTAAAAGAAATAGCTACAGAGACAATATTTATTTGAAAAATCAAAAACATAATTATTAATTAAGATACCCACTCAAAACAAAAAGTAAGACATTATACTTCGCATTATGATCGACCTAAACGAGTAGTCTGCGATCAAAGCACCGAATTCAGAAACAATACAGTTTCAGAATATTTTGAAATTTTCAGTATCGAATTACACTATACTACGAGTTACAATCCTAACTCTAACGCATCTGTAGAGAGATTACACTCCACCTTACTAGAAAGGCTGAGAACAATAAATCTTAAAAATCCACGCGAATCACTTAATAATCAAATGATTACCGCCATTTGGATATAGATAGATAGATAGATTTATTTCCCAACAATTACAATTTAGTTCCATAATTCATAACATAATACACACATATAATAATTGTAATTTAAACCTCTTAAGAGGCATATGGGAAAAGAGGTAATTTAGTAAATAACCTATTCATTCAAACACAGGGTCACTCCCCCCTTTTCTATACTATATGGTCCGTACCAACACGAAATTAGTTTTTCATTAGATCAAAACATATATGAAAATTATAATCAGAAACGAAAAAGCGAGTTACAACCGTTTATTGAACAAATTTACGCTAAAGCTAAGTCAAAAGAACAAAATGCTTTAAATAAACAAAATACAAATAAAAACGATACGCAAATAGATTTATCTAACGAAGCGGCGGACATTTATATAAAAACAGATAATAGAGGAAAAATCCCTAAAGACCATCTATAAGAAAAAGAAAATAATTGATTGTATCACTTTAACAATGTTACAAGAAAAGAACAAATTAAGTAATAAAATCGTAAGAACGGTCAAAAGATTAAGACGAGATCCTTGTTCACAGGTCCACCGCCCTAGTAGTCCAGTCACTTCAGATAATACCGATTCAGACTAATGGATATTACCAAGAAAATCTAGGATTAGCAAAAACCTATCCACTCTAAATGAACATTTTCAAATATTTAAACATAATATAGAATATTTCATACACTCAACAAAATCATCAACTTTGCGTAATCGTTCTTATCTCATACAACTACAACACGATTTACAAAAGATCGAAATAAAAATAAATAAACCAATTACAATACCAAACAATTATAATTCCGCCCAAACGAAGAGAAGCTTAGTTGACGGGTTAGGGAAACTAATTAGATTTTTCACAGGAAATCTTGACCAAGATGATTTAAACGATATAAACAAAAATATTAATATTCTGTTTAAAAACCAAAATTCTATAAATAAAAGACTGTCACAGAGTGTAACCCTATTCTCAAAAATCACTGACAAAATGTATGACGAATTAAAATCTCTAGAACTTAGCCAAAATTATACAACGGCAGTACTATCAGATTATAGAACAGAAAACGAACAAATGAACACAGCCCAAATACAACGAGAACACTTAAAATCATTTGAAAATCAAGTAGACATTCTCACTAGAACTATTACCCTTGCTAATAATAATATCCCAAATTTAGAAATAATTACATTAAATGAATTAAATGAAATTCATTTAGACTTATTATCAGATTATGACAAAAATGCACTCATGTCTTATGACTCAACTCACCCATTCGAAATTTTACAACGTCCCCAATCTGGTATTGTTGAAATTGGTACATATTTGGTCACGGTACTTAAAATGCCCATCTTTAATCCTACCTTTTACAATATATCTCAAATATACCCTGTCCCTAACAGTCAATCCATAGCATTGATACCACCTGCCAAACATTACCTGGAAAACAAAATTGAAACAAGATGGACAGACAGATGTCAATCCACGACTCAAATGTACATACATATGTCAAATACTGCATGAGGACAACTGTAAATTACAAAATGTTGAACATTGTGAATTTACAAAGACACTTGAAACAAATGCCTACAAACTTACGACACATGGACTGTTGACCAGTTTCTCCAAGAAAAAGGAAATAATTGAAAAATGTCAAAACATTATAGTATGACACGAAATTTCCAACAACAGAATAAATTTGTCAAATTGTTTAATAATCATCGACAATAATTTAATAAATACTAACACTATGAAGCTTCTAATAGTACAGAATCCAACACTCAACGTAGATTTACTTCAACCAGAGAAGAAGATTCGCCTCCGGACAACCCACTAAGATGATATACAAAAATTAAAAAATGATTTACACCCCTGGAAGAAGACAGCATATTTGAAGCTCCTGAAGTCAACGTTGCCCATATCTCAATAACCACCATCTTGCTGATCTTATGTATAACAATACTTGTTTTATTATGTATCTTTAGACAACGACTGCAACAGCTACTTTGTGCAAAAAGACACCTAATTAGACTCGATCCCCAAGAACTCAAGACCCTGAAATTCAAGTGTAACCAGGATTCTGAACAAGCCTTTGACGAGGACGTCAAAAACTAAGGATGGCGGAGTTATACACTGGACAATGTGTCTAGACCGATATTATCAACAAATGATAATAGCCAGCCATTATCATTAGGCCCTTAATATATAAACTTTCTCATTAGAAAGTACATTAGATATTATATAGCTGTAAGCCGGAGCTGTTGTATCTCCGTATTGTACTAGTTTGTAATTTAGCAAATAAAATTGTTTTTAAAAACTAGGTTCTGCTGGTCAATCGTATAACTAGTAGGCACCATCTTCTTCTAACGGATCAGTTGTCGAGTCTCAATATGAATCCGGTTCAAGACACGATAATTTATGATTTTATTGATGGCTTAAACGAAAATTATAATTTTGTTGACTCATCTGTCACTAATTGAAGTTTCCCCTCTCCAAAACAGCGTTTTTTTTTACCAATTCTCGCTTAACGGTACAACTGCATCGGGGTCAAGTCATGCAAGAACTGATATACATTTTTTTCTAATATGCCTACGAGACGTGTGATCCGTTAATAATAGAAATGACATTTCCAAATGGTCAAAAAGAATCAGCATATGATTTAGGGGGAGTATTTCGAGATGCACAATTTTTGGCCTCGTTTTATGAGCAGTGTACTGTTGGTACAGATTCTAAAATACGTTCGTTCGTCATGATTTTGGCTCGATAAAATGGAAAGCCGTTGCTCGAGTGTTTTAAAAGGGTTGGAATGAAGCTAGCGGCTCCACTTGTCGAACACTGCATGTATGGAAAAATCACTTCTAATATAAGACAGGCGCTTCTTCCCCTTGTCAGCAAAAGTGAAAAAGATACCCTTCCGGCGGCGTTAATAGACATTACTTCGGTGGATTCCGATGAACTGTGTGACGTAATGGAAGGTTTAGAGTGCAAAACAATTGTTAATTCCGACAATATTGGAATAGAGGTCGACGACATTGGGAATAAAAAAAATCATACAAAAATTCTGAAAAATCTCATTCCTGTCGATGAGTTACGATGAATTTTTAAAGAATATGAAGTAACATCAAAAAATGGGTTTTTGAGACGTTCACATACAGACACACACAAAAGTTTTTGGATTTAAAAAAAAATACGTTAGAGAATGCACTGAGCGTCAACTAACAAGTTTTCTGAGTTGATGTATAGGAGCGGATATACTAACAGGGGAAGTCAGTTACCGTTGTATTCAATGAAAATGAAGGTTTCACTCGTGCTCCTATGACTCGAACTTGCAATTATTCATTGGAGTTACATGCTAGATATCACTTGTCCAGAATTTCCGTCAGAAATGAACGCAATCTTGAAGTCGAACGTGTGGGTCATTGATATTCTATAATTAATGAATACAGTAATAGTATCCATATCAGTCTTTGTTTGGAAATTCGTCGGTATGTCGGAAAAGAAAATTAAAATAAGATTATTTTCACTTGTTGAAGCACAAAGATTTTACGCAAGGGTAAAATACCAAGGCTTTAATATAATTATAAAATAACTACACAGTACCCGATCAATACCCCAAATTCTAGTAATCTCAAATATTCCATAATTACCCTATAATTATTTATTTATTATCATAACTGAAAAAATAAAGGGTTCAAAGAATAAAACGCGAAAATAAACTATAACAAATATATTATTGAATAATTATTAAATTTGCAAAGGACATAAAATACAGAAATACAGATTATTAAAATGCCGAAAACAAGATCTAATCATAATATCAAAAATATTTTTTCTAATAACCGGAAAAAACTAAAAAGTGATTTTACTATTAAAAATCGCTTTTCACACGACAATACTTTACTATTAAACTTAACTCAAAATATAACATTTTAAAAAAGAACTGCAAAAGACTACTCTACTACAAAATAACAGTCATCAGGAAATCATAAAAAGGCCAAATCCAATCAAGCCAAAAAGAGGAATAAAGAGACGCTTCTTGTCCTCAGGAAGTCAACCAACAGATATTCAAGCCGCTATTAACGAGCTCAAGGAACTTAATAAAGGTTGTCGCGATACAATTGAGAGAATTACCCTTAATTGATAGAATCGATGCCAAAGATGAAATACAACAAATACTGTCGTGATATCGCAAGAAATCTCTAAATGCTACATCTTCGACATGCTATTGCAATTCATCATCACAACCCACTTCGCCATTTCCTATATTATTCAACAGCAACCAACAACAACATACTTCACAATCAATCCTTTACGCCCCATCCATATCGACATCTTTGACATCCTATTTTACACCATCACCTGACGGACAACATACTTTACATTCTTTACAACCCACCATTCACAACAATCAAGTAATCAGTGAACAGGCGTCTCAGTCAAGTATGCATACTGATGTGATTGCCCAAGCATTACAGTACTCTGATATATAATGTAATTTAATTGTACCTATCTTAATAAAAATACTCACTTTCATAAAATCCTTCAAGCTTTCATTTATTGCATCACACACTTCTGGTATGAACTTTGATATGGCAGCTTTTGAAATTCGGAAAAATACTGACAATAATCTGTAGGATATTCCTGAGGCAAGAAAGGTTATTTCTAATTTCACTCTTGCAGGTATAGCATCTCTCATAAATGTGTCGTTTCGCTGTATTCTCGGAGAAATTAAATCTAGAAGTATGTCGATTTGTGCAGGTGTCACACTGCTTTGTATTCACGGGGATCTTCGTTACACAGCTCTTTGTAGATGCTACACGTTGCCCCAAAGTTGTTTTTCCATCCAATTTCTAACCCACACAGTTCTTCGTTTCTTTTTTAATTCACCGTAAAGTATAGTTGAAATCGATCGAATAATAGTACGTCGTATTATATTTTGTTGCGACATGATGTGACGATGACAACTCAAAATCCAGCTGTTAACTGTCCTGTACACTCATACTGTTTAGATTACTGAGTTGAGTCGAACTACTGGCATGCGAATATACAATGAGAGTAGCTGTCTACTGTCAGGTGAGGAGCTCGCACCGTGTAATATAACCTAGGCCTTACCCTACCAATGTAAAACACCAACAAAAAAACTGAAGGAAGTCGAGTACTAGTCCGAATTACTGGGCCGAGTTACTCTACCAATGTAAACTAGCCTAAAACGAGCCAAACGATCAAGAAAACTAGTTTAGAACTGATGATAATAAATCAATTTTGAGCCAAATATTCGAGCAACCGAATCCTTTACCTGGCCCCAGTAAGACCTATTGCTGATGTTGCATCACCGACCAAAAAGAAAAAAGGCAAGGGACAGGTAAGCCTGCTTTAAAAAACCAGCTTGTGAATATTAGACCTCCATCTGGCAACAATATATTATAACAAGCTACTTGTTCTAATGAGGCGAGAACGGAAGTCCGTAATAATAATAATAATAATAATAATATTTTTTTATTTCCACATTTAAAATGTAACTGTTACAACAAAATGTAGAATACGTCAGCTCTTAAAAATTAATGTATACATGTAAATATAATAGTAACAAACAATAAAAAAAAAAAAACAACAATTATTGTCAACGAAGAAGATTAAAAACAAATAAATAACATAAAGCATGTAAATGTAAAATGGCGAAATATCAGCATTAAACAAAAAATTCGTCTAGGGTATAGCAAACTTTATTTACTAGAAAATTTTTGAGTTTTGTTTTAAAAATCTGAACATTTGGAGATGATTTAATTTCATCTGTTAAAATGTTGAAACACTTACAGCCATTATATATAAAACTTTTTTGAAACATTGTTGTCCGAAAGGAATTGGTTTGAAGCTGCTCCCTATGCCGTGTTTCGTACCCATGGCCTCTTCGATTGTTTAAGAATATAGACTTGTTTTTATAAACATATGTACAGATCTCCAATATATAAATACTCACTAAAGTCAAGATTCTAAGATTTTTAAAAGCATTTCTGCAAGTTTCCAAACATTTTATGCCTGCAATTATACGTACTGCATATTTTTGTAGAATGAAAACTCTGCTTACTTGTGAGCTATTTCCCCAATTAACTATACCATATTTTAAGCTCGAATGAAAGTTAGCATAATAAAGAGTAAGTAGGATGTCAACACTACAATGATTGGATAATAGTTCAACGGTTGTGAATAGAAATGATTCCGATTCAGAATAGGAGGTATTCTCCCAAGATAAAAATAGAAATTCAGCCAACTTTTTCGATCATCGTGATCATGTGGTTGGTTTGACATCTACAGGTTTCACGATGTACTTTATTGCTGTACACTTTTATAAAGTTGGATCTACTCATTTTGGATCTACCCATTTATATTTATGTCTAGCTAAGAATTCTTTATATAACCAATTTTTAAATGTCCGTATTACTTTCACCGCAATTGCTGCTTTTTGTACTAATTAATGGTGTGTTGTTTCATTAAGGCGAAAAAGTTTTTATTATAAAATTTGGAGATTTTTAGGAGAATACTTTCATTCTTGCAAAATCATCATAACCCTTGATTACTGTTCTACTGAAATTTCTACTACAAGGTTTATGTATAACGACTTGTAATTCTACATTACCAACCATCATATTTGCAGTTTAAGGTATTTAGGACTTCACTCTATCTGCTTTCAATATTTCAACTGCCGTGCTTCATTGACCCTTTCGACATCCACCCTGGCCATCTCAAGTGTTTTTGATGTCCGACCGGGATTTATTGAGATTTTATTTGAGAGAGATCCTTAGACAGCATGGTTCATTTGTTTGCTGTAGCATATAAAGTATTATAATTTTCCTCAGATAATTTCTTAATCTCAGAAAGTTCTTTAGTAATATACTGTCGCATTTCATCAATTTATCTAGATAATGATGTATTGACGTGCATAAAATTACTCTAATCAGGCACCTGCTTCTCAATAAATGCGATGTATGATTTTTAGAGTCTTCCATGGATTTACCAATATTTTTATCTACACAGTTGCGGGTTACATCGTCTTGACTATAGAGTATCGGCAAGCGTTTGCTTAGGTACGGCAATAAGAGCAAGCGAAAGCGAAGCAAGCAATGATGTAAATTAAGGGGCGTGTCACACTTTGCTCTGCTAAGGAACTGGTAGACACCTTTATTGTGGGCGGTCAGTAAGTCGTTGAAACTATGCAATACCTAATCCAGGACTTCAATTTGCTATTTCTCTTTTATAGTAATTTCAGATCGCTTTCTTTCTCTAATGCGAGGGAGGATCGATTTGCATCTCAACTCAATTATAACAGCCGTAGGAACTGACCCAGTTGCGATATTTCATTAGAATACCTGTCAATAACATCATTTTGTATTACCGCGTACTTAGGTATTTGTGAAAATTATTGTTTTTTGTTATTTTCATCAATTTCTCTGCAGTGTGAACTCTCACGTTGTAATAATCCTGAGTTTTTTAGTGTGTATACTGTATATTGCAGTTAATAAAGATTTATTTTTCAAACACGTCTCAAAACAGATAGAAAAATAAATTGAAAATATCTTGTAAGATTTGCTTTGTGAGTTTATACATACGTAGTTAACTGTTTTCTAGTTATTTTACTGCGAATTTCATTTCAAGTACGTATAATATACTAGAAAAAAAATGTCTGATAAAGAAAAGGTTAATAAACTAATGCTTAAACGTAAAGTACCTCTAACTCGATTGCGAGAAATATATGAATATGGTATGAATTCAACAGCTGATCAATTTTACAAGCAAAATTTCTTAGCGAGAGCTGATTTTGCGGATGCTATTCATGAAGAATTTCGAGATTTTCATAACCAAATAATTTCCTTGATTTCTAACGACACAGAATTTGATACTCAAGACAAAGACAGAGTCACAGCCGATAAGTATTTTTATGGTATAAAAGGAAAGAAACTAGAAATATCTCTTACAGATATTAATAGTCCGGGTACTTCTACAACAAATAACAATAGTGCTCCCTCTACCTCTGGGGCTAAGCTTCCAAAAATTAGTGTGCCTACTTTTGACGGTAACTTAAAATTGTGGCCATCATTTTTTGACTTATATAATAGCATAATTCATAATAATTCTAATTTACCAAAAGTTGAGAAATTTCATTGTCTGATGACGTCACTCAAAAATGATCCCTTCAATTTAATTAAAGCCATCCCAATGACGGAAAATAATTATCAGATCGCCTATGACACATTAGTTGGTAGGTATCAAAATAAACGATTTTTAGCAACAACTTATTTTAATGAAATATACACTGCTCAACCTTTACAAAAACCATCACCCAAAGATCTTCGGCATTTATTAGACATATTTTCAGAAAACCTTGCAGCTCTAAAGGTTTTAGAATTTAATACAGCCTCCTGGGATTTTTTAATGTTTAACATTCTCTTGCAAAAATTAGACTCAAAAACAAGAACAGATTTTGAGGTGGAATAGAGCACTACGGATATACCCACATACCAAATGCTTTCAACGTTTTTAACCAATCAATGCAAGGCTTTAGAATCTGTCCAATGTATGGTGCCAGCTACGACCAGTAAATTCAAGCCTTTCGGCTCCTCAAACAAGGCAGCTTTTCAGCCTCTCTTGAACCCTAAAAAATCACTCGTGCCTTCATCTTACGTTAACACTGTGGATGCCAATCTGCAAAATTCTAAGTATAACTGCATAGTATGTTCTGCTACCTATGCTTTGTACCGATGCCCGTCATTTCTAGCAAAAACCCCCTCTGAAAGATTGACTCTTGTGGGGCAGCATAACTTATGTACTAACTGCATGCGCTCACCGCATCCTATACGTAAGTGTCTCTCTTCTACAAATTGTAGAATTTGCCAATTGTCACATCATACTTTACTTCATTTAAATTCTAATAGGAAATCTGTTTCATCCCCGTCTACTTCTAAAAATGAAACTAATTCTAACCCAATTACAACCTCACAGTTAACTGCTGAGGAAAATACAATCCCCGCACAAAACATTCATCAATCTTTTCAAACTTTACAACGCCACACTTGCACAACTCCCATGAAACAAACTACTGTTCTGCTATCGACTGCAGAAGTTGATATTCGTGATGTACGTGGTAACTTTCAAAAGGTTCGTGTTCTTTTCGACACTGCCAGTATGGCAAACTTTATTACTGAAAATTGTGTCAATCGTTTAGGTTTACGGCGGCAACATTTTCCGGTCCCTATCGAGGGAATAAACAACCTGATTTCTACTTCAAATAAAGGCATTACGCAATGTTTCTTAAAACCCTGTAGTAAAAGTGACCCTACATTTACCTTTGAGGCTATCATTTTACCAAAAGTCTGTTCAGATCAACCCAAAATTACGATTAACACTCAAAATTGGTCCCATATAAATAATTTACCACTAGCTGATAGCAACTTTTATAAGCCTGGTCCCATAGATATACTGCTTGGCGCTGAACTTGTACGTTTTATGTTAGGATCTGGCCGCATTTTTAGCGAACTAGGTCAACCTGTTGAAATTGAAACAGTTTTTGGGTGGATATTACAAGGTAAGACAATAGGCTCGTCACAAAATACGTCTCTCCTTAACTGCCATGTTTCTCTTGAACCCCAAACTGAATTTATATTACAAACATTTTGGGAAATCGAACAGATACCTGTATCTAACATTTCTTTATCACCTGATGATATCAAATGTGAAAAAATCTACCGACATTCAACTTATAGGGAGAATTCTGGAAATTTTGTTGTTTCACTTCCCTTCAGGCATGCTGAACCGGACTTTGGAGATACATATACTCAAGCTTTTCGGCGTTTTCATGCCTCGAGTCCCGTCTCTATAAAAACCCTGAACTTCTTGTATCCTATTCAGATTTTGTAAAAGATTACATAAAAAGGAGATACATCTCTGAGGTTCCTCGCTCAGATTATCGGTCGTCTTCGGCCTTCTATTTGCCTCACCACTGCGTCTTAAAACCAGATAGCGTGTCTACCAAACGCCGAGTAGTTTTTGACGCTAGTGCGAAGGGCACAAAAGGTACAAGCCTAAATGATACCCTCTTTTCAGGGCTTACACTTCATCAAGATTTGTCAACCATTTTATTAAAATTTCGAACGTTTCCAGTTGCATACGTCTGTGATATTAAACAAATGCATTGTCAAATATTTGTCAAACCTGAACACAGGAAATTTCAAAGATTTCTTTGGCGCTTTTCTACGACAAAAGAAGTCAGAGAATACACCCTTGACAGGGTAACTTTCAGAGTATCATCCGCTCCTTACCTGGCTCTTAGAACTTTAAAGGAGTTAGCCACCATCGAACAAGACAATTTTCCTTTTGCCTCAAAGGTTTTACAGGATTCTGTATATATTGACGACTGTGTTGGTGGCGCAGACTCAATAGAATCCGCCCTTCATCTACAAACAGAACTAATTACCCTCCTTAAAAGGGGTGGCTTTGAACTACGGAAGTGGGCTAGCAACCATTCTGCCATTTTATCTGCTGTTCCAGGCACAGATATTCAAATGCCCCTCAATTTTGATACAGAAGGTCCTAGTTTTATAAAAGTCCTTGGCCTTCAGTGGAATCCTAATCTGGATGTTTTTTCCTACTCATTTACCCCTGTCGAATCCATATGTACTAAACGTAGTGTACTCTCACAAATCGCAAGATTTTTTGACCCTCTGGGTTTTCTTACACCAATTGTTTTTTATGCGAAACGTATTTTACAGCAACTCTGGCTTTCGAAAAATAATTAGGATGATACTCCTGCGCAGGATATTGTCGAAACTTGGAATCATTTTTTATCTGAATTACCTGAAGTTTCCAAAATTCAATTACCGAGATTACTTATTTCTGGAACAATTTCTCGACTAGAAATACATGGTTTCTGTGATGCGAGCTCTGTAGGGTATGGGTGCGTAATTTATTCTAGATTCACAACCCCCGACGAGCAAGTAAAGATTACCCTGATTTCTGGAAAATCCAGAGTTGCACCTCAAAGTTGTCTCCTTACCTCGGCTTGAGCTCTGTGCAGCATATCTTCTAGCTGATCTACTTAACTTTGTAAAAGAATCATATTCTGAACGTCTCACGTTTGATTCGATCTACGCGTGGTCGAATTCACAAGTTGCGCTTGCTTGGCTTTCCGCTTCTCCACATCGCTGGAAAACGTTTATAGCTAATAGAGTAGCGTTCATCCAGGAAATCATACCTCCCTCTTCTTGGAAATACGTTCCTAGTGGGGAAAACCCCGCCGATTGTGCTTCTAGGGTTCTCACTCCTGTGCAACTTCTGGAACATGAGCTGTGGTGGCAAGGTCCACGTTTTCTTCAGCGAAACTCGGAAACTTGGCCCGAACAGCCTTATATTTTGCTAAATAAGCTTCCTGAAGCATCTCGAGAAGAAAAACAATTAGTTCTGCACGCATCGGTCGAGACTCCCTCACCAACTTCAGTTTTACTTTCAAAATTTTCTTCTCTGAGAAGAGTCCAGCGAATTCTGGCCTATGCTTTACGTTTCATTTCTCTCGTTAGAAGAAATACGACTTCTAATGCAAATATACTGACCCCGTCAGAAACTAATCAAGCTTTACATGTCTTAGTTAAGGGAGTGCAAAAGGAATCTTTTTCTGATATTATTTTCACTTGCCAGAAGAATATTTCTCTTCCCAAACCGTTTAGAAAACTTGCCCCATTCATAGACGAAATGGGTATTCTCAGAGTTGGTGGTAGACTAAGAAAATCTTCTCTTTCCTTTGACACTAAACACCCCATTTTGTTACCAAAAAATCATAGATTCACTGACCTTATCATAGAACAAGTTCACCAGGAAAACTTTCATCCTGAGCTAAAAACTTTGCACAATTTAATTATTCAAACCTTTTGGATAATCTCTCCTCGCACTGCAATTTATCGCTACCTTTCTAAGTGCATTAAGTGCTTTCGTTCAAAGCCTCAAGCCTACACCCCCTTTATGGCGGATCTTCCTACATTCAGAATTTCACAGGTTAAAGCATTTTCTCAGATTTCGTTAGATTATGCTGGTCCATTTAAAATCACTATGGGCAGGCATCGGGGTGCCAAAACATCCAAGGCATATATCTGCCTTTTTGTCTGTTGTGCCACAAAGGCGCTTCATTTGGAGTTGTCATTGGATTTGACGACTGAGGCATTCCTTGCCAGTTTTCGCCGCTTTGTGGGTCGCAGGGGTAGAGTATCCGACCTATATTCGGACCAAGGCTCCAATTTTATTGGCGCAAGAAATCAACTTCTAGCTTTTTCTGAAGCTGCTGCTATCAGACTTTCAATAAAATGGCATTTCAACCCTCCGGCTTCACCACACTTTAACGGCTTAAGTGAAGCAGGCGTTAAGTCCATTAAAACCCATCTGTACCGCGTAATAGGGGAACAACTTCTGACCTACGAGGAATTCTATACTCTTATCACCCAAATTGAGTCGCTTCTAAACTCGCGCCCTCTTTCACCGATTAGTGAAGATCCCAATGATCTCATCCCTTTAACTCCGGGACATTTCCTGACCCTGGAGCCTCTTACGAACTTCCCTGAACCAGATTTAGTAAATATCTCCTTAAATCGTTTGACCCGATGGCAAATGTTGCAGAGAATGCACGCTGATTTTTGGAAGAGATGGAGCCAAGAATACCTGCACACGTTGCAACAACGCTGCAAATGGACAAAGTCCCCACCTAATATTCAATTAAACAGGTTGGTACTCATAAATAATGAACAAAGGCCTCCTCTTGAATGGGCTCTCGGTAGAGTGATAAAGCTACACCCCGGAAAAGACGGAGTAGTACGCGTGGTTACCTTGAAAACTAAAAATGGAAATTTGCAACGTCCCGTTGTGAAACTCTGTCCATTACCTGGGCAATATTTTTTTTTCTTATTTCTTTCTTTTTAAACTATTCGGAAATTCATATATATATTTTTTTTACTATTATATTGTTAGGAAAACTCAACGTGGTTTTGGTGGGCGGAATGTCGAGGATTGGGTCAATTCTCAGACTTGAATTAATTATATATTTTTTTCTATATAATATATTACTAGTTCATGCAAGTACTGTATGATTTTATTTTGGGTATTTTTCTTTTACGTTTAAATTTAAACTACACGCGTACTGCGCACCTTGTTTGGCGGCACGCAACCTTCAACAGCGAAGATGCCATGCGCGGAAGAACACGAGGCTCAACAGATATACTTCAGAACGGCCGGTCGGTCCAATAAAATTAACCATTAAATATTAAACATAGCTATCATCAGTAAAAACCTACGATTTAAAGTTTTAAATTAACACTCGTGAGTGACTCCAGGTCCAGTTCCTACTATTATTTATCAACATTCATTCTCGGACGGACAGAAACCGTAAGAGAGAGCCCTAGAGGAACGCCGCTAACAACTACGCAAAAAAAAGGTGAGTGCCATCTTCTTACATTCAATGTGTGCGTTAACTTTCGTATTTCAAATAAGCTATCGAAGATAAGAAAATCATACGGTCCTTGTAAGTGTAAAAGACACAGTCTAAGTGTTAATATGTTATAAAAAATTAGTGTTATAAAAATGATAGAGTTATACCTAAGAAAATAAAACACAAATTTTCAAAAATGTTAATGAACATGAAAAAGCAGATTTGCCACTACTTTTTGTACCCTACCCGTCCTGTAGCTATATGGCTTCTCATCATGTATCAGAAGTGGTTTTAAATATGGTTTCAATAGATTAGAAGATAACCATCGTACATAGCGAACGTGCGAGAGACATTTCATCGTATAAAGCAATTTTCTTTTTTTCTTATCCACAACGTCTTGCCAGACGTTCTGTGATTCTTGAAAATTATTCTAGTTGACCTCCCTACGCTGTATAGTACGCCTAGCGGCATCACGCCATCTGTCTTTGTTTTCTGTTAAGACACACAGCCTCATTAAAGCTCTTTCCCATCAGCTCTTTGGTGACATCAGCCCAACGCATTAGAGGCGTCCTCTTCGCCTCTTGCCATCTGGTGTTCCCTAAACTATCAACCGTTTTATATTATCCTATGTCCGGTTGATGTGGCCAAAAAAAACAAAACTGATCTTTGTACACCTCGCGATTTTTCCTGTCGCGCCAAATTTTGGTCAATTGGCAAGTTGTGGATCTTGCCATTTGTATTCTGCACCGAATCTCATACTCGCAGCCGCCAGTATTGTCCATAAGAGTTACAAGGTGTGTTGTTTACTACCTCACAGTCACCTACCCTTAATGTCTAGGTGGTTATCATTTGCTCGGTCTATAATCATAATTTTAGATTTGTTGTAATTTGCATTTAGAACAGCATCAGAGCTTATCGTCTAAAGCCGATAGGTATATAAAACAATAAACCCGGTCAAATCAGTAAGAAATTAGACATAATTAAAGTGGTCTACAACAACAGTTTTCCGCGTTAAAAGTATTTCCACATTTATGCCAATATTGATAGGACAGTAGTTATAATTAATAAAGTGTACTATATAAAGAATCCTTCTGAAGAAGCTCACAGCATGATCAGCGAAACATCAAATCAAATTCTACAAATTCTACAACCACAGCAACACCCGGAAAAACCATTTCATTATATAAAAGGTAAACATTAACAAAGGATCGCCCATCTTACAAGAGTGAAGAAATCAGCATGAATTGTATGCGGAATTTTTAAACTGTACTTACATAACTGATACGAAATATAAGTTCTCAGCACCTAATGTTTTAAAAGAATATAAAAATGTTTAAAAGAAAACATTGAGTCGGAATTTTAATCGATTTCAAATACAGTTAACTGCAAAAGTTACTTAAAATGAGCTCAGAATTAAAACTGGATCAAAATCAAAATTCGTCAATTAATTATGTGTATGTATTATAGCCTTCTAATACAGGTAAGTAACATCACAAGAGAAATTGGAAAACCCGACGATACCACAAAAAGTATCAACACAGAAATTACGGCTACAGAAGAAAAGATAAATAAACTCGAGAGGGAAAATATTGCACTAAATAATCCACTTAACACTTAGAAAAATTTTTAAAAAAATCTTTTATTTTATGGAAGATATTTCAGACATATTAGGGCGTTGTAGCTAAAATAATTAAAGATTGTTTATCAGTGGAAATATCGGACACCGAAATAACGAACATATCCAGAATTGGATAGTGGAGTGACAAGCCCAGGACTGTTATTGTTGAATTCTCTGCTGGAAGATATGGGAGTCATAACTTAGGAGAGGATGGATATGAAATTATCGAAGCGAATGTAGTATGTCTGAGTGAGACGTATGAACCATACGACAATGTCCATGAATTTACTTTATCTGTTATTACGAGCTAATACGATGACCGTGGTTCCGAATTTGAAATAAATCTGAAATCAAAAAAGTAAAGTTGGCATCTTCGTCTTCGAAAACAGAAGTTAAGAATTGGAACCAAGTAAAAAGAATAGCCACAATCGCCCTTCTCAGATATCTGTACTTGTTATAAACGATGGTAAACCTGTGACTTTTAAAAATTTAAAACCAAAAAGATTGGTAGAGCAATCTAAGAAGGGGATAATAAATTAATTTTGGGAAAAGTATTAGAGCAACCCAAGCCTTTACCTGCTCTTACAAGTGGTATTGCCCATGTTGTATCACCGACCAAAAAGAATACAGGTAAAAAGGTTAAAGAAGAGCAAGGGACAGGTAAAGAAGTTTGCTGCAAAAAAACAGTTGTAAATACTAAACCTTTATCTGGCAACATGTATTACAACAAGCTAGTTGTTCTAATGCGACGAGAATGGAAGTCTGTAATAGTATGCCGATTGGGAATCGAGACATTCTCCCAAGTTAAAGATAAAAAAATCAGTCAGTAACTTTTAGATTATCGTAATGGGGTTCCTGCGTCCCTAATTGACCATCAACCAGTAGTTGACCAATTTTCCTTTTAAAGGCAAAAATAAGATACCTGTACAGTTTTAGGTACATGTATTTCTGGCGTGATTACTTGACTTTTGACTATTAGATGGCACAATATTACGACCGTATCTGGGTTGTCTATAAACAGTTGAAATCAGGGCGTGCGCGCGTGACTGTTAAATGTGTGTTTATACATTAAGGTGGTAAGTAAATAAAGTAAAAATTTTAACGAAAAAAATGATATAAGATATATTTTACTAGTTAGTTGATATGTAGAGCCAAAGGGTTTTTATTATATTTTTATCAAATATTGTTTTTTTGCAGAAAAAAACAAATGTGGCCAATTATCGGATTCGAAACGTTATCAACTTTCCAATAATTGATAGTGGTTAACTACTGGTTTTACGAAATATTACGAATTTTGTCTTTTTCTCACTCTTATAGTCATTTCATTTGATGCACTTAGTCTTCATCGTGTTTCTCTTATCGTTATAATAAACTCTTTCCAGTAATTGACCGCATACTGGTATTTGAAACTGTTTTCTTTTTTTCTTTTTAGCACAATATCATCAAGCACTAAAAAAACGAAGACTTTTTTTTTAAGTATACTGAAAGTCAATTAGCGCAAGCTATTGACGACATTAGAAATAATATTTGCTCCATACGCCAAGCAGAACGAACTTATAATGTTCCTCATTCGACGCTAATAAACAAATTAAAAGGAAAAAGTCCTGAAAAACGAAAAATGGGTCCTCCCACGGTATTAACTCGGGAGGGGGGAGAAATATTAGTACGTTGGATTCCTGCTTGTGCGATTAAGGGGTTTCCATTTAAAAAAAGATTTCTGTGCGATACGTTAAAGACTTAATTGATAGCGATAACCGTCCTAATCTGTTTCTAGATAGATTACCTTGTATTAAGTGGTTCAACGCATTCCTTAAACGCCACCCAAAAGTAAGTCAGCGTCACGCTGAGTCAATAAATACAGCACGATCATATTATGTGTTTTTGAAAAAATTTCATTAGACAGTGGCACGAGGAAATTCGCAAATATTTGGCTAGCGAAAATGCTTAGAATTCTTAACTTTGATCAGTCAGGTTTTGCTACAAATCCCAAACCTGGGCTGGTTATAGGTCCAAAAGAAATAAGGAACTTTTACGAGGTAAAAGCAGGTTCAGAAAAAGGTATTACAGCTTTATTTATTATTTCTGCTGATGGGCAGATTTACCCCCCGAAGATTGTTTACCCGTATGAACGGATTCCAGCAGAAATAGTGCTCAACACGAATCCTAATTGGGTTATAGGTAAGCACAACAAATACCACTAAAATAATTTGTAAACTCATAGGTACCTATTTGACACATTTTTTTAGGGAGGTCTAAAAAACGATGGATGTCAAGTCAAACATTTTACAGCTATATCTGTAATACTCTTTTACCCTATTTAAAAGAAAAAAGTGTGAAGTTAACTATACTTTATTTCCTCGATGGTCGTAAGTCTTGTAGTGTAGTTACCTAACCATTTCCCTTATTATTTGTTATATTGTTTTACATAAAACTAGATCCCGAGGATTAAAATAAAATCCGTTACTTAGGTTACATAATTAATAAGATAATTATATATGTATTTGTGGTATATGTTTTAATGTAAATTTTATCCATGATGTTTTAACTACATTAAACTACATTGAAATACTATTTGATTTTGATTATGTGGAACTCCACATAAATTGGTGACCCCGACGTGATAACATAAATTGATGTCATAGACGATTATCGTAAATTGATTACCCCGGCGATTTCCATAAATTGATTATTACCCCGACGCCCCAAGACTGCTATAAATTAGTCACTTAAGTTGCTGATCCAACAACTTACTTTTATTGATAACCCCGAGGTCCCAGTAATTTGACGTCCACATAATTGGTGAGACCGATACGAAGTCTTTCTGATATATACATACATTGGAAAAGATATAGATATGACCCAACTTGCGTAGTTGATGTTTTAAAAGATAAAAACTTTTTCCTTAATTAAAGATTTTAAATATTATACTGGATTTGGATTTTTTAAATACGACATTTGGTATTTTTGGAGATTTGGACCGTTTAATAGAATAACTCAAGAGAAGATTACAAGACTGGAAATTACCTTTTGAAATGATCAATTATTGTACATGGTTAGGTAGGTACCCTATATATGCTCCTTTCCATTGTTTTATTTTAAACCAGTCAATCATTCAAATAATTCATTCGTTTGATCTACTGTTATTTTTTTAAATATGGCCGTCTCAAACGCAGTTGCACCAACGGATCTTGAAAACCCTATTGTCACTAATCCAGTTGTTGCACAAAATCAATACGTCACGTCATCGAAACTTCCCCCCTTCTGGATAGCTAAATCAGAAATATGAAACCATATTTCGCCGCCTATGTCAATTAGACATTTCAGATATATTTTACTCCTTTCACCGATCATAAACCTTTGATTTCAGCATTGTTTTCTAAAGCGGAGAGAACCCCCAGACAAACTCGTCACTTGGAATACATAGCACAATTTTCGAATAACATTAAACACATTCCTGGTGCTCTAACGTCGTCGTAGATACAATGTCTCGTTTGAACGATTGTTCTTTAATAAATCGAAATTATCTGATGTCTGCTATTAATTCGAATGAATTTAATTTTAACGCTTTTGAAAACTACACAATCTAAGGATTCAGAACTTACCTCTCTACTACAGTCGCACGAAAATAAACACAATAACATACATTTCTTTTTAAAACAAATTAGTA
Organism: Rutpela maculata; assembly: GCA_936432065.2. Lineage (NCBI taxonomy): Eukaryota > Metazoa > Arthropoda > Insecta > Coleoptera > Cerambycidae > Rutpela > Rutpela maculata. The sequence continues at coordinate 86,102,243 of OW386292.2, forward strand.
TTGCTTCAACAGAGCTTATTTGGTGTGACGTCTCTAATTCTAAATGTCGTCCTTATGTACCCAAAACTTTGCGTCATGTTGTTTTTGACATTTTTCATCACCTAGTTCACGCAGGTATTCGGGCTACTAAAAAATTAATTTCTGATAAATATTTTTGGCCCAGAATGAATTCTGACTGCACATTATGGACCAAAACTTGCATAAGTTGTCAAACTTCTCAGGTCAATCGACATACAAAGACTCCGATAGGAAATTTTAAGTAATCTAGAGGTCGTTTCGAACACATCCATATGGATCAGAGGGTTATTCTTACATTCTCACCATCGTTGAGCGTTTTACGCGTTGGCCTGAAGCTTACCCCATTTCAGATCGCACTGCCGAGACGGTAGCCAAAGTGTTGTTTCAAAATTACATCTGTCACTTTGGCGTTCCGTTTCATATTACGACGGACCAGGGAATGCAATTTGAATCTAAATTGTTTCGCAAATTTTCGAAGTTTTTAGGATTTCATCGTATTCGCACGACTGCTTACCATCCTCAAAACAAATGGATTAGTGGAACGTTTCCACCGCCCATTAAAGGCTACTTTATTAGCTAGAGCAAATTCAATTAATTGGATTTCGGAACTCCCTACTATTTTGTTAGGTTGAGAGCCATGCCCAAAGTAGACTTACATTGTTCGTCTGCAGAACTGGTATTTGGTCAAGCATTACGTCTCCCTGGAGAATGTTTTATTAAATCACACGTTCGTACGGAAATTCCTTATTTTATTAATAAGTTGCATGACACTTTTGACAAATTAGATTTTACAAATCCCAATCCTAATCATTTTTCTCAGAAATCATTCGTAAGTCCTGATGTTAATACTTGCAAGTTTCACACCTTTATTTGAAAGTCCTTACGAAGTGATTTCACGTACAGCTAAAATTATCTCCATCCTTAAGCAGGGAAAAGAAATGACTGTCAGTATTGACAGAATTAAACCAGCTTATTTATTAGCTGACATTACAGATCGTCCAGCTCCGTTGGTGGCTAAAAGAGTACGTTTTGATTTTGATTGATTGGTTTTTTTTTCTTTGAGGGGGAGTATTATGTAGTGTAGTTACCTAACTATTTCCCTTATTATTTGTTATATTGTTTTACATAAAACTAGATCCCGGAGATTAAAATAAAATCCGTTACTTAGGTTACATAATTAATAAGATATAGATATATGTATTTGTGGTATATGTTTTAATGTAAATTTTATCCAAGAAGTTTTAACTACATTAAACCACATTCAAATACTATTTGATTTTGATTATGTGGAACTCCACAAGTCTCATTTGACCCACAAATCTCAGTAAGTTTTGTACACAAAATGGAATATTTTTAATTGCTTTTTTTCCCAACGCCACACATATATTACAGCCTGCAGATGTTCCTCTATTTGCGCCATTGAAGAATAACTGGAAGAAAACAGTTTTTGATTGGAAAAATGCAAATAACAAGGCTGTTAATAAAGCTACTTTCCCTCTTTTGCTAGAAAAGGCCGTACAAAATATTAGTGCAGATACTGTTTAAAATGTTGGCTCCATGAAAAGTGCTGAAAGGGGCACAAATATAACTATGATTGCAGCGGTGAATGTTGGGGGCGGTTTTATCCCACTGATGCTTATTTTTCTGCGCGTCAATTACAAAGATTCTAGCTCCACTAGGAACAATTGGTGGCGCAAATCTATCTGCTTGGTCCAATGAAATATTATTCATTCAATTTTTCAAGCACCTTCTCCAATATACCAATATACCATGCATTTTGTTAATGGACAATCATGAAAGTCATATTTCGGTCCCTGTAATTAAACAAGCAAAGGATAATGGGGTGATTTTGGTATCATTTCATCCTCACACCAGTCACAAGATGCAACCCTTGGACAGGGGCGTATTTGGACCGTTCAAAACATTTTTTAATGCAGCAATAAACGAATTCATGATTACTTCCGGAAAACCAGCTATCTATAACCTCGCTCAGCTGGTAGGCAAAGCATTTCTTCTTGCTTTCAGACCAACTAATATAACTCAAGGATTTCAAGCTGCAGGATTAGTTTCCTTTAGTGAAAATGTTTTCAAAGATTTTGAATTTGCGCCGTCGGACATAACTGATCGCCTTGATGTAACTGCAGTGGCTGAAGATACTGTTGCTGAAAATAATCCATAAGTTAATAAAAACAATCCATCAACTCATAAAATATTTCTCCACAACGGATAAATGATATCCTGGTTCAATATTTAGCGCCACCCTCATTGATAATTACCCTTGCAATGATTCTGCCATATTCGAAAGCTGCCCCAAGAATAAACATTCGCCGGGGACGTGAAAACGATAAAATATTTTATTTTCTGGTTTGTTACTTATAGTACGTTTCACAATAATTGAATAAATTATTTATATATAGTGCATTTTCCTAAAATTTTTAGTAGTTATATACAGGATGACCACAAGAAAGCAGCAGCAATTGTCCATTTTACTTGCAAAAAAGGAACAATGTTTTTCTCGTATTCAGCGATTATTTGACAATAGTAGAGACGTCTCGACGCCCGAAAAAGTAAATCAGTTTAATCTTAGATATGAAACTTTGGAAACAACTAAAACGAAATTTTTAGATAATAATATATTAGATCAAATAAATACGTTAGAATATGAGCTAAATGATGAATTTGTTCCGAGTTATCAAATATTAGACACATTTGACGAATTAATATGTCATATACAACATGTAGCAAAAAAGTTAAATGCTAGTAGTAGTACTAATAGTTCGAATAATTCAGAACCATCCCATCAGATTCGTAGGTCTACACGTAAGTTGCCAGAATTACCACTTCCGAAATTTAATGGTGATGTTAAAGATTGGCCTTTGTTTATAGAATGTTATAATAACATGATACATAACACAGATTTAACTGACATAGATAGAGTTCATTATTTGATAGGCTGCCTAAGTGGGAATGCTCTGTCTGTCTGTTCAGACATTGCTCCCACCGGTGATAATTATCGAATTATTTTTAAAGCGCTTACAGATAAATTTGAAGACAAACGCATTATAGCTAATACATTTTTAGATCAATTGTTCAATTTTAAACAAGCCCAAATTGAAAATGCGAATACTTTAAATTTATTTTTAGAAAAATTTCACCCGGTGGTAACAGCACTGTCGAAATTAAATATTCCAAATTTGGCAAATTATATATTGGCATATTTAGCATTTCAGAAACTTAATCCTGAAACACAGCGATTATTTGAAAACACTAGAAGGAACTCTGAAATGCCTTCATATGAAGATATAGTCAATTTTGTAAAAGAGCAGGCAAGAATTTGTAATAGAACTAGTAGTATTCATAAATCGAGTGGTAGTAGCAATAGACATAGTTCAATTCTCCATAGTAGCAATACTTCGAATAGTAATAGCAGATCAAGAACAACTCATTCTTTTATGGTTCAAGAAAATATGAATTTTAAATGTGTTATCTGTAAAGTCAATTTGCACTCAATTCTTAAATGTCCTAAATTTTTAGAATTATCCCCTGAGGAACGTTATCAACTTGTTCGAAACAATAATTTATGTTTAAATTGTTTATCCTCACATAAAGTCATCAACTGTAAAAGTAGTTATACTTGTAAAATTTGCCATCTTAAACATCATAGCTTGTTACATTTTAAATCGCCTCGGCAAAACATACAAAATCCATACAATAGTGGAGATAAGTCAGATCGGACAATAGTTGGTAATTCGGAGGTAAATGATACGGTTCTTTCTGAAAGTTCTATAGCCGGACCCTCCTCTAGCTTGAACAAAGATAGTAGACTTTCCAGTGATCACCCACTGCCCCCATTAGTAAATTGTTGTTCTATTACACATAACCATAACACTTCTGGTAACAATACTGTGTTATTGTCTACAGCTAAGATACATGTATTAGATGGTTTTGGTAATTTTCATGAAGCCCGCTTTCTAATTGATAGTGGTAGCCAAGCAAATTTTCTTTCTCTAGAATTTAGTCGACGGTTGAAACTTTCCATGTCAAAATATCATTTGCATGTTTATGTAATTGGTTCTGCTAGTAGTTCTGTACATGGATGTTCAACTATAATAGTTGTTTCTCAATGTGATGCAATCAAAAGATATCTTGTAGAGGTACTGGTAGTTGACAAAATTGCAGAGCAATTACCTCCTGCCCAGGTTGATTTAGGTACTCTTTCTCATTTGATTTCACTGCCCTTGGCTGATAGTGATTTTTATTTTCCGCAAAAAATTGATGGAATTCTCGGGGCTAGTTTATTTGCTCAGTTGATGGGTGAAAAACGCATAGTAGGTCCCCCAAATACTCCAGTAGCAATTGAAACCACTTTAGTGTAATTTTGTTGTAATGGGCTCAGCTTCCATTTTATCTCCATCTGTTACTACCCATAGTTTTTGCATCAGTTTAGAACCCTCTATCGAAAATTTAGTTAAGAAATTCTGGGAAGTTGAAGACTTACCAAATTCGGTCATAGTAGATCCCGACGATGTGGAATGTGAGAAAATCTTTAGAAGTACTTGTAGCCGGGACATTTCCGGAAGGTATACAGTAGCATTACCTTTCAAAATTGATAGTTCTTTCTTAGGAGATTCATATACTATAGCTCTTCAAAGATTTTTGTCATTAGAAAAAAGGTTACTTACTAATCCCACTCTTGGAAAGCAATATGCGGAAATAATCCGAGATTATTTAATCCAAGGTCACATGTCCAAAGTCGTAGAAAATTGTAGTTCTTCCGCACAATATTTCATTCCTCACCACACAGTCTTTAAAAAAGATTCTCTTACAACTCCAGTCCGGATTGTCTTCGATGGTTCGTGCAAGACGGACTCTCTTTATTCATTGAATGATTTACTATACACTGGTCCAAAATTACAATCAGATGTTTGCACGATGTTTTTAAATTTTAGGTTATTTAAAGTAGCTTTCACTGCGGACATTCGACAGATGTATAGACAAATCCACTTAAGGGAAGATCATCGGAGATTTCAAAGAATTCTTTGGAGATTCTCTCCACATGAGCCCATAGAAATTTATCAATTGAACACTGTTTCTTTTGGGGTCAAAACCTCACCATTTCTAACACTGCGTACTGTACGCCAATTAGCTGACGATGAAAAAATCTCATTCCTTCTAGCTTCTGAAGTCGTTAAAAGAGACATGTATGTAGATGATCTTGTATCGAGTGTGTCTTCGGATAGCTTAGCTATTGTTTTATATCGTCAATTAGTTGAATTATTTCGTAACGGAGGTTTCCAACTAGTTAAATGGGCGACCAATTCAAAACAGTTACTAGAAGAAATTCCGGTAGAGACTCGAACCACCGACGTGGTGAACTTTGAAACCGATACCCTTAAAGTACTAGGTTTACAATGGCATCCGAGTTCTGATTTGTTGTCATTTTCTTTTGATTTATCTGATAAACCCTGTACCAAGCGTAATATTTTGTCAACTGTTGCTCGTTGTTATGATCCTTTAGGATTCCTAGCCCCTGTTACCTTGTTAGCAAAAATTTTGATTAAAGATTGCTGGATATCTCAGCTAGATTGGGATGAGCCATGCCCTCCTGATATAGTAAATCGTTGGAATCAGTTTTCTATTGGATTACCTCATCTTTTAGAATTTACTCTCCCTCGACATATAGATGTTGCAGGTTTCGCAGACGCATGTTTAACTTCCTACGGCGCTGTCGTCTATCTTCGTAGTACAAATCTAAGTGGAGAAGTTCAGGTACATCTTCTCTGTGCCAAATCAAAAGTTTCTCCAATGAAAGTTATCTCTATTCCTAGATTAGAGTTGTGTGCGGCACACTTGCTCGCTAAACTTCTTGATTTTATTGTAAATTGTTATGGATCTCGTTTAAATATTACCCATATTTTTGCATTATCTGATTCTACTGTCACACTTAATTGGATCGCATCCCATCCATCCAAATTACAAACTTTCGTATCAAATCGGGTGGCCCAAATCCAGTCCTTAACCGAGTCTAGTTCGTGGTTTCATGTAAATGGAAAAAACAATATCAGCGACTGTTTGTCTAGAGGTTTAACTCCTTCTCAATTTATAGCTAACACTTCTTGGAAAAGTGGCCCTGAATGGTTAAAATTAGATTCCGATGAGTGGCCAATTACCGTAGCACGTTCACAACAAAATCTACCAGAGTGCAAGGTAATTTCTTCAGTAGTAGCCGAAAATATCGACAATCCACTTTATACACTAATTATGCGTAACTCGAAGTGGATCAAACTATTGAGATCGACTGTTTATGTCCTTAGATTCCTAAAATTGTTGCCAATAGCTTCTTCAATTTCAGTTTCCGACTTAGATGTGGCTGAAAGTACATTGATTAAAATAGTTCAACGTCGACATTTTCACTCAGAGATAGCTTCACTCAAGAAAAACACTATTCCAAAATCTTTAAAACATTTACGTCCTTTCTTGAAAGACGATATAATTAGAATTGGAGGTAGGCTAGCTCATGCTAATTTAAATTTTGATGGACGGCATCCTACATTACTTCCAAAAAATATCATTTAGTAGAACTTCTTATAGACCATTATCATAGCATCAACCTTCACACTGGCCCACACCTAGTTCTTTCTTTGCTTAGATTACGCTATTGGATTCTTTCAGCTCGTAGTGTCGTTAGATATAGAATCCAAAAATGCAATAGTTGTTTTAGATCAAAACCAAAACCACAGATTCCCGTGATGGGAAATCTTCCTAGTTTTAGAGTCGAACAAGCCAAGGCATTCTTACGTACTGGATGTAACTATGCTGGTCCTGTACAGCTAATTCCTTATCGTAAACGAGGAGTTCGTCCTGTCAAAGCATATATTTGTTTGTTTATATGCATGGCAACCAAAGCAGTGCATCTTGAGCTTGTTACTGATTTGTCCACACCAAATTTTCTTCAAGCCTTCAAACGGTTTATTGCTAGACGGGGAGCGATTTCGGAGATGTATTCTGATAATGGTACCAATTTTATAGGCGCAAAGGCAGTTTTGGATGAACTTTATCAATTCATACTATCTCCGAAATATAATAATACAATATTTAATGAATTAGCTACCAAAGGAATTCAATGGAAACTGATACCTCCAGGTGCACCACATATGGGTGGTCTTTGGGAATCTAATGTAAGGTCCGTTAAAACACATTTGTACAAAGTAATACACAATCAGCTATTGACTTATGAGAAATTTAATACTCTACTCGTTCAAATTGAAAGTCTTTTGAATTCACGTCCTTTATGTGTACTTAGTTCTGATCCTGTAGACCCTATAGCTTTGACACCTTCACATTTTTTGACTCTAACTCCCGCCACCAATATTCCCGCTTCTGATCTCACTGATCAAAATATTAATAGATTAAATAGGTTCCAAATGATTGACCGGATGGTCCAAGATTTTCGGAAAAGATGGCATTTAGAGTATCTCACTACATTACAGACTCGACAACGTTGGAATACTGATAGTAATCCTGTCAAAATAGGTACCATTGTTGTCCTGGAACAACCAAATACACCGCCTCTTCAATGGCCTTTAGGTATTATCGATCAAGTCTATCCTGGACGCGATCACGTTATTAGAGTAGTTGATGTTCGCACTAAAAATGGAATCTATAGGAGACCTGTCATTAAGGTCTGCCCTTTGCCCTTGCAATAAATTTTCATTATTTTAGTTTGTAACTAGTAGTAATAGTAATAATGTTTGTAAATAGTAGTTTTAGCATAGATTTTTCATTTATCTTATTATACTCTTCGCAAAAACGAAGAGTATATTGTATTTGATCGGCACATTTCTAAATCAGTAAATATCGGTCGTAGAGAAAAAATTTTCATATCATTATGTTAGTGAATGAATTCTGAACAACTTTCAAAATGTCCGTCTGTCCGTCCGTCCGTCACGTTTCTTGTAAGCACGATAACTTAAGAAAGAAAAGTCCGATTGTATTGAAATTTGGAAACTAAGTTAGTCAGTAAATAAAAAAGTTATTAATCATTTAAATAAAAAAAAAATTTTTTTCATAGTTTCTGTCATTTGTATTTAAATAGAAATCTTGCGAAATGTTATTCCCTATAATTTTTTTTTGTTTTTATATTTCATAATAATGTATCTAATCCGTTGAAATATAATTCTTGAATGATATTCATTCAAGTTTTGTGGTAAGGTGAGATAGCCCAATGGCTAAAGCATTTGCCTTTCAATCCAAAGGTCTCGTGTTCGATCCCTCACATGGCGATTTTTTTTTTTTTCATATATTTTTTTTTCACAACAAAGTTGGTTATCACAAAATTTAGAATGTCCAAAAGCTAACATTATTTACAAGAAAAATGCGAAGAGTATCCTATAGAATGTGTAACAATTATATGAAAAGCTCAGTAAATCGACGAAGAGTATAATGCTTCCACTAGTTTTATCATTCCGAAACTTAGTTCAGCCCGGGGGGAATGTTTGCGCCGCTCTTTATTTTATTTGAACTTAAATTGATATAGGCAACCGAAATTACCTAGCAGTGAATAGATGATAAACTCTATCATTTATACAGGAATTTTATTCTCCCATACAAAAAGGGCAACAAAAAAGTGGACTATTGATACTGCTACCAGTGAGCCATTAGACATTATACATAGATAGATAGTTAAAGAAGTTTCTAAAAGGTGTTAGACAAAATTTCATTTTTTGATATAAGTAAAACCATAGTTAAATATAGTTAAACATAGCAATTACTTGAATAGTATTGTGTCGTGCGATAATTCTTCGAATATTGCCGATTCCTTGTCTTTACCTTAAAGTTTCCTTTTCCTGATTTCCTTCACTCTCCGGCATTTATCAAATTGCAACCACCAGGATTTCGACTGAACGGTGAGTTTTTACTATTATAGTCAAATACTTAGATTTTAGAAATTACAGTCTGCTAATAATAGAAATCTTTAGCAAAATAACAAACAATTCTTAAACGAAAAGTACCGGCAAATCCCTATTCTTCATCAAAAAGTTCTGTATTTGACCATTTTTCGCTGCATGACTCTTTACGAGTAGGAGGGGGATTTTTCAGAATCAGAAACGAATATAGCTGCAAATGCGATTGATAGAACATCCATTTTATGTGCTACTCAAGTATCTAACGATCACCCAGAGTACCTCGTTGGTGATTTTGTTACTTTGTTTACGAAGGCAAATACTTCCCGGGAATGATCTTGGAAATAAATAAAGAAGAAGGTGTAATAAGTGCAACGCACCAGGTATTAAACAGTTAGAAATGACCGGAAAAAATCGACTCAATGTGGGAGGAAATTCTACAAAAAATTCTCCCCCCCCCCCCGAGAAAAATCATTCTACAGAAATTACTCAATTATGTGCGAATTAGGTAAACGCAGTTAAATATAGTTTTTTTATTGGGTTTTTCCTCAGTGATATATTTATGTTTATTTTAGAAATCGTTGATTACATTTCGTTTAAGCTGAGAATATTAAAAATCATTAACATATTTAATTACTGTTTAATTTTACGTGTGCATAAAAAGTTTAAAAAGCACATAATATAGGAAAACATGTTTCCTAGGTACAACAACTCAGTTCAAGGTATATCACTTCTGTTGTACTTCAAACGCAAATACACTTTTCTCTAAGCGTATTATTTTTTGTAAAAATATATATTTTTTTAACAAAAACCTATAAATGTGTCTAAGAGCAACTATAGTCAATTAAACAACAGCAGGCAAGGCTCACTAATAAGTGTAATTTAAAAAAAATAAATAGTGGAAATAGGTCTGATGTACAACAGGTTCCCCTCTCTATCACGCTACTGATGGTATTAAGCGCTAGGGTGGCCCGAAAAAATACAAAAATTTGAATTTGCAGATGAGATAGTTTTTAATTTGTTACTATGTATCTAAAACTAATTCGGTTAAATTTTTAGCCAAATCGGTTAATATATACAGGGCTGCATATTTACAGATACTAACGAATGTTAACACCAGGGTGTTAAAATCATTAAACTTTTGCACAAACGGTACATTTACATGTCATAATGGATGTTGACACTAGTATTAAAATATGCAAGCGCTTGGAACGCAAATTTTGACTCTTGGGCCTTGATCTCGCGTGTTGATGCAGTTAGTTGTATGTGCGCTAGCGTATCGTTTGTTTTCATTTATTAAATTTAATTTAAAATGGAGAACCATGAACAAAATGTTGCTCTATTATTTAAACGGATCAATCCCTTAAAATAATGTTATCTATAGTTGTAAATGATAGCAAATATAGTGTGGAGTTACGAACGAAACTTTCTAGTGACTATGTGTTGGCTTGTAATGACTGGGTAAAGAAGTATTCGATGGAGACTCATACAGATTGGGTCGTTTCTCAAACGTATTCAAACTTGACAAAACTGGCCTTTCGTAGATTTTGCTTGTCAACGTTCCAAAAATAACAAATCACTAAATAGCAGTCGTTTACGAAGTGGAAATTTCAATTGTTCTGCAACTTTAGTGGTTCGAGTTCGAAAGAACACCGCTGATACGAGGAAAAGATGTTTTGATGAGAGAAAGCTTTAACGCAACCATAAAGGTAAAATTAATTTTAGAATAATAAGTAAAGATTTTTGGACAAGATATGCAAACACACTTAAAAGGACTAGTGTCCATAAGAGGCTTTTTCGGCCCTGAGTCTCGCAAACCGATTTTGGCTAAAAATTTACCCGAATTAGTTTTAGATACATTGTAACAAATTAGAAACTATCTCATCTGCAAATTCAAATTTCCGTGTTTTCGTCCTATCGCTTACGCAAGTAGGACTTTAAATAAATGTGAACGTAAATATTCCGTGACGGAAAAAGAACTATGTAGTTTACTTTTCGCGGTAGAAAAATTTCGTAGCTTTGCAGAAGGCACTAAGTAACGTTGAAACTGACCATGCATCGTTGTTATGGTTAAGCAATATCTTTAATCCAACTAGTCGCTTAGCTCGAGGGGCGATCAGATTATCTCAATTTAATTTCGATATGGTACACCAAAAGGGTACACAAAATGTAGTAGCTGATGCTCTTTCTCGATCAATCACTGAAACCGCTGTATTAGATTTAACTAAATTAATTCCCGATAAATGTATACCTCTATGTTGATGAAAGTAAAAGAAAACTCTGCAAAATGCCCTTCTTATTGTATAAATATATCTTTAATAACCATTCCGTCGCAAGTAATGTAACGGACTGGAAAATTGTAGTTCCTTCAAAAAATTGCTTTGTTTCAATTGCACATGTTTCACGACGAGCCTACCACCGCTGGACACTTAGGTGTTTCAAAAACTTATAGAATTGTATTATTGGCGTAATATACGTAGGGATGTTTGTAAATATGTTCGCAAATGCACAATTTGTGCTACCAATAAAAGTACAAATTTACCACGCGCTGGATTGATGAATGCATACAGAAATATTAACTTCCCCTTTCAACTCGTTTCAGCGGACTTGTTGGGTCTTTCCAAGGTCAAAAATTGGTAATAGATATGTACAGGTAGTGGTTGATTGGTTCACAAAATATGTCTTAGTACGCCCCTTACCTAGAGCTACCGCGCCTGCGATTGTAAAATTTTTAGAAAATGACGTTTTCCTTATTTACTACGGTGTATCTCAAATTTTTGTGTGAGAACGGATCACAGATTATTAGTTGCGAGCTTACCAAACTCATGGATAAATACAAGGGTCAAGAAGTATGGTATAATGTAATCATCCTCATGTAAATTTTACTGAATGGGTAAACTGGGCGATTCTTACTGCCATTCGCTTCTGTCAACGAAAATCATAAAAATTGGGACGTATCTATTTAACGAGTGGCTCAGGACATCAGGTTAGCCAAGCATGAGCTCACGGGCTATTCTGCCGCCTTCTTGAATTTTGCTCGAAATATTCCTTTGTCGGGAGAATATTACGGGAAAATCTCATAAAACGTTAACAATAACTTTACAATTGGAGAGACAAATCAGCTAATAACTGATTTACAAGAGTTATTTAAATTGTATGTTGATTTCCGTAAGAAGTTACTTCAAGCCTAACAACGGAATGCGAAACATTATAATTTATAGGCGATCATATCTGGAAAATGTTACCTTATCTGATGCTACTAAGTATAAAAGCTATATAAGTTAACTAAAGTCTAGGTAAGAAATAATAGTGTTGCCGCATTTTCATTGTACCTCTGCAGTAAGAAATCATTAACATTATCGAATGAACGACTATTAAAAAGTCAATGGGGTCTTTCATTAGACCGCCTGAAATTGTCGAACAGTTAACGAAGAAATTGAGATAAAAACAGATGAACAAGATATTTTAACGGGTAATGTACATTATGTTTTATTTTAAATGTGGAAAATTTATTTTCTCCTCAAAGCTTTTCTCAATCATTAATTTATTTTATTTATTCATGCAACAAGTTATATAATCCATTTATCGTGTTCCCACGGACTAGGAACTACTATTATTGTATATATAATGATGAACCTACAGAGGGGAGACAATGGTCATCTTCTGACTGAGTGATAACCTGGACGATAGGTTTGACATGACGATGAGGAGAGGGGTTTATAGATAGATAGATAGATAGATAGATAGATAGATAGATAGATAGATAGATAGATAGAGAGCGTTTATTTAACTACATTATATACATGTTTGTACATTTGTAGCAAGTCAACTAGACAAAAAACAATAACAAAAAGAAGGGTAAAATATCACAGATTTTGTAATCAGTACGGTATAAAACGAAAGCTATCTTACAGTACACAGGCCCACAAAAGAAAAAATGTGGTCTGCGCCGGGGCACTGACCATACCTATCTCTTGTATTTTGAGCCGCTGAACACGAATCTGACCTTAGTTTTTCCCCAGCACGTCAGATTTTTTTTTTTTACCAAAAAAGTCTGTTGGTTCGTAATATTTATATATTTATTTGCGTTAAAAGAAAAACCTGACGTGCTGTGGAAAAACTAAGATCAGATTCGTGTTCAGCGACTCAAAATACAAGGGATAGGTGTGGTCAGACCCCCGCGCAGATTACTTTTTTTGTGGGACTGTACCACATTGAAAATGGCACAGTAGTAAACCATTTGTCAGCAATTTCCTCAATTTGCTCTAATTTATTACTAAGAGAAGTACAATATTTATTTGAAGAAGTCAATGTTGTATCGTCTGCGAAGAGAACACAATTATAAGGCTGAAGAAATTGACAAATATATCGTTGATAAATAATATGAATAGGATAGGCCCCAGTACAGATCCTTGAGGCACGCCGTGTTTAACATCACTTAAATCTGAGTTAACATTATTAACACTGACAAATAGCTTCCTATTTGTTAAATAGGATGTGAAAAGAAATAGGGGCAAACCTCTTATACCATAACGCATTAATTTTTCAAGTAGCAGATCGTGAGGAACACAGTCAAAAGCTTTAGAGAGATCACAGAAGGCGAGTCCTGTGTGCTTTCCCTCCTCAAAGCCACGAACTATGTCATCCACCCCTCTCCGTACTCCTTGCGATGTCGATAACTTGGGACGGAAACCAAATTGATTTGCTGCGATTACAGAATTATACTCAAGATGCACGGACAGAGCCCATTTTAAAAGAATTTCAATTATCTTCCCAAAAATGGGAATAATCGAGATTGGACGGTAGTTGTCTAAAAACTTCGTCACCTTTTTTATAAAGCGGAAGCACTTTTGTTATTTTAAATGCGTCTGGGAAAACTGCTTCGCTGAAGCATCTATTTATTAAAGCTGCAAGGGGGCCTAAAATTATATCAATGGTGTTTATAATTATCTTACTATTTAAATCATAGGCATCAGTACATGGAGATTTTTTTTATAGATGATGTTTTATTTTACTTTTGATTTTTACGCATCTAAATTTTCCATTAAGAAGAACAGATGATAGCCTCCGAGGTTTAATTCTCAAAATAATATCAAGTTAAAGGCCAAATATTGGTATGACCAAAAACGGGATGGAGGTTTAAGGACATTTAGGCAGTTTAAATTATCTAAAATAAAGTCACAAATTAAAGTACCTTTGAAAGACTTTGTCCGAATGCCGAATATACCGAAACCAATATAAAAATGCTCCAAGAATATGCCGGTCTCTAGAAAGGAAACTAGAATGAGGAACAATGTTTTCCATCCTTATTAGAGGATACCACAGCGAAGGTCATTCTCCCGGAAGGGATAGTTAAGGTTTACATCTAGTTAACTTACTGAAATATTTCATAATTATATCAAACCACGTCCTTATAGACCAATATGTAGTAACGCCTCTGCTGTTACTGTAATAGAACCCCCAGAATCGACCTAAGTCGAACTCAAAAAAAAATTCGACAACCAAAAATTTCATTTAAGGACATTTTCAAGAGTCTGAGGGACTTTAGAGCCACAGTTTAGTCCAAAAGGACCTTTATGAATCCATTAAGACATTAGGCATGACCGGATAAAAATTCGAAGAAACCGAATTTTTACTTAGGAAAATATATTTTGGCCCAGGAATTGAGAGTAAAAGTATATGGTGGTCATGGAAAAATGAACTACATACTTTTTTAAAAGTACGCCAAAAAAGTACTTAGAAAATATTAAAAATTTATTCAATTTTTATTCTTCCGCCAAAGACATTGAACATGGAGATACAGTCATTATATACCCTGTTTTAAGGACTATAAAATTTTATCGATGCAATGCATGAAAAAGGCGAAATAGACGAACTTGACAAAGGCGACGGAGCGCCTATAGGCAAAAATTGACACAGGATCAATAAAAATGTACAAGGCCGGTTTCTCGAAAAAAACGATTCACCCAACGACTTGCAATTTGGTCGAGTGCGTTGGGTAGTCGATACAAAGCGATGGTAGGCAAGCCAATAGCAGCGCTTTCCAAATAATGAAGTTATAGAGAAAACCGCCTTGTGCACAAAGGAATCAAAAGTCCATTTTGCCTAAAAGTCGTTCGGAGGTGGGTCGCTCCCATTTTGCTAATATTGAACATCTACATCAAGGGCAGGTAAGTTGTGGACTGACCGAACGCTATCGAACTTATGCAGTAAGTAAGTCCTCATGAATGTGTTTTAGTACGTGAACTCTCACGTTACGAGAACTTTAAAGCTAAGTAGTCTCTAGCGAAACTAAATTTTTTTAGTAAAACATTTTTGTTATTTTCAGTCAGTCAGTAATTACCATATTACAAAAAGTCTCAGACATTTCTAAAAAGGCTTATATTTGATTCTGGGAAGGTTGCATGAATCTTTTCTACCAAATCGATTGTTAGCGTACGCTCTCATTTGTGTGGTTAAAAAGCCATTTGCCTGTTAAATAAACGGTATTCTTATCTGTTAAATAAACGGTATTCTTTGAACTAATTGCATCTTAATTGATCTTGAGACTTGTTGGTAGTCCTCATCCCTTGAGAGCTTTCGTTTGGAAGACCGGATGCGTCAAGTTAATTCACATTATACTCTACCTTCTGGTTGCCTTACGAGGGTTTGATGGGCATTTTTTTATGCATTTTTCTCAGAAATCCCTAGGTGTAGAATCCGTTATTAGCAGATAAACATGTGAAAATCACGTCAAAAATCAATCCCGTCGGAGAGAAATCTTCGATTGGGATTTTTTTTATGCAAAAATAGCAGAAACCAAAAGACGTCAGACCATTTATTACTATATGAGCAGACCAAAGTCACGTCAAAATTCAATCCCGTCTGAGAGAAATCTTCGATAAGGATTTTTTTTATGCCAAAATCTAAATAATCAGAAGGCGTCAAAGCCCGAATTGTCAGTGAATAACTGGAATCACGTCCTGAGAGAGCGTCGTTAATGATCTAATGTAGTGCAGCCTTGATCCATTACTCGTCTATCGAAGTGCATCTTATCTCGAACCCGTCTGGGAGTGGAAGAACGGGGCAGAACGCGACTGGTGCCCCTTAATAAATAAATTAGTATAGCGTCTATTTGACGCCCGGTAGTGTATTCTTCTGCATGGCGCCCAAAACGGGGCAGAACGCAACTGGCGCCCCCTAATAAATAAATTGGTGTCGCGCCAATTTGACGCCCGGTAGTGTGTTCTTCTACATTACACATGTCACTGTATTCAACTAAAAGAAAAAACCGCTGACACCATCGATACCCTTCTAATGCCCTCGTTACGTGCTCAGTGCGACACGGGTCGCATCGTAGTGAGAAGAGTGTTTTTTCGTGAGTGAATTAGTTGATTTTCCCAAGATGTCAAAACGTCCTGGTGACAATAAGCTTTCAATAATTAGAGCGAAGCTGCGGAAATTGCAAAGAATGGTGAAAGCAGATTCTTCTTCTTAAGTAAGTTCAGATTTGAATTTATTTAAGTATAAGGGGTAGAGTGTTTACTATTCAACTAATCAGATCAACCACATCATAGTTTGTTTATGTCTTATTTAGTACTAGCTGATGCCCGCGACTTCGTCCGCATGGAACTTCGTCTGCGTGGAATTAAGAACATTGATATACTAACCCACTGCACATTCATTGCATTTAAGGAAGCCATCAAAAAAAATAAATATTTTAATCGACAATAGAACATATGGGTGGGTATGTGTCAAATTTAATGCTGAAGGGTGTGGAGTAATTGTCACTCTCACTGTTATGGAACATAATTAAAAATTCGTTTGAATTGTCTAACACAAAGCTGACTATTTGTTTACGAACCTCCAACGCTCTTTCTTGTAAGCCGTACATTAAGAATGAAAGGGAACGGAATAAACAGGCTCCGTCACCTACAATTGGGACAACAGTATGTTGTACAACTTCTCCATTAATACTTAGATTTTCTTTAGCTATTTCGTAAAAAAAGTAAATCCTTGCAACCACTGAATACAATGGAAATGATAACACCATATATGAAACAACAATAATATTTTATCTTCTGACGTGTCAAAATTACTTAATTATAGACATCATTTTCAGTGTCAAAATGATATGCTCTATCGGACTGACGGCAGCTTGCTCCGTATGTGTTTAAACCATCTACCACCTCCGTTTTGACCTCTTCAAAAAGCAAAAATCGAAATTTTGTCTTACACGTATGTAACAGATTTCAACAAAACATATTTCTGCCAAATTTCACGCATCTAGATCTGACCATTTCCGAAAAAGCCAAAATTTTCGACCCTTGCCGTGGAGGGAGCGAGGAGATATATTAAGCGAATTAGATAAAGACGGACCTACACCTAATAAACAGGTAAACAATTATGTGAAAGAATCGATGTTAACAGAGGAAGTACAATATGAAAGGGAAATAGAAAATAAGTCAGAAATTGAAATGGAACCGAAACGGAAGTACAAGAGAAAACGGACCAAAACATCACAAACCGAATCCAAACGAAAACGGGTTTGCCGTACATGGGATATAAACGTGAAGGAAAAAAAGTTACCAATAATATTCCTAAATTAAAAAGAGTTTTAAAAAATAGATGCTCACACAAGGAGCAAACGAAAAAGAGCGATCGCACTTTTTTGTGTGCTTTATTTTCAGAAGAAGACAGAATTGGTGTATTTGAGGAGTTTTGGAAAATGTAATCCTGGGTAGAAAAGAAAGCGTATATTAGAGGTTTAGTTACATGTAGAACTATTAGAAGGAGGAGGAAAGAAACACAAATTGAGAAGAAAATTGAAGGTCAAGATATATTTTTACAAAAGGGATTAATCGAAGACAGATTAAAAGTTTGCCGAAATTTTTTTATAAACACTCTTGGAATAGGTGAAAATTGTTTTAAATGATGGGCATTAAGAAGCAACACTAATCCACCAGATCCTGATATAGAAGGTAATCCGGGTACTCATGTAGAAGGTGCCAAAAAAAATTATACAAAAGGCTAAGGGTTCGCGAAAAGCAGTCCGAGAAAATGTTCACTTGCGGCTCAGTAAACTCCCTAAAGTTCCAAGCCATTATTGTAAAGCATCTACTAATAAAGTTTACGTTGAGTCCACATTTTGGTCATTACTACACATGTGGAATGTATACAAAGAATGGTGTATTGCTAATAACTATAAAAATGCCGGTAGAACTTTATTTGAAAACATTTTAGATGATGAAAATATTCGTATTCACAAGCTTCGCAAAGACCAATGTGATGTTTGTATCGGACATCAAGTGGGTTCTGTAAGTGAAGATGATTCACTGTACAAAACAAAAAGAAGCTCAGGCAGCCAAGAACAGTGCAAGTAATGGAAAGTTAGTTGTAACAATGGACGTACAAAGTGTTCTCTTATGTCCAAAATCAAATGCGTCCCAGGTATACTATAAACAGAAGCTTCAAGTTCACAATTTTACTGTGTACGATTTGAGGACTAGTAATGTAACTATTTACGTTTGGCATGAAGGTAATGGAGGCGCATCAAGTAACAAGTTCACGTCGTGCATTACAGACTATATTTCTGATATTCTCGGTACAGTCAAACAAGTAGTGCTCATTTTCGATGGCTGCAATGGGGAGAGTGCATTTAATATTTTGCTCCAATTTTTTAATTTCTCTACATAATAATTAGCATATATAAGTAGACATCAGCCTTACTTTTCCAAAATTTACTTTAAATGATTATTAATCAGCAATTAAAAATTTCGCGTGACGTCATGGTGACGTCGGTACGTTTTTTAAACATTACCACACATTGCAGAGTGCTGAACGTTATTTACAGAGCTTCTACTTTACCGATCGGGTAGAATGCGCGTCATAACTGTCAGTCTGTTTAACGGAGCGAAAACGTATTATAGGTTAAACGTGTTGTTCTGTTGTTTTTGTTAGAAAACATTATTTTGGTTTTATTATAATAATCATAATGGAGTCTGGATTTGAAAAGGCGAATTCTACTAATTTACTCGTAGTATCTATGGAAATGATTCACCAGTTTTATGTGTCGAATTTAGATTATTTCGCACCGGAAATCAAAGGTGCAAAAGTAGTCAGGTAGTAAGACAGTTGTTTTGCGCACTATAAGTTATCAAACAAACAATGAAATGAATAATTTTTTAGGTCTACTAAAGAAACGTATGGTGACAAAGCGATAGGATATGTTCAATTAAAACGTGATCAAGCAAAATGTGTTTTAAAATGTAAAGTTACGCCTGAACATAGAATAAGTAAAAAAGCATACAACTGTGTTATCGTGATTAATGAAAGCAACAGTGAAATTGAAGCATGTAAATGTCAAGATTGTGCTGCAAGTGAAGGTAATATATGTACATAATAAATTAAATATATATTTCATGTAAATTATTGTAATTTTAGGAGGTTGTAAGCACGCTGTTGCGTTTTTATACTGGCTTCATAGGAGGTCTGAAGAACCAGCTAGCTGTAACAGAAATTAAGTCTTATTGGCAGAAATCAAAGCTAAGTGACACCAAAAAACAATTTTTTAAATGCAGCGATTTTCCGGGAACACTCCAAGCTTCCACTGGTCTGGGTGGAAATTTTTTAAACAAGGTTTTACAAATGGCTCCTGAGAATAGTGACGTACACTAGCCAAATATTTAAAGCCTAAGGAGGAAAAAACGCTTTTAGAATCTAGTTCTTTGCATCATTTAATGCACAGTTTTAAGGAGACAAGTGAAAATAAAACGTCTCAAAACTTTTTTGATTTTTGTAAGAAGCATTTAACTGTAGAAGTTTGTAAAAATGTTTCTTCTCGTACAAAACAACAAAGCTTTTCACCTTTGTGGTATGAGGTTCGATACGGACGCATAACTGCATCCATATTTTATGACGTTAGTCGGTGCAAAACAGAAGGGCAAATTGTACAACAAATTATGGGTGCTACAACTCCATTTTCATCAGAGGCCATTGAGAGAGGAAAGCGCTTGGAAAAAGAAGTGCTTAAAGTTGTGGAAGCTAAATACAATTTGAAATCAGTTTCAACGGGGATACACCTCTCATCGGAACATCCGGTATTTGGAGCATCCCCAGATGGTTTATCTGAGGAATTTTGCATAGAAGTTAAATGTCCATCAAAACCATCGACAGTAAAAAGATTTATTTCTGAAGATAACATTGTAGCAAAAAAGTGCTTATCTCAAATTAATTTACAAATGCATTTATGTAAAAGAAAGAAAGGTTTATTCTGTGTAGCTTCGCCAAATTTTGAAATAGATAAAGAAGTAACAATCATCGAAGTTGCATATGACGGTGACTTAGTAAAGGAGAAAATCAGTCAATGCGAAGAATTCTGGAACAAATATATATTTAAAATTTTATTACAAGAGTAATGTTTTCGTTTCCTGCAAATAAATTCTGTACAAATTAAATGATTTGATTTCTTTGACGTCCTTAAGAGAGAAAGTGTGATGTAACCTTCTTTTTATAATAAACATGCCTATAAAAACTACTTATTACTCTTAATAACGGTATGTTTTTATAGTAAATTAATTTACTTTTATTGAGCTGTGATCTGATCACTCTAATACACTGCTGTATGGCAGTGAGGCCTAGGCCGGGAAAGTAACATTCCCGTACGGTTTTTATGTATATTTTAGATAGTAAATAAATACACGCAGACCAATCAACTCACATTAAAATTGCATTTATTAGTAAGCAGTTAGATCGTAATGAAGAAATGTTATGCATTAATTAATTTATATTATTAATTTAATATTGATTGTGATTTCAGATAAAATAGTATGTGTACTTCGATGTGAAAGCACATTCCAGGAATTCGATGCTTGCATCGTCGTCCGGGAATGTATTGCTTTCACACCTAAATACACAATATACTATTCTACGACTACTCATTGCTTGAAATAATTTTTTCACAAAAAACTTGCGTAAATTAGCAAAAATAACCGGATAATAATTTTAAAATTTAAAGAAATCTAGATGTCCTTATTGATGTTTGCATGACAGATTGAATTGAGTCATGGCATGTACGATATTTTTTAATCCTAAATCGTCTTTTGTGATTGCTCCACATTTACTGTTGATTAATGAAAATGAACTCTGGTGATTGATTTTGCCTATTGAGTAATGAATTATCCATGGCTTTGAATAATGAGCCCCATTACTTCTTTAAAAACATATCTCCAATAAATGAATTATTTAATAGTCATAGAAAAAACTTTCATCATAATATCCACTGTTAACACTTACTATGTTTATCTTTATAAATTTGGACTTAACTGTATGTACAGTTAAAAGAAAATTCCAAAGTGAAACATTAAGAATGGACATTAATGTAAACACACAAATATAAAATAAAGTATCCTTTAAAAAAACACGAAAAGTGCAATCAATTATATTCGATATTACCAATAAACAAAGTGATTAGTTTATGACGTTTTCTGTTGGTGAAATACCAACAATATTTGAATACTGGCTTAGTAAAGCTATAGAAATGTTAAAAAAATATATTTAAAATAATTTACCAAAATAATTTCCCAATAAAATAGGAGATGCAGTTGGGTAGGTATGTCCGTAAGGAAAAATCTTAATCTTGATTATCACGTGTCACTAAATCATACTCATTAACCAATCCATAACATAATATGTTGATTCATAGAAAACTGCGATTAAGGTTTTTTCTCACTCTGTGAAATACAAAGAAAACGAAACGTGAAACAATTTATTATAAGAAAAAATATATATAAATTAGTATTTAGTAAGCTTTTTCTGCAAATTGACAAGTCCACAAATCACAGACATTATATCATCTAGCATATATACATTTTTTATATTTACACATGCATGTAATCTAGCCGATGTAAATTCTCGAATTTTTCTTATTAACCGTTCAATATGAACTCTACAGCTGGCAATTCGTTTACTCTCTCGAACAAGGTTCTGGGGCAATTTTTCCCCAGCACTTACGCTCGGAGGTCTAAATAGCCTGAGTCCTTAATTAATGCTATGTCAGAAATTCTCCCACTATAACCTCCAGATACAAAATTAATAAGCTCATCTGGAGTTGATGATATTAAATATTTCATTGTATTAGTATTTTTATATTGCGACCACGTTAATGCTTGCAAAGTTACATCAGAAGGCTTTTCAAATTCAATTTCGTAACAATCTATAATGGACTGAACATTTCTATATCTGTACCTAAATTGAATGGGTAAGTGCTTCTGAATGAGTTTTTTTTCTGGCCATACAATGAGCTGTCTTAATAGGAAAGCTATTTTAGGCAGTGTTTTTTTAAATACTTTACTAACGTGTCCTCTAGTAAAACCAAAATCTAAACCGATTCTATGAAATGTATCACCCATTTTAATTTTTTTTAATGTCATCAATATATGTAAAGAAGGGCATTGTGTTTCCATTTGTAACAGATTTATCATATCATACATGATCTTGGACAAACCCAAGTAAAATTTTGGATTATCTTTAATTTTGTTTAACTCAACAGCACATGTTTTTTGTCTTGAAGCGCAATTTCCACTCGTATCCTCTTCAGTTGTAGTTGGCAAATATATAGATCCAGTTACTGAAGAAAAACTTGCGGTCCCGTTTGTTGAATATTCAGAGAGCGGGCTTTGACGATGCTGTGTTTTCAGTTTGGAAACTAATTTATCTTCAACGTTAATAATAGAGGGCATTTCTATTTTACATTGAATGGCTACGCTTTTAGTATTGAGAGTAAACTGTAAACCACAGTCTACTTTCCTACTAACACGAAACGTTCCAGATGGTGAATGAACTTCTAGGTTTGCACTAGACTTCGACTCAGGTGGACTTTCAAATAAATTTCGAACATGAGACGTTTTATATTTTTTATATGGCGTTGTCGACATTTCCTGCTGAATCTCATATTTTCTCTTCTTTTCGAAGGATGACATTTGAGAAATTAGATTAGACGTTGATGTAAATATGTGGCACAACATCTTTTTTTAAAAATATTCTTTTACTTATCAGTTTATACTGCATCAAATTTTCACAGTCTATTTCTAGCTAAAAAGTATATTATTTTTTATAAATTAAGTATAAAAATAAACTTCAAAATATACTTACATTGAAATGATCTTTACAAACATAAAATCTAGATGTAGGAGGGCAATAAACTTTCTTTGATGTTAATTACTCTATTGCTGAACACCACTTTTGTCGTCTCTCATCATCTGGCACAGTCAAAAATATCTTGCTCCTTGTTTTTGCTGTATTATTTCCACATGTTGGAACTAAGCAATATTTATAAACCATGATCTAAAAAAAAATTGTTACTTATTTCCTTCATGTAAATATGTCATTTCCTGAAAACTGTCCGTTGCTAGTCGCTCCAAAATTAAACCTGGAAATGGAAAATTTGCTTGGTCTATTGGAAACGAAAAAGGATGCCATTGTGGCTGGTTTTCAAGACAGAATTGGTAAGGGATTAACTGCCATGGGAGATAAAATCTAAAAATTCTACAAGATGATACCCTAGAGGAATTGAAAGTTAGCGCCTTTCCCTAGCCAAGTAGATGCTTCCAGACTCTTCTGCGAGGTTCACTACTTACTCTCTAATCACCGAAGACACCAAATATATCCCTACCTCAATTCAGTTGTTCTAAAGGTGGCTCTGAGGCCGCAAAGTCTGATTCCTTGCTTTTTGGTGGTGACTTTACGGAACGTTGCAAGACAGCTCAATCTGTTCAAAATTTTTCAAATGAAATGGGTATCAAAATTCCTCAGCCCAGACCTACGTCTTCAGGTTTTTAACCAAACGCCGGTTTTTCAAGGCTAAAATGAAATACATGTATAGATATTAGGAAAATAATATACCTATAATAATTATTTAGAACTCATTTTGTTAAATAATGTATGTATTCGAAGATAAATAAAGTTTTAGATTTAACATTTGGTATAATACATGTTATTATTTTTTAATTTCCAAAATTGTTCTTTTTGTTTCTTGATTCCCCTTGGTTACTTGAAGTCCTTGAATCTTATATTTACTAGTAAGTGAACTGATCACCACATTACTCCCCGCCAAGAAAAATAACAGTCAGTCATTTAATTCCGCAATAGCAAAACGAACTTTCTTAACCGACGGTGTAGTGACATCGCATTTGTCAGTTAGTAAATATGCTGGTCTAATCCTATCAATATTTACCGTGGCGAGTTTAGTTCCTTTAATAAAAGTAACCAACTTATCTGTACGGGACAAAACTTTATATGGTCCATCGTACAGAGGGGAGAAAGATTTTTTAAAACGTTCTTTCCGAACGAAAACAAAACTACAAGTCGAGATGTCTGAACTGACAAATGATTTGTGATTAACATAGTAAAAAGGTGGAATGAACGTTAAATTATTAAAAGAAGTACGTAATTTAAAGTAAGGAATATCCGGACAAGTATATGATTTGATGAAAACAATTTCTGCGGAGGAACATTGCAAATGGTCCTTGGGGATCGTCCTCAAAGCTAAAAGCACGATAAGAAGCGTGTGGCGTGGAAGCTTTAGCTCTTAAAGCGCTCTTAAGAGTTTTGTTAAACCTTTCTATCATGCCGTTGCTACTCGGGTTATATGCGGTCGTACGAATTCTATGAAATCCCAAAAATTTTGAAAATTCTTGGAATAATTTTGATTCAAATTGAACTCCCTGATCCGTTCGGCAAACGTAATTTTGAAATAACGTACGCGCTACAGTTTCTGCAGTAATATCATGAAGTGGATAAGCTTCGGGCCATCTAGTAAAATGTTAGATCACAATCAGAATATAAGAACAACCTTTAGAAGGAGGTAATGGTCCTATTAAATCTATATGTATGTGGTCGAAGCGTCCTTTAGGAATATCGAAGTTAGCTATCGGACTTTTGGTATGTCGTATCACTTTATTAGTTTGACAGCTAATACAAGTTTTTGCCCAGAGATTACAATCTGAAGTCATTTTGGACCAAAAATAATTTTTAGAAACTAATGTTCTAGTTGCTTTAATACCAGGGTGAGATAAACCATGAAATATATCAAAAATTGTCCATTTATAAATAATTGGAACATAAGGACGTAGTTTAGGATGGGAAACGTCACACCAAATAAACTCGTCAGAAAATGGAATTTTAATTTTCTTTAAATGAAAAGTTCTCTTTGTGTTCGATGAAGTATCTGACAATAAAAACTTAAGGTCAGAATCATCTTCTTGAGCTCTGCTCAATAAATTTAAGTCAAAATTAATATCCACTAAATTAGACTTTTGAGTTACAATTGGAGAAACACATTGTTGTAAAGACGACGTATCGTGTTCGCGCGATAAGGTGCCGGCAACAATATTATGTTTCCCACTGATATGTCTGATCTCACATGCAAATTGAGCAATGAATTCCAAATGTCTAATTTGTCGAGGGAATCTTTCGGTTTTAGTGAATAATGCTTTGACCAATGGTTTATGGTCAGTAAAGCAAATAAATGTACGACCTTCAAGTAAAAACCTGAAATGTTTAATCGCAGTGAATAAAGAAAGAAGTTCTTTGTCAAAGGCACTGTATTTTGTCTGTGCTAAGGTAAGTTTTCGTGAGAAAAAAGCTAACGGAGCAAGTACATCTACGTCATTGCGCTGTCGGTAGGCCAATCATTTATTATTTTAACTTTATCATGCAGTAAACTAGTACATAGAGCATGTAAAGGAATTAAGATTTCAGTGAAAGAAGGTACGAAACGATGATAAAAGTTAACCATACCTATGAAACGCTGAAGTTGTTTAACTGTAGTAGGTAAGGGAAAATCGTTTATGACATCAATGTGTTCAGAAGAAGGTAAAATACCGGCTGAAGAAATATTGTGTCCTAAAAATGTCAAATGATTGACACCTAATATGCATTTTGACGGTTTAATATTTATACCGTACAATTCTAACCTCTGAAAAACAAATCTCAAGTGTTCTAAATGTTCCGAACTAGATTTACTTGCAATCAGAATGTTATCTAAATAGACGAAAATGAGGGTAAACCTACTAAAACTTCGTTCATAAAACGTTAGAAAGTTTGACCAGCGTTACGTAAGCCGAAAGGCATACGCGCAAATTCAAATAAACCAAAAGGCGTAGTAATCGCTGTTTTATAAATGTCACTTTTTGCGACAGGTATCTGGTGATAAGCACAGACCAAATTTATTTTTGAAAAGATAACACAATCATATAATTGTGAATTGAAGTCATGAAGATGCGGTAATGGGTATCTGTCAGGGACAGTAACTGAATTGAGCCGACGATAGTCTCTGCAAGGTCTCCAATCGTTTTTTTCTTTTTTTGCCACCATGTGTAATGGTGAGGATAAGGAAGAAGAAGAAGGTACACAAATGCCTAACTCTACCATAGCATTGAATTCGTTCTGAGTTATCTTAAATTTGACATTATCTAACCTACGTGGTCGCGAGAAAGGTAAATGACCTTCTGTTATAATATAATGCTCTACGGAATGTTTAACGGGAAAATTGTAATTTGGTGAACTTATCAAGCTTGGAAATTCTAAAAGTAATGCTGTGTATTCATTTGATATGCTAAATAACTTAGGAGAATGTAATGGACCATTGTTAGAAAATAAATATGTTGATAAACTAGTCATATTGTCAATTAAACATTTATGTTTCAAATCAACAACTAAACCAAAATGCATTAAAAAGTCGGCTTCAATAATAGAGACATTAATATCTGCAATATTAAAAACAAAAGGAAATAACCTACGTAAGTTTAAATCGATTTTCGAAAATTTTTTCCCGAATGTATTAATAATAGATCCATTAGTGGCAGTACAATATCAGGGTTCTTCTTAATATCTGTTAAAGATTCCGAGGAACTATCGACAAATCGGCGCCTCAATTATATTTTTGTCTCAATTATATTTTTTGCTTCAGAAGTATTGATTTTATTAGACACTATGGTTAGGCCATTTTAATTAATCCACAGAAATATCTCCTCAGGAAAGGAGATTATCGAAAAATGTTTCAGATAAAAGTTGTTCCATTCAGAGGGGGACATCTTTTGGGCAGAACAATTTTCCACCCCCCACCCGTGATAAGCGGGGGCTGGGAGTAACTTTTGAATTTTTAATGGCACTCCATTTTTGATCGCGTATTCTGATTCTACGAAAAAAATGCATAACTTTTATACCAAACGTTTTTTTCTCCCCCCCCCCCCTACTCTGATCAGCGGGGATGGCGGTGTAACTTTCGATTTTTCAAAATCCTGCAGGCGAACATCTCAACTAGGGCATTTTTAGGAAAAATGTTTCAAACAGAAGATGCCCCTCTCTGAACTAAACAACTTTTGTTTGAAACATTTTACCTAAAAATGCCCTAGTTCAGAGATGTTTCTCTGCAGGTTTTTGAAAATTCGAAAATTACACCTCCGTGCCCGCTCATCAGGGTGGGGGGAGAAAAAATGTTTGGTACAAAAGTTATGTAATATTTTTCGTAGAATCAGAATACGCGATCAAAAGTGGAGAGTGCCGTTAAAAATTCAAAAGTTATCCCCACCCCAAGCTCATCAGGGGTGGAAGGTGGAAAATTATTCTACCCAAAAGATGCCCCCCTCTGAACGGAACAACTTTTGTCTAAAACATTCTTCGCTAGTGTCCCTTCCTGAAGAGATATTACTGTGGATTAATTAAAATGCCCCAACCATATTGTCTAATAAAATTAATACTTCTGAAGCAAAAAAAAAATATTGAGAGCCAAGCTAAAAGTAGTAGCATATTTTTTTGATTATTAGCTTCCAAATGAATAGGAATTAAGTGGTATAGGTCTTCGCACTTAAATTTTTTTTGTGTGCCTGTGTTCATTATCTATATTTATATTTTTAAGCATCTTCTCCCAATTTGACCTTGAAGTAATTTTTACAAACGATAATTATGATAGTGTTTAATAATATAGATTTTTTGGTAGGTGTCACTCAAGGGGCTGATATAAAAACAGCACCCTCAAAAATTAAATTATTTTTTTTATATACTAAATGACGTAATAGGAATGTAAAAAAAATGGAAAATATAAAGCTATTTTATATCGTCTCCTATTAATTTCAATTAATTATATTATGACAGACATTTAGGAAATGGCGAAAAGCATCACAGTTAATGGCTGCTCTATTCAGTGTGAAAGAGATGCAGTTTTTTTGCTTGTGTTTCAAGCTATTTGAATTCAAACATAACAATATAGTGCATTACATTTATGTAGTTTCGTATGCCGGTTAATGATAGGTGTAAAGAGTGGTATCAGTGTGATCAGAGGGATTTGTGGAACACGGAAAGCGTTGTTGGCTACCAACGGGATGTGTCTGTCGTTTTCTTGAGAGGGAGAGTTCGGTAAGTTCAAATCTAAAGATTAGTTGATAACTCCTAAACGATCAGCTTTACGAAAAATAGTTATAGGACCAAAATGAAAGATAATAAATTTTTAACAAACAGTTGTCCTAAGCGCCTATATGCTACGAGCAAGCGTTCGTGAGATAAAGTAAAATGTATTAATTACTTGCCGAAAGACTATTATTATTATTATACAATACCGTTGCTCATGGTAATTTAACTATTTTACTGAATGTCAAGTTTAATTCACCTGCGAACTAATTAAAATAAACATCTTTTATTTTTTCACCGGATACAGATTTTCTTGTCTTGGCTGAATAGTGTACACAATTAACCAAGCTTCGCGAAAGACAGCCGTATGATTCTGTTGGAAGCAAAACGACACGAGATTGTTTTGGGTGAGGCGTACACTGCCATCGGACCAAGGCGAGCTGCTGCTCTATTAGGAATGCATGCTATTTCTGGTGCAGATGTCACTGGGTCGTTTAATGGCAAAGCAAAAACTTCCTTTTGGAGAGGATATTTAGATGCAGATGATGATGTGGAAGCGTTGGCATTGCTAGGTGCTTTAATTATACAGAATGGAACATACGAGAGCTTAGAAAAACATATGCACTGTGTACTTACGACCAACACAAAGACTTCAAATTATACACTTTGAGAGTTAAGATGGTGGTTCTTTGTGCAAGAACAGGCCCTAGCGGAGAATATGCCACCAACAAGGGCAGCATTACAACCCGCGATACGTAGTGGCAACGCTGTGTTGTACCACATCCATGTCTTCCCACAGCTGTAGAATTTGGATGGAATATTGAAAATGGAACATTGGTACCAGAGCTTTGCAACCTCCCATGCTGCCCAGAAGAACTCATTTCGCTAACAAAATGTTCCTAAAGCCGTGGAAGATGTGCACTACCCTGTAATTGTGTTATGAATCAACTTACATGCACATAGATGTGTGTTTGCCTTGGAGAAGAAGCAACCTGCGACAATGTGCACAATGTAATGGAAATAGTCAGGGACAAAGATGGATAGTTTGAGTGTGACGGTCAACTGATTTACCCTATATTAATAAATAAATCTGTAGCAGACAAATGTGTCTTATTTATGTGGTTGCATCCATGAGGACACATAAACTCATGAACGCCTGTTCATAGCACTTATATGCATAGGAAATTATTGTAGAAAAGTATATTATCCTTCATTTTGGCCCTATAACTGTTTTAGTTCGCATAGTATTATTGACCAATTAAACTTCATTTTCTGTAAAACAATTTAATTACTATGAGCAACGGAATTGTATAATAATTCTCTTTCGGCAACATAATTAGTATATTTTACTTCACGAACGCTTGCTCGTAGTACATAAGCACTTAGGTCAACTATTGTAGACAAATTTATTATCTTTCATTTTCCTCATATAACTTTTTTTCGTAATGTTGATGGTTATGGAGTTATCAACTGATCTTTAAATTTTAGCTTACCGAACCTCCCCTCCCTCAAGAAAACGATAGCCACGACCGTGGGTGTCCGCCAATGATTTTTGTGTTCCATATGCCTCCCTGAACACACTAATACCCCACTTTACACTTAGCCATTAACCTGCACACGGGATGTCTTTTTTTAACATATCACGATCCACTAATACATTTTGCGAGGGAATTAGTGACTGGCAAGATTTAGCTTTGTGTTTTAATACACACAAAAAAGTTCTGCTCGTTTTAATAATGATAAGAAATGGACAGAGATGTGTTAGTCCCTTAAAAATAAAACCGCTATTGACAATATTCAGCAAAAACTTTGAAAGGTTTAAAAGCAGCGCTGGTAAAATAGATGCCATAAAACCGTTGTTTAGTAATTTACCAAATATATTATGATGCTTTATATGAAATATCAAATGCCTTTTGATCGAATGATGTATATTCGATCAAAAGACAAAATATGACGGTAAATGTCTAACAGAAAAAATATTTACGTCTTCACTAAATTGGCATCATGTATTGAGAAAAGTAAACTTTGTGAGGAAAATTCTACAGTCCATCGATGTGAATATCAAGGAGCTTTAGATGCTTTATCGTAATTAAAGAAGTTTTTGATAGAAATTAGAACTGAAAAAATTGTGAATAATGACAAAGAAATTACCGAACCCAGACCAAGACGACTTAAAACTAAAACAAGTTTTGATTATGCACACGAAGACCAGACTATAAATGATCCAAAAATCAATTTTAAGTTTAATATATTTTTTTACATACTGGATCAAGCGTTATCCTCCGTTGACGGGAGATTTAATTTGTTAAATAATCACAACGACGACGCGTTTTATTTATTTTATTTATTTAAACTGAGCAATGACCAAGATTAAAGCCATATAAGGACCAGCTGTAATCGTTTGCAAGAAAAACTTTCTGTGAATGATTCATCGAATATTGATGCCGATGAATTATATCATGTCAGTCTTTCTTAAAAAAAATAGACAATGACGTGAAAATTCTCGAATTTATATATTTAAATAATTTGACAACCCTAACTTCACCCTAGCATTACGAATTTTGCTAACAATGCCAGTCACAGTTTTCAAAATTAAAACTGATAAAAAATTACCTGCGCTCAACTGTGAACCTGGAAAGGTTAACAAATTGGGCAACAATAGAGGAGGCCATATTAGAGCATATAAATATATACACGAAACTATCAAAGGAAGAATCGAAATAAAATAATTCTGTTTACATTCTGCGACATTTTCCACTCTTCTTGTTTTTCTTTCGCAAAATATAACATACATATTACATATACTTTAAAAAAATTTAAATAGCATTTTGTAATAACATTGAATAAAAAATTTAAATAATTTAATTCCCCTTTTCTTTTTCTTAATAATTTTCAAGTGGTGCGGAACCGTCTTTTCCCTATTATCGAAAATAACAGAAAAAAAAAAAGAAGCGCCTCATAGATTTCGTATGCAGGCGCTGCCAAGGCTCGACGAGGCCCTAAATATTATCTTGTCTTCGCCATAAATTGTCGTAAATCAGTATTCGTTCTCTAGTACCGCGTCTTTTAACAAAGCCTGCTTACTCTGGAGGTATTTGCCAAGGTAGACAAGGCTGAAGTCTGGATTGAAGAATATGCAGCATTATTTTGCTGGTGGGTGACATAATTGCCAGTAATCTGTAGCCAGTTATCACAGACATCTATCGCTCCCTTCTTATGTAGTGGTATCGATGATTGATGTTCTCTAGTCATCGGGTCAGATTCCTATCTCCCCTATCCTTTGGCATAGTCTTTGAAGAATTCTCACTACATCTTCACCAACTAAATTGTGATACCGCCAACCCCAGCTGCTTTGCCAGAATGGAGTTTCTGTATGGCTGCCTCCACTTATGATTTCACTATAGAAGGTTCGTAGTTCTGCTGCCAGGTATCTTTTGCCTCAGGATGGTCACTCTCGAAAAACTTTTCACAGTAAGCCTCAGTAATCTGATGTGATGATTAATTTAAAAAATTTGAAAAAATAGATGAAAAAAAATGTTTTTTCACTTTTTTTTATGTTCTGCATCCGAGCGGAATGTAAATTTTTCAGGATATTATTCTATACACTTTCACGAACTCCTTAAAAAAAATTATTCAGTTTGCAAGTTTTTGTGGGTTTCACAATAAAATGTTCTCCGTCATCTGGACTAATAGAATATTAAACATTTCTGATTACTAATGAAATGTATTAACTTTAGTCGAGGTAAGCAATAATGTAGTGTAGCACCACTTTCGTTAAACTCTGTAATAAGAAATCATTAACATTATTAGAAAGTCAGTCTGGTCTTTCATTACACCGCGCCAGCTCAAATTGTCGAATAGTTAACGAAGAAATTGAGATAAAAACGGACGAACAAGATGTTTCAACGGGTAATGTTACATTAAATTTCATTTTAAATGTGGAAAATTAATCTCAAAATTTTTCTCATCGCATTCATTTATTTTATTTATTCATGCAATAGGTTAAATACCTATTTATTATATTCTTATACATCATGACTAGAGAACACGATTGTATATGGAATGATGAACTTACAGATGGGGAGACAATGATCATTTTCTGACTGAGTGACGACTTGGACAATAGGTTTAACATGATTGTGAGGAAGTGTTTATATATATATTTTATTTTACTTTTAATTTTTGCGTATTTAAATTTTCTGTTGACAAGAACAGAGGTTTAACTCTTAAAGTAGCATGATTTTAAACGAGCTGGAGGCTTAAGAGAATTTGGTCAGTTTAAATTGATATCTAAAATAAAATCACACATTAGTATTAGGGTGATCCTTATTTTTCAACTTTCAAATTTTAAATGGGCCATTATGCATAAACGTTAGAAATAACAAAATATGAAACCTTACAAAATACTAACAAGATATTTCAATATTTAGAGAGCGCTACCACCCATGGAAATTTGATATGTTTTTTCTCTATCAATTAGTAGCTAATGTAGGTATATGATTTATTAGAAAATAGTTCCCAGAAGTGATTTCTGCTTCTTCATTACGCGTATGCGACGTCTCCTACGTATCATGCGCTTGCGCAGCAATAGTTAGTAGGCATATCTTTATTCAAGAGTCTAGTCTATCGTTGCACTCTACCGAGATGTGATGAATTTATAGGTTATCTTCTTCTTCTTCTACATTTATGGCCTTTACCTATAAGGATAGTTGGCCATTATAGGTTATAAACAATGTTGTAGGTAGGCATCATTATATACACACACACGCGCGCAATGTTAATGCTGATATGTTGTGCTGTGAAATCTAGCTGGTAGGCCCTAGGGAGGATCACTCCAGTATTCTTCCAAAACCTCAATTAAATGGCGGCATATTGAGACAGCAATCTTTTTGTAAATTTGATGTGTCTTTTAGCGCACTGAATATGCGTACAGGTTTTAATTAATATTTCTAGGATCAGTTACCACAACCAAAAGAGTAATATATTTTTTAAAGATAAGATGTTCTTTAAGTTATGTATTTTGACCCTTTTCTAATCAACAGTGTTTATTTTTACTAAAACAGTTACTTATTATTCACCCTTGACTAAGGCCTAGTCTGGTTCACTGTGTATACAGCAATGATTTACTGTGTGACAACCATGTTTCTCAGTGAACAAACATGCATTTTTTTTAAACGCTTATATCTCAGAAAATTTTTATTTTTTATAAATACAATGGCTCATACAATTGAAGAAGTTACACATCACAACTGAGGTAAGTTTATATACATATCTTTCCTAGGAAGGCCACACTTTTCGCCAGAAAAAGGTGGTTTACTGTTGAACAACTAAATATAAAAAATTAGAAATTTCTAAAATTCAAAGTGCGATTAATATTTGTTTAAGAAAAAAATCTAATACTGAAAATGTGACTGTCGGGAATCTTCTGAATAAAAGTTTTATTAACAATTTAGCCCAACACGAAAACGGTCTTCGAGTTTTAAATAATGTACGAAGTTCACCTGCATATTGGGACAGCAGATAAAATTCATTGGCCCAGACTTTTAATGATACTGACGAAAGTATTAGAAAATAAACAAATTTCATTAGAACAGACATCTCAGTTAGTTTTCTAAAAGGTCCGATTAATCCGAAATGATCCGGACTTGTGCTAGGTACTTTGATTACAGAATTCGTGAGTTGTTGAAATTATGCAAGGGTAAGTCAGGTGTTTTTAGGGACAATTCTATCGCCCACTATTTCCTTGGAACAGAGAATCAGGAAAGAGGGTCTCCACATCTGCACGGGATGTTTTTGTTAAGTGATGATCCTTATTTAATATCAATGGATATGACATAATTTACAGCGAAAGTAAATTAAACCAAGATGATGGTGTGGTGGCATATATAAAAAAGTAAATACAATTATACATATGATGAAATTATAAGAATTAATGAAGTATCTGTAATTAAAATCACCACTAAATTACTCGATAAAAATCTAATTATAAATTGCCTATGCAGATCTCCCTCATTATGCCCGTATACCTTCAATACTTATCTAAAGCAATATATACAATTACAGGTGATATCAATATAAATATTTTAGCCGAATCTGATTTCTGCCAAGATTACCTAAATATCTTGAGTGAGGAGGGGTTTATATCAACCATAAATGGGAATATCCGGATACAAGGAGAATCTAATTCATGTATAGATCATATATTTGTAAAAAATATCTTTACAAGTCAAGTATCGATTATTCTTAAAACTTTCATAACAGACCATTAACTACTCTATATCAGTTTAAAACAGAGGATACAGTAAAAGATTCTAGCTACATGGATATCAGACATATTTATTGTTTATAATAAGTTAATTGAGAAATTTCGTTTGGAAACCTGGAATGACATTAACTTTAAAACTGATGACATTCATTTTTTAACAAAAAATTTGGGAAATGGAAAAAGTTAAAAATCTCATTTCCGATTGTACTGTTGAATTAAAAAACAAGACATAAAGGAGAAAGAAAAGGTGGATAACAACTTCATTAATTAAATCCATAAATTACAGAAATAAATTATATAAAATTTGTCAACGGAATCCAGAGGACATA
Organism: Rutpela maculata; assembly: GCA_936432065.2. Classification (NCBI taxonomy): domain Eukaryota; kingdom Metazoa; phylum Arthropoda; class Insecta; order Coleoptera; family Cerambycidae; genus Rutpela; species Rutpela maculata. The sequence goes on from OW386292.2 coordinate 86,137,141, forward strand.
GATCTGCGCAAAAAATTAAAAATTAGAGAAATAATTTGAATAATCTAATAAGAGAAACTAAAAATAAATACTGTAAAAGTGTCATTGAAAAAAACAAGAACAGCTCGAAACGTCTTTGGCAAACCTTAAATGAATTATGCCCTAAAAAAAGTAACAAAAAAAATTGTGCAAAGGAAATTAAAATCGAATTTCACTGATCCTAAACAAACAGCAAATTCTTTTATTAAATATTACTCTAAGTTAGGCCCAACTCTAGCAAACAAAATCAAAATGTCAAAAATTTTAATGAATTTAAAATCGCCTGAATAACTCCTTTTATCTCTCCGAAATCGATGAAAGTGAAATTATGACAATTATTTCCAACCTTAAGCCAAATAAGGCACCGGGTGACGACAAAATATCTTCCAAAATGCTCAAAATAATTGGAGAAAATAAGTTTTTACTCTAAGTATTAAGTCATAGCAAAAGCCTTTAGTTTCAACTATAAGTACTAGTATTTGCTAAAAACAATGTGAATAATAGTGAACAAAGTACAAATTTTCGGTTTTTCGAGGCTTTAGCGAATCATAGTCTTATTTAATAAGTCGCAATTGCCAATAATAAAAAAAGCAAAGGAAAATGCATTAATAATCGTGCAAGAATCATATATCATGTAATATTTTGGAGAACTGTTACATTCAAACAATTGAAAAACGAAAATTCAAAATATGAAAAATGAATAAAAAAGACAGGCAAGAAAACAACAGGGAATAGAAAAAATATTCTTAAAGGCTGTGAAAAGAAATTCTTGGAGATTAAAGATAAGTGCTGTGCAAAATCCACTATTCAACAAAATATCTGGAGCTGTGAGTACGGACATTACAGGAATGCACCATTTACCTGACGACAACAATGCAGATGTTCCAGTTCTGCCACTACCTCGTCCTACACCATTGCAACCAAAAAAATCTAAATTCAACGAGAAAGAAACGGAGGAGACCGCGAAATTGAGCACAGCAGAGCTATAAAGATTGGTTCTTTTTGAACAGTTAAAGCTTACACGGATGCAAATAGAACGAGGACAAATGTTGTTAAACAGGTTATGTCAAACTCCACTAAAAATGCCCAATTATAGTGTAATATAAATTATGGCAATGTATAGACTGAACTGTAAATTAAATATTTATTGAAAATAAATACATCATAATTAAAGTTGTACTTGGTTCATTATATTTTTTATGTGTTCTCTCCTCTGTTGTCTCCGTCTAACTTAAGTTGCGTCTGCATTTTCTAAATCGTTTTTCTCATTGAAAACCTCTTGTTGATCAAAATAATTCATTTAGTTCAAGTCTAAGCACGATTGAAGTGATAGATAATAATAGATAAGAAATAAGAAATTATATATACCTACTTACTGTAATTCAAGTGCAACAGTTTTTAGGGACTGACTTCATCACTAACAAGCAGTATGAGTCATTCAGTATTGGCTAGGTGTTTATCGAGCACACGCAAAATGCAGAGCTCCAATAACGTAGCTTAGAAACGCTGTAGAACGAAACCTTTTATTTATTATGTGTGTGTGTGCCAAAAAAAAACAATCGCTGATAAAATAAACACCACGAATTCTATTAGTACACAGGCAACAAAAAGGCTCACGAAAACTGTGTAGACGACTACGATTCCTGTAACTGATAAGGTAAACGTTATAGGCCAGGAATATTTAGCATTAAATTCGAAACCACATGATGTGACTTTAAATAATAAACCTGATATACAAATTATTGAAAAAACCGCTGCCCAAGGAATCACTACTTCCACATCCAGATTCTCTATCCAAGTCACTCACAACGAAAAAACTTTGTATGTGAAAATAATTGTTTATGGAACTTTAATAATATAATATTTGAAATCCTCAACCCAAAAAAATCATAAAACGATACCCCACATCGGTAGTGGGGTGGGGGTGGTGATAGGGGGGTGGTAGTGGGGGGGTGGATGAAGTAAAAAAATATTTTGAGGTTTCTGGTTCCTGTATATGCACTAAATCACATTTTATTTTTCATCCCCTTTAATAAGGAGGTTGGGGTGGTAATGGGGGTGGCTAATGCCAAAAATTTTTTTGAGACCTCAGCTTCTCTTGTATATACTAAATACCAATTTCATGGACTCTTACCTGCTTGATTTACCCATTTACCCCAAATTTACCCCAATTTACCCCCCAACCCTTCGACGGAACAAGATGAAAATATAATCTAGTTCTAGATCTCGTTAAAGTACATATGTGTACCAAATTTCAAGTCAATATCTCAAACGGTTCCAGAGTAAACGTGCGCACAAAAAAAAGTTACAGACAGACAGACAGACCGACAGACAGACAGACCAGACCGACAGACAGACCGACAGACAGAAATTTTTTTTTTCGCTCAAACTTAAGATCTCGACGTTTCATGACATTTTAAGCCTATTTGGACAATAAAAATTTTTAAAAATTTTTTTGTCGTTACTATATTTCCACTGGACGTGGAAGTAATATACAGGCGAATGAAGCCCACGTTTTATATCGTTGTATACGATAAGAATGCTTTAAAGAAAACATAAAAAACAAATTCTATTGTTATCTGATGACATCGCAACAGGTATACATTGGCAATTAAGAAAACATATTGACCATTCGTCTTACGAATTATCTGTGATAAGAAAGCAAGGAGCCTTACTACACAAAGTCATGGAAACTATGGATATCTTAAACAAGGATTTCACTCATGAGGACTTTCTCATAGTTATGGGTGGTTCTAATGATGTATTATCTCAAAATAGCATTCCCTCTTTCAAAAAATATGTAATAAACTGAAGCAACGTACAGGTACAAGTATCATGTTTACATCAGTCTGTTCCTCGACAAATGCTAGGAAAAACAAGTGCGTCCTAAAATATAACAAAAAATTGAAGACTTCTTAAGGTGACTTCTCACGGCGCGTATTAATACGGGCCGCGCCGCGCAATCACGTGTTTAATCCGACGGATGTCGGTAACATCAAAGGTGCGGCCTGTTGCCGTCTGTGATCCGCAAGTGCGCTGCTGCTATTTTCTTTACTTTAGCTGAATCAGTTATATTTGCACCCTTGTGTGAAGTTCATCGTTAATGAAAGAGTAATATAAGCGTACCTACATAAATACAGGGCCGCCGAGAGGGGCAGCTGGTACAAATTACCAGGTTTGGTTCTTGTAACATGTAGCCCATCTCTCTTCAAACTTTTTAAATAACAAAAGATATCAAACAAAAAATAAAAATGATTACAAATTATAATATGAATTCTTAATTTACTATTTACGATTATGTGAGCAGCAGCAGCGAGTGTATTAGGTACATACACTCGCTGCTGTTTATCCAAAGTCATATAAGTCATTAAGTCAATGCCAATGGAAACAGAGACGTTTGATGTTTATGACGTCGGATATTGGTACTTTAAGGGCGACGCGGCGACGCTTTTCAATTTCTTAGACTACTGTACTCTTTACACTGAGCACTGAGTAGTGTTGGGCGATATATCGATAACCGTTTTCTATCACGGTTATCGGAGAATAACTGGAGCTACCGGTGATCGGAGTAAAAGCGAACCAGTTATTCAGCGAGTCGGAAGCGCCTGTGTACAGTCACCGCAACACGGATAACGCTATCAGACAGTCACCGATTTTGCGATTCGATATCTTATTCTTTGCATTGAGTTTAGCGTTTTGACAAATGACCGGTTTGTTTTATCAGTCAGTAGCTGATGCCGGAAACGTTGTTTACAGTTAAATTCACACATGCCGCGTAGACTGCGTGGGGGCGAGTTTAGTTGTGTACCGCGTGCCGTGTGCTATACGTTGATTTTCGATTTACGCTGTAGTACTTAAAATAAATTTTATATAAATTCTAAATTGTGAATATGCCAAGAAAACAAAAACCAGTGAAATATGGAATTTCTTTACACCAATTGAGGGTGAAAATCATTACGCAACATGTAATATAGCAGTTACTGTGTTCTGTTTTATTATTTTTGTATTAAGAAAATACAAGTGAATACTTATTTCTTATTTCAGTAATTTATATACTAATATTTATGACAGCACATAGGTTGAGACTGCTGATAAGAGTAAAATGCAGCATTCTTATTCTGTGGGAATCATCATTAACTAAATAACTAATCGGTTTATCAGAGACAAACCAAACGCAAAAATATTAATACCGCATAACGATACCGATTCATAAATAAACATCGTCTTCATGAAAGTTATTTGATTTTCAATAACTGGTTATTTAAATAACTGTTAAAAATAACGGTTATTTCTCAATAACTGTATCCGTTTTACCGGTTACTCGAAAATCACTGTATTTCCCAACACTAGCACTGAGACGAGACTAAAAAGAAAATGCACATACTCTTAACAGCGATAGCGATATGAATTTCACGCGCATGCCAAATTATGTAAACGCCACTTGTTGCTTGGTTGTGCAACCAAACTCGAAATAGTAAATAGTCGTAGTCGAAACATTGCGGTTTTTATTATTTTGTGCTGTGTCCGTGTGTTTTATTAAAACAGAAATATTGATTGAATATTAAATTGGATATTGTAAATCCAAATGGAAAAAACTGTATAACAATACCTGATCATGAATATACCTTAAATTACAAGAAATGCTATGTGCAATGGAGAACTTTGGAGGCAAATCTCTCAAGTGCCAATCTACAATTAGTCATCAATTGTTTGAAACAATTAACTGAAACTGAAACATGGAGACAACTTTTACGGCGTTTTTTCGATGTAACATTATTTTTAAGAGAAAGACTAGCATTTCGAGGAAAAAACCAATTAATAGGCAATCCAAATAATGGAAACTTCTTAGGTATTTTAGAGTTAATTGCTCGATATGACCCTCTTCTTCAAGAACACTTAAACAAAGTAAAAGTTTCCCAAGAAATTCAAAAACGTCTTCAAGTATACTATTTGTCCTCGGACATACAAAATGAATTTATTGGTCTCTATGCAGAACATGTTACCGATAAAATTTTAGAAGAAAGCAAATCGGCTAAACATTTCTCTATAATAGTAAACGTTACTCCAGATTCTGCCCATATTGAGCAAACAGTTTTTATTTTGCGATACGTTTATCTTAATTCTCAGTCAAGAAAATATGAAATAGAAAAGAGATTTCTTGAATTTGTAGATTGTAACAAAAAAGACCAGTGAAGCTATTGCTAATTTAATAAAAACATTACAAAAGCAAGGAATACCTCTGGAAGACTGTCGCGGACAAGGCCCCATTATCCGTAATGGGAGTAACATGCGAGGTATTTATAATGGTGCCCAGGCACATATTCTTCAAAATAATCCATTAGCTATCTATTCTTCATGTGCTGCGCATAGCCTAAATTTATGTGGTGTAGAGGCTTCTCAGTGTTGTCCAGAAATTGTTACCTTATTTGGTATAGTGCAACGGCTGTACAATGTTTTTAGTTGCAGCCCCCAAAGGTGGGATATATTACAAAAGATTATTGGTTGCTCTTTACATAGTATGTCAGATACCAGATGGTCGGCTCGTATTGATTCAGTCAGAATTTGGGTTAAAGTACTTACAGCCATAGATTACGTAGTAAAATTCTACAAGCAAGAGATGCGACGATCGATGTTGAGCTGAAAAACATCAACAGTTCGGTCGATGACCTTAAAGATATGAGGACAAAACGGAGCACACTGCTTTTGGAAGCAAAGCTAGTTAGTAACAACATGGGCTTACCTATTACTTTACCCGAAAAAAGGGGAAGAATTCAAAAAAAATTTTGCTGACGAACAAGCTGCACAGCCGTTTTTCAAAATCAGGAAGATTCATTCAAAATTCAAATTTTTTACGTACTTATAGATGTTCTAATCGGAGATTTAACCAAAATATATGAAATTTTACAAAATATTTCGACCTTGTTCAGTGTATTATGTCAATATTCTAATAAACAATTGCCGGATGAAGAAATAAAAAACCTAGCAACGATCTTTGTTGAAAAATATCCTAATGATTTAGCTCTTGAACTTGGAGAAGAATTGCTACACCTAAGAGCCATTCATAATTCAAATTTATTTTCAAATATTGACATTAAGCCGCTTGATTTATTAAATAAAGTATTCGAGTTAAAACTGGAATCACTTTTTCCAAATGTCATAGTGGCTCTAAGGATATTTTGCACCATTCCTCTGACAGTTGCACAAGGAGAAAGGTCATTTAGCACCTTGAGCCGGATAAAAAATATACTTAGATCTACTATGTACCAAGATCGATTACAAAGTTTAGGAACCTTGGTTATAGAGTCTAAGTTAGCACGGGAAACTGATTTTGAAGAAATTATAGATAGATTTGCCCACATCAAAGCTCGGAAGGCAACCCTGTAACTAAGCAATTGTAACATACCGATTATCTAGTTGATGGTTGTTACTTTATTACCTATTAGTTTACATTTGCTTACTTCATATCATATCGTGTTATTTGTTTCTGAACTTTAGGGCTTTTTGTTTGTTATTTTATATGTTTGAAGTTTATTTTTAGTTTAAATTTAACTTGACTTTTAAAAGGAGGTTTTGTTCCCTATAATAAAAAATATAATTTCAAGGACTTTGATCTTTTATTGGAGTGGGGGGCCTGAGGCATTTCCAAATACTGGGGCCCGCCCTGGCTCTCCACGGCCCGGAATATGGAGTGGAACAAGAATTTAACGTTTGGGTTTTTAAACCCATTTGAGGGTGAATCCACACTGTGGGATTCAAAAAATCCACAATACAAAAACAGAAACGACATTCACGATGCGTGGACTAGAATTCAAGATGAATTAAAATACGGCAGTATTCCGCTAAAAGAAAAAAAAGGACAACTTAATGTCAACGCACCGAAAATTAAGATTCCGAGTTAAACGACCCATGACAATAGGCAGTGGTGCCGATGACATTTTCAAACCTGATTGGCCCCTTTATTATGTTATGTCAGCTTTTTTGGACGATATTTATCAGCTCAGAAATGTAAGTATATCTAGGTATTTATTTTTTTTATTAATACATATCTCACATCAATTTTTCTTTTACATATTTTTTGTAATTGGTTATAATTATTAATAATTGTTTTGCCACGGAACAGCACCATTTGTTCTAAAAAATTCAGCAAAATTGTCGTCATTAGAGGAAAATGTGACAGTCTTATTTACTCTTGATGTACAAGAGCACATTAAAATCTTGTTTGAAGTCAGAGATCACTTTGTTCCCAAAAACAACCAATACTTCTTCGCCATTGCCAATACCTCTTCAAACTTAATAGGTTACAAAATATTAGGTAAGCACGCCAAATTGTGCGCTGCAAAAATCCTTCATCAATTACTTCGACTCGTCTAAGGAAACATCTTGCCACATTATCCCTATTATTTTCTTTATCAGATGGGGAAATCGAACAATTGGCGACATTCATGGGACATACGCCAGGAGTTCACAGAAATTCGTATAGACTGCCAGACGACGTCTACCAAACAGCGAAAATATCTAGGTTACTTATGATAATGGAGAAAGGAGGGGCAAATTAATACAAAGGTAAATCTTTAGACGAGATTAACACAGATATGGAAGAGAATCTCTTAGATGATAACAGTGATGAGAGCGACATTAATGAACCGGAAGATGATCCAATAATGCAAAAGTTTGAACCACCAACCAGTCAACTTGAAGTAGTCCCTCAACCAGTAAAAATAATAACGTTTTAAACAAAAAAGAAATGAAAACTTGTTCCTTGGACAGATGAACAGAAGAAAGTTACCATTGATTTCTTTGAAAATCACATTGAACACAAGAAGCCACCTAAAAGAAATGAATGCGAACTTCTAAAATCTCAATTTTCAGAACTATTGAAAAACAAAGATTGGTTAAAAATCAAAGTATTTGTACAAAATTTATACCCAAAAGAAAAGTAAAATGATTATAATTTGTGCTTTAGAAAGAATGTTTTACTATATTTTGCATTATTTGGCAGCTTTGTGATTGTCATTTCTTTATTTTGAAAAAATATTCTAGTGGTACAAGAAAAATCCAACAACTTTTGTATTTATACCTTTAGTCTGCTTGTAAAGGTAAAGGTTCTAGGTGGGGATGCAAAATATAGTGAAACACCCTATACATCAAAGTTTATCAAAAACTCGTGTAGAACAGCATTTTTTTTTAAATCTCCTTAAAGTATTTCGATAATGTCTGGAATGAAGTTAACTTTTTTTTAATTAGAAATTTACCATTATTATTTCTATTTTGTGTTATATTTTTAAGCACATCCCATATAAAGGCGCCGTTACACGGCGCTTGGTTCGCCGAACCACGAACCTGGTGCGTGGTTCGCCGAACCACGCACCGTGTGACAGGGCCTTCAATTGAGGGTGTTAATACAGTACGTAGTTCGTTTAGATTTGTGTCGCATTTGGTTCGTACAAAAATGTGGAACTTTGTTTATTATTATTTGTCTAGTGTCTAGTCAGTGCAGCATCAACGATCATGAATGGTAGGCAACAAATGATTGCGTGTGCTTCCTTATGCATTATTAATTGTGGATTGTTGTTGCATAAACAATTGGAAAAACGTAAAAAGAGGTGGTGGATGGTATCGCATTTGAAAAGTAGACAAAGGTAGGTAAAAAATCAGGCTTCCAGGTGCGCCACTTAAAACTCCCCAGACTTGTAACTTTCTTATTTTGTAAGCGACGATCATGTTGGGTACATCAAATTGTAGATATTTTTAAGGCTTTTTTAAACATGCATACAGAGTGATTTAAAAAAAAAATGAAAAAATTGTTAGGAAAGGAAACTGAATTTCCTTGAATATTTTTTTACCTCACCCTGTACATGAACTGTGTTAATATTTTCTTATAAAGGTTTTCATTAGGTTCAATTTATGTCATTAAAATGAAAAATAAAAATTTTTGCAATTTCCTATTTAGTACATTTTAATAAAAGCTTGTTTTTAAAAATATTTATTCCTTTTGTTTCTTGTTGATGTCTTGTTACTTTAAATATTTTTTATGATATGTCTTTTATAAATAAAATATTCAATTATTATTTACATTCTTTTCAAAGTTATTTCAAAAGAATTCAGTTGGGAGTCGGAAAGAGTGTTTTTAATTTTTTTCTAAAAGAATTTCGAATATGACGTATAATATAAATTGAAGCTAATTAAAACCTTTACAAGAAAACATTAACACAGTTCATGTACAGGGTGAGGTAAAAAATATTCAAGGAAATTAAGTTTAGATTTTTAACAATTATTAAAGCCTTAAAAATACCTACAATTTGATGTGCCCAACATGGTCGTCGCTTAAAAAATAAAAAAGTTACAAGCGATATTTGAATTCTGTATCTACTAGAATATATGACTTCAGTTTTGAGTAAAAATGGTTATTTTACACATTGAGGTATAGATGGCGTTCCGAAGCAAAGAAATATTTTGATCCTAGGAACGATGAGATTAGTTGCATGAGATGGAGAATTATATTTTAAGCAACTTTTTTAATATGAACAATTTTCGAAAAATCACTGGTTTTCGAGATATTTCAACTTCAATGTAATTTTTCAAATAACAAAAATCCCATTTTTTTTTCATATGTCTACAATTTATAGTGTAAAATTTAGTGGAACATACAACATAAAAATGACGCAAAAATTAGACAATACACAATAAACAAACATGTCAAAATCTTTCATTTCCAAATAGCAGTTGCAGCCCCACCTTTGTTTTACTTGAAAAAAAAAATTGTGTTTTGAAATAAATGTTGCATTACCATCTAAATGAGCCTGATTCACTATGAAAAATGCCCCAAAGGACTTGTCTAAAATGTATTTTAAAAAAGTTATGACGATTTTTATATTCAAAAAAATTATATTGAAGTTCAAATATCTCGAGAACCGGTGATTTTTCGAAAATTGTTCGTATCATAAAAGTTGTTCAGAATATAATTCTTCATCTCGTGCAAATAATTTCGTCGTTCCTAGGATCGAAAAATTTCTTTGCATCGCAGCGCCATCTATACATCAATGTGTAAAATAACCATATTTACTCAAAACTGAAGTCATTTATATATTCTAGTTGATACCCTTTACAGAATTCAAATATCGCTTTTGGTTATCGAGAAAATGGCGCCGGGAGTTTTAAAGTGGGACACCCTGTATATATATTTATATATATTAAAATTGCTTGATTGTTTGTAATATTGCAGGTACAATGGGTCCAACATGTTGGCAGACTTTTTAAAAGAGCCTTCAGGATATTTTGAAAACTTCTGTAGAATGGGAGCATCCGACTTTGAGTTTTTATTAACAAAAGTTGGACCTAGCATTAAAAAGCAGGATACGAATATAAGAATGTGTGTGCCCATTGAACAAAGACTGATGATTACTCTACGATTTTTAGCCACAGGTGACAGTTACACAAGTTTGGGTTTTCTCTTCAAATGTTCCAGACAAACTGTTGGGAATTGTGTTAAGGAAGTATGTGACACTTTAAACAGAGTACTAAAGGATGAAATAAAGGTAAATATGTATTAAATGCATTATTCATATTTTTTATTGATTAAGTGAAAAAAAAAGCAAACTTAAACGTTACTTAAATGTAATAAAAGAAAGGAAATAAAAATTCAGACCTAAAACACATCTAGATACTCGTAATAAACGGGACGTTGCTGTTATTGGTTTCATCATTCGCCGATGATGATTGGACTGTTTCACAGAGTGGATTCGGAGACTGTGGGAATGGAGTGTGTGAAGAACATTGAGACTGTTGAGAATATGGAGATGGTTGAGATTGTTGGGAAAATGGAGATGGTTGAGATTGTTGAGAATATGGAGATGTTTGAGATTGTTGGGAAAATGGAGACGGTTGAGATTGTTGAGAATATGGAGATGTTTGATATTGATAGAAAAATGGAAATGGAGATGGTTGAAACTGCTGAGAGTATAGTGATGCTGATGTTGTATGTTACCCTGAATATCTCCTACTTGAACTGGTAGACGAAGTTGGGGATATTTTAAACGAAACATGAGGTTATCTATTTCATGCATGGCTACTTCTTGGATATTACTATCCAGTCACCTCAATTTGGCGAGGAGGAATTCGGTAAATAATTGTAATTGGTCCTTTTCTGGTGTATTATTGGGTTTTGCAAGCGGTGCGACATTTGCTTTTAAAATTTGAAGGGCCTCACCCATTTGATTTTGGACTTGCTCTGATTTTGTCAATTTTCGTTTTCTGCCTCTATTATCTTTTGATGCAACTAGTGGGGATGTAGTTTCCTTATTTGCATTAGAATTTTCATTTGGGATTTCTATGTTACCCTCATCCTGAAGAGCACTGTGAGTTGAAAGTGATTTTGAGGCGTCCTCATTTCTGGTGGTCAACAAATCTGCTTTCCTGAAACTGGTTAAATTGTAAATAACAATGTACACGAGATCACCCGTAGACACATTTTTGTTATCGTTTATTATTCTCTTTCAGATACCCAAAACTGAAGCTGAATGGTTGGAGAAAGCCGCAGATTTTGAAAAAAAATGGAATTTTCCGCACTGTCTGGGAGCGATTGACGGGAAACACGTAGTAATAGAAGCCCCGAAAAACAGTGCCTCAGAATATTATAATTACAAGGGAACATTCAGTATTGTTCTATTTGCACTAGTAGACGCTAATTATTTATTCACATTTGTGGATATAGGGTGCCAAGGACGAATCAGCGATGGTGGAGTTCTCCGCAATACCGCCCTATTTAAAAAACTTCAAGGAAAACAACTAAATTTACCCGCATCACAAGCCCTACCGCCTCTAAAAGAATGCATACCATATGTCATAGTGGCTGATGCTGCATTTGCTCTTAGCACCAGTGTTATGAAACCATACCCTGGTGTGTAAAAGGAAGCGGTGAAAGAACGTTTAACTATAGGTTATCAAGAGCCAGACGCATAGTAGAAAACGTTTTTGGAATAATGGCGTTGGTATTTAGAGTATTTCGAGAACCTATGTTGCTTGAACCAAAAAAGGCCTCTTTAATTACCATGACCTGCGTCCTACTCCACAATTTCTTGAGGAAAAGTAAAATATCTAATTCATCGTATTCACCCCCAGGTACATTCGATTATGAGAAAAATGGAAGATTTATTCCAGGATTATGGCGCCGAGGTCAAGATAAAATGACCTCTATTTTACCCCTCCAAAAGCAACCTCGAAAAGCGAGTCTTAAGGCAAAAGCAGTTAGGAACAAATTTTCTGAATATTTCCTGTCCAATGATGGAAAAATACCATGGCAAAATGATCTATAAGGCAATCAGTTTTTTAAATAATGTATGTTTGTTTCCCAATATAGAAAATTATAGTTTAAATAACTAAAAAACACGCTTTTATGAGTAGCGCACTAAAAAGTTAAAAAATAATTAATTGTTTAAGTAATTCATTATTCTTAACTTTTTATTGCGCTACTCATGTAAGCGTGTTTTTTAACTTTTTAAACTGTAATTTTTTATTTTGCTGTTTCTTAGTTTTATATTAAATTATTATTATTATTATTATTATTTTCACTGTTTTTGGTACCTAGCATATTATTGTATTGTTTTCAGAATTGCATAAGTTTGCAAAGTTTCAAATCGATACGACAATTAGAAGTGAGTGAAAAGTGAGTTATAAGATTTGTTTACAATGTTACAAGTAAAGTTAATAGAAGCGCGTTAATAATATGAGTAAGTACTTACCTCTGAATTTATTGTTTTCCCCGGAGCATACACTGAACGTAAAAAACTGTCTACCGGTTCATATAAATACCAGGTGGGTGTGTAAGTATCATCCGTTCCACTCCCAGATTTCTTGGACTGTACCACTTTCCTCGCATATTTTCTGTAGGTGGCAAAGAGCCCATCTTTTTTTTCTTTAATTCATTAATTGGTATAGCAAATTTTGTTTGTAATCGTGTCCATGAATCATGCACAACGTTTCTGTCTTTATGACTTTCATATCTTGGATTCCATATAGCCTCTTCTAATTGTAAATCTTCGATAAATTGTAAAGTTTTGTCTGTAGACCACGCCATAATTCCTTTAATATCAGAACAGCACTGAATAATCACAAAGCACGACTATGTTAATAAATAAACGGCGATCTACACAGCAAGCGGTTCGTGATAATATAAACCTGCACGAACCGATGAGTTCGGGTCCTTTGATCCGTGTAAGTTTACGACATCCGATGGATCGCAGCAGCACGCACCGCGAACCGCGAACCGCGAACTAATAGCCCTGTCAGACGGCGCGTGGTTCGTGGTTCGTCGGACCAGGTTCGGCGAACCACGCGCCGTGTAACGGCGCCTTAACATACCCTTTTTTCTCAGTAATTATTTAAACTTAAAAACTTACTATTTTCATGTTTGAACAGCTATAACATATCTAATCAAACAAATCTAACCTGGGTTAGGTAAGGTTATTTAAGTTAAACTGATAATTTAAAAGCCGCTTTAGTAAAAATAGATAATAATTTTTAATCCCTCAAACCACTAAACTTAAAAGGGTATTTTATGTAATAAATGCGTAGAATTTTACTAGACGTTTTGTACTTTTTGTCGATCTTTGTTATTTTCTTGATTACTTATAAGAAAAAAAAATATTTTAGTTAAAGGCAAATGTTGTTTTATTATTATAACAATTATTATTTTATGATTAAAACTTTATCGCAAATATCGATTTAAAAGATACCTATTTTCTTTTACCCATTGCTAAACTACATAAAAAATATCTCAGATTTCGGTTCCAGGACGATATTTATGAATTTAATTGTTTACCATTTGGGTTGTTCACCAATCTGCTTAAACTCATTGTGAAAATATTACGTAAAGAGAACGTGGTTTCGGTTGTTTATCTGGGTGACATACTTATAATAGGACAAACTCAAAAAGAGTATGAAAAATACATAAATTACAGTGAATCTCTTAAAGCAGTTGGGGTTTATTATATACCTTAAAAGGAATAACTTGAAACCGCAACAAAGCATAAAGTTTTTGGGTTTTGTTTATGACACGTTGACAATGACCATATCTCTACCCTGTGAGAAAATCAAAATATAAAAAATGTATACAAAAATGCCTTAAAAAGGAAAGCTGTATAATACGAGACTTTGCTAGACTAATCGGCAAATTCGTAGCGGCTTGCCCAGCAACCAGGTATACCAAACCTTTTGAAAAAATTAAACATAGCTCGCTGAGGCATAGAAATAAGAATTATAATGAAAAAATTATTATTCCACAGAGTGTAGGAAGCGAATTAAAATGGTAGCAGTATTGATAATCGGCAAAGGACAAGCTACAACGTTATCGAAAAAATCATTCAATACAGGGTCACCGGAATTCTTGTGGTACCTCATTGGCCATCTTAACCGTGGTACCCGGTTTTTCAAAGACTTTTAATGAAAAAACGATTAATATTTTCTCCAAGAAAATTATTAGTTCTATCTCCTTCTAGGGACAGCCAACTCCTCCACCAGCAACTTTCCCTGGAGGTCAGGAAATTATCAGGAGATATTTTTTGAAAAGTAGCATTCCAGTGGATACCATTCCCTTAATAATTTCATCTATCTCGGAGGGAACTTTAAAACAATATACAGGTTGTTATAGGAGATACTGAAATTTTTGTAGAATACATAATATAGAACCCTCGATTATAGTTTAGACAAGTATTTAACCTTTTTAACTGAGAGCTTTAGAGCAAGTTTATCATATTTAGTAATAAACTCCTATAAATCTGCCTTAAATTTAATATTTAGTCATATTAATGAAAATGGCGGACAGGTTATAGTAAGATTTCTTAAAGATGTGTATAACAAAACTAGCAATGCCTAAATATGCTGCAACCTGGAATCCCGAACCAGTTCTTAGATTTTTAGAGAGCTGGTATCCACTAGAATCTCTCTCGCTCGAAAATCTTACATACAAATTAGTCACTCTTATGGCACTAGTTTCTGCAAGTAGGGTTCAAACGTTATCAAAAATCAGAGGTGACAATCTCTCGAGACAATCCGAAGGAGTTGAAATAAGGTTCGTAGATTGTATCAAAATATCCGGGCCAAATCGACTACAGCCCTTGTTACCTTTCCCGTATTTTAAGCAAAGACCAGAGTTATGCGTGGCTTCCACGATAGACTTTTATATGGATAAAACAAAACAATTTGCTAAACAAAATGATAGTCTTATATTAAGACATAAAAAACCATTTCGTACAGCTACATCTCAAACAATAAGTAGGTGGATCAAAAATACCCTTAGGTTGGGGGGCACCAAATTCTCCAGCCATAGTGTACACCACGCCTCAACTTCTACTGCCTTACGAACAGGAGTAAGTATTGAAACATTTAAAAGGACAGCTGGCTCATCTCCAGGATCCAGCACCTTTTTTAAATTTTACAACAGACCAGTATGTCAGTCTGGAGACACATTCGTTCCATCTATCATTAACATAGCAGATAATTGATATAATTACAAGTACAGTTACCAAGTATAAATTAGTATAATATATCCCTAGGATTTTCTTTTTGTTAATATTAGTTTTAAAGTGCAGTAATACTATTTATTGTATATTTGGAGGCACCTTGATAATTAATTGGTAATTGTAGTTTATTCTCATAATCTATTCATATTAAAAATTGCTTTGGCAAAATCGCATATTTGCTTTAAACATCTACAATGTAATTATAGCAGGACAAGTGAAGGAAAATTAAATAATTAATTGACTTACCTTAAGGAAAATTAATTGTAATTTTCCGAACTTGTCCGACTATAATACATACCCTCTCAGCCCAAATTGTCGGTATGTTTTGTATATGTAAACAAACATATATTTTAATTCAGTGCAGATGTGCGGTGAGACTCTCTAACTTATATTGAGTCAGCCTCAGGCATTTGAAGGGAGAGGTTGTGTTCAGGTAAGAGATTATGTTTATTACACTGAGTTTTACAGTTTTATTACAGTGGTTTAGTGCAGATTAGGCAGGTAAAAGGCCAAAAAGCCTAAGAGATTGCCGAGTGTCATTGGAAATTCCAGCCTGCTGAAAAGGGAAAGTAAGGATTTGCTTTAAATGAATATTTCAAAAGCTATAAAAAATTTAAAAAATTAATAATAAATTCGACCCTGATGGAAAATGGCATGCTCAAACTGTGATGGAAAAGTAGGGAAGGATTTACCTTTTACTTGTGACGACTGTGAAAAAAAAATATGTAAAAATTGTGCCAAAATATCATCAACAGAGACAAATGTATTGCTACTTAAAGAAAGAGTTTTGAAATTTCATTGTCAAACATGCTTAAAATTCCAAACATATCCACTACTAAAAAATATAATTGAAGACAAGCAAAAACTTATTGAAGGAAAAGAAAAAATAATAGACTTATTAGAAAAACAAATAGCAGATCTAAAAATTAAGGCAGAAGAAAAAGCGCAAAACTCATATACTAACTCTTATGCTAATGTTGTTAAGAAACCAACAGAACCAGTCGACAACAATTTTCCCAGTCTAATAATTACTCCAAGAAACCCACAAGACCTCAAAAAAAACGGAAGATGAAATAAAGAAAAGCATAAAGCCGAATGAATTAAAAGTAAGTGTGAAAAATATCAAAGCCACAAACAAAGGGAGCATTGTTATCAAATGCTTAAACAAAACGGTCGTAGATATCCTTAAAAATGCAGCTGTAGAAAATTTGGATAGCAGTTATGAAATAAAGACATCTAAAATGAGAAAACCGAAAATAAAAATTGCGCATTAAGTGGCGATGAATTAGCACAGAGTATAAAGGACCAAAATCAATTTGCAGACCATGATCAATTAAATATAACATTTATTAAAAAAATTAAAAATAAGGGATCAACTATTTTTGCAGAATGCTCTCCAGGTCTATTTTACAAATTAATAAATGGAAAAAAAATTATATCGGATGGGAACGTTTACCAGTATATGAAGATTTGAGTTTGCTGAGATGCTTCAACTGCAAAAATAAAATTGTTTGTGAAATTTGCTCAGATGAACACGATAAAAAAGACTGCCCACGGAACAAAAAAATATGTAACAATTGTGTGGATGAAATAAACAAATATTTTGAGGTTTCTGGTTCCTGTACATATACTAAATCACAATTTTTTTTCATCCCCTTTAATAAGGAGGTGGGGGTGGTAATGGGGGTGGCTAATGCCAAAATTTTTTTTGAGACCTTAGCTTCTCTTGTATATACTAAATACCAATTTCATGGACTCTTAACCTGCTTGATTTACCCATTTACCCCAAATTTACCCCAATTTACCCCCCAACCCTTCGATGGAACAAGATGAAAATATAATCTAGTTCTAGATCTCGTTAAAGTACATATGTGTACCAAATTTCAAGTCAATATTTTAAACGGTTCCAGAGTAAACGTGCGCACAAAAAAAAGTTACAGACAGACAGACCGACAGACCGACAGACAGACAGACAGACCGACAGACAGAAAATTTTTTTTCGCTCAAACTTAAAATCTCGACGTTTCATGACATTTTAAGTCTATTTGGACAATAAAAATTTTTAAAAATTTTTTTGTCGTTACTATACTTCCACTGGACGTGGAAGTAAAAGATGGTTACTATAATATATAAACAGCGTAAATATATGCGAGATACAATGATATATAGTATTATTCAATATTAATAATTATCGCAGTAAGAAAATCACACTATTGCAAATAAACAATTGCTACCCACAAAAAATAATTTAATCATTTATTTTTTCATATTAATTAGGCTATGGATCTGATCTCTTTTGGTCTTTAGGATAAATGTTTTACATTTACATTTAAACTGATGTATGGTATTAGATTGTCTTAGGTCTAAGGGTAGAAAATTATAAAGGCGAGGCGAAAGGAAATTATGACTTCTTTGGCCTATGGTCTTAGCAGAGGCAGGAATTTTTGCTTGCAAATTTGATTTAGCTCTTGTAGGATATGCATGAGTGAGTAACTGTAAATTATTTCTATTTTTATATTGATTGATGACGATGCGCAAGAAGAAGAGTTGCTTAACATCAAATATTCTGGATTCTGAGAATAACAAATCTGTTGAATATATTGCTGGTTTACTTAGCATTATTTTTATGAACCTCTTTTGTACTATTTCTAAACTGCTTAAATGAATATTTAAAGCACCACCCCATCCCAGAATGTCATACGAAAGCCTAGACTCCACTAGTGCATGGTATATTATTTTCATTTGTTTTACATCTAATATTTTATTTAGAAACTTAAATTTATATAATATACTTCTGAGAGTACGTGTAACGATATTTATATGCACATCCCATCTTAGAAATTTATCTATGTACACTCCCAAATATTTTGTGACGTCTGTGCCGTTTATTTCAATCAAACTGTTGTGTGCATTTATTTCTAGTTTGTTATAATCAGGTAAATTACTTCTATTGCAACTGAAAGGAACGTAAGTAGTTTTCTTGTAATTGATGGCTAATAACTTGTGATTAAGCAAGTCTATTATATTTTTTAAATCACTTTCTACGTTTCTTTTTAGCTCTGTCCATGATGCCGACTCGTAGAAAATGGCAGTATCATCTGCAAAACTAATTATTTTTCCAGTACTATGAATGGTAAGTAAATTATTTATATAAATAATGAACAGAATTGGACCCAAAACAGTCCATTGGGGAACACCATATTGCACAATTTTATGAGCGCTGACACTATTTTTAATTTTAACAAACTGTTTTCTGTCAGACAGATAGCTGGTAAACAAATCATGTACTTTTCCTCTAATTCCAAAACATTCCAAGGCATCTAGCAGCTGGACATGACTGACAGTGTCGAACGCTTTGGCTAGATCTAAAAACACACAAAGTGAGGCTTTTCCTTTATCTAACGCCTAATAAATGTTTCCTGTAAGAGAAGAAATAGCACCCTCAGTGCATTTGCCCTCCCTGAACTCAAATTGCTTATTTGAAATTAAATTATATTTATTTAGATATTTTACTAGTCTCTCTAAATATAAGAAGTATTCGAAAAAATTTTGATGAACTACTTATATTTTTACATGCATGTAACCTAAGAGATTGTCAAATAATAGTATTAAGTGAATGTTGGAAAATTCCTAGCTGTGATCAATATAATATTCCAGGCTTCATAACTATATATAATGAGGGTAATTTTAATAAAAACAATGGAGTTTTAGTGTTTGTCAGATCTGAAATTGATATAAATACAGAAATAATAAAATTGGAAGTCATCCTTGAATGCAATCAGATTATCCTTCAAAATTAATGAAGTTACATGTGGCCTCACAGCAGTGTATAGACCACCCCCTTCTTCGGTTCAAGGTTTTATAGAGGACATGGATAGATATTATACTAACATTGTACATAACCAAATTGAAATTTTTACTGGAGACACCAACATAAATATAATTGATAAAGAAAATAATATTGTTAATTCGCATCTCGCTTCACTTAATCACTATGGATTTATGTCATGCATAAACTCCCCTACGCGTGTTGCTACAGATTCATCTTCCTGTTTAGACCATATATTTATCAAAATAAAAAATAGTAAATTTAAATACAAGTCATTTATTATTAATTCTGATATAACTGACCACTATCCAATAATGTTAAACCTAACCTATAAAACTGATAGCGAAATAATGAAATCAGATACTATTGAAAATGCAATGACCAAAAAAATTGATCATAAAAATTACAACTAATCAAAGAACAAAATTGGAATAATATCTTGATATTAACAGATCGAAACATGGCTGCTGATACCTTTTCCTCTACATTCCAACTCTAACTGAACGATCAAACGTTATTAAGAAACATTACAAAAAAAATATAAATAAACGGAAGCCATGGATAACCATTGCTATCATCAATTCAATAAAAAAACGAGATGAAATGAAAAAACTTCTACTAAAAAATGATAGTATAGTGTTAAAAAATGAATATAAAACTTACAGAAACAATTTAAATAAAATAATAGCTCATACTAAAAATCACTATTATAAGAACAAAATCGAAAATAATAAAGCTGATATTAAAAAAATATACAAAATTATATCAGCAGCTACAAATGAATCTTCTGGAAAAAATAAAAGTAGTATACAAATCTTAAATAGAAACACTCAACCTTTTGCAAATGACAAAGAAATGGCTGACTATTGTAATAATTATTTCGTCAATGTGGGATTAGAAATGACTAATAGCATTGTACTCCCAGTGATTGAATCTGAAGTGAGTTACGAAAACATCTCCTCCATGTTTTTAAACCCGGTTACGCAAACCGAAGTAATTAAACATATACACTCGCTAAAAAATAACAGCTCACCTGGAATTGACGGGGATATCAACCGAAATTATAAAAGACTGTCACTTATATATTATCAAGCCACTAGTTCATATCATTAATTAAATTTTCAAAACTGGAATTGTCCCTAATTGTTTTAAAAACACAATTATTACTTCTGTACATAAAACAGGCAGTAAAACGAGTATAGATAACTATAGGCCAATTAGCCTAATAAACAATTTTGCCAAGATTTTTGAAAAATGTCTTAAAGATAGATTAATTAGTTACCTAAACACTAATCAAATCTTATCCAAAAATCAATATGGCTTTTTAAGTGGCTCTAGTACATGTGATGCAATAAACCAACTTACAAATGAAATAACTGATAACCTGAACAACAATAACAAGTGCATTGCAGTATTTTTGGACTTAGCTAAGGCATTTGACACATGCCTCATAAAAAGCTACTGGATATATTACAGGGTTATGGTGTGCGGGGTACGGTGTTAAATGTTTTTAAAAACTATCTTTCAGACCGATATCAAATGGTCCGGATTAGAGAAACCAATAGCTCTCCAAGTGAAATTGTTATAAGAGTCCCACAAGGCACTGTCCTGGGACCAATATTATTTATCACTTATTTAAATTCTTTAACTAATCTGGATATAAATGGCACTGTTATCTCATTTGCGGATGATACAGTATTGTTATTTCAAGATGTTTCTTGGAATTAAACAAAATCTAATGTGACAGATGGATTAAGCAAGGTACAAAATTGGCTAAACACTTTCAAATTGTCGTTAAATTTAAATAACACTCACTACATAGCCTTTTAATTGACATCTGCAAATCGGCCTGAATTTACAAGCATTAGATTCAATAACATGGCTAATGAAATTAAAGAAACAGCTCAAACAAAATACCTAGGAACAATAATTGACCAACATTTAAAATGGGACAAACACATTCTTAAATGAACAACAAACATACGTAAACTTATACATAAATTTTATATAATGAAGGAATTTTTAGGAAAAAAATTATTAAACATGGTTTATAGAGCTTTAGTAGAGTCTCTAATCAGGTATGGCATTACCTCATGGGGTGGTCTATATAACAATTCACTAAAGCAACTGAATGTAATACAAAACTTCATCCTGAAAGTAATCTACAAAAAAACTTGGATATACCCTACAGATTTATTATACTCCGAAGATATTTTTAACGTGCGATCTCTATATATTCTTTCTTCTTGCTCTTATTTACATAAGAATGGGAATTTGAAAAAAATTATCATCCATCAGCACGATACTAGGGGTAAAATACAGAAGAACTTTCAAATACCTATCATTAATAAGAATATCGGTTTGAGATCTTTCCAAAATTTTATAACCTTCTACCCACTGAAGTCAAGCGTTAAAGAATCTAAAAACATTTAACAAGAAATGTAGAAACTTTATAAGTAATCATTGCGACTCATTTAAAAATTTTTTTTAAGAAACTTAAATACACAATGATTGTATCACATAAATAGCATTATGTACTTTGCTATTTACTTAGTACTTGTAGTTTAGTTTAGCAAGTAGTAACTAGATTTAATTCATATTTTATCTATAATGATATTCACTCTGTCTCATTATATTTATTAATTATAAAAATAATGAAGTGTAAATAATACAATCACCTAAGCACATTCAAATGTTTAGTCATTTAGGTGCCTGTACTAACTGTACAATTAAGTATATAAATTGTAATTTACGAATATTATATCTAATTTGTATCTATTGAACAATCCATTGAATAAAGTTGAATTGAATTGAATTGAATAATACCGGGATAAATTTCAAGAAATTAAAGTGGGTTACGGCCAAAATTGTTCCGCGTTGAATAATGTAAGTCAGTGTGTGATCGAGTTATTAGAAGACTGGTAATTAATTATCAAACGTAGAATGAGAATTTAAACATTTAGTTTGTGAATCAAGTGGTAAGTCTAGAGACCGGCTAGGCAGTAAAAAGGATCAAACGGCCCACAAGCTGCAACATCTGGTGGATAATAAATCTAGGTAATTCCCTTGTAACCCTATGTAAATAAATAACAACTAGCAATGTTTGAAGAGGAGACTTGTGGAAAGTGCCTGGAAACTATAAAAGACGAGAATAAATCTATAAAATCCAAGGGTATGTGCAATAAAATATATCACAGTGCATATTACAATATCAAAAACGCAGATTTAAAAGTAATTACGAGTATTAAAGGTATTGGTGGTATGTTTGATATAGTACAGATTTTTAGATTTGACAGTTAGAAGAGGATTTAAATGAAGTTTTGTTCGGGGACGTTCAATTGTCCAAGTTCATTGATTTGATTTGGATGTTATGTCTGAAATTGGATTGAGATCCTCCAGAGTCATTTCCGGAAACATAACAAGGTTCTCCTGTGTAAGACTTTCGGGGCATGAGTTTGGTGACCCCGGGGTCGTGAAGAGTTTGGGGGCCTAATTGAAAATTCTGAGAAGTATTAGTATATTGATAATGCCTTTCTGAATAATATTCTCGAGATTCCAATGGGAATTCTTGATGCTGTGTTGGAGTATTCTTGATATTCCTCGTTTGGGTAGTTTTGTGTCGAATAATTTATGTATTACTGGAATATAAGTGGCCATGGCAGGCGGTAGTGGCGTGATTTCACGGAGCTCCGGCTTTATTAACTTTAAATGTTGTAAATCAAAACAATTCATACACTATGTATGTGTAAAATGTTTTAGTGTTTTTCATAAAAGTTGTCTTCCCCGTTATAAGAGTGATATTTCGTTTATAATAGAGAACAAGATAATCTGCTGCAAAGATGACGACGAAAGTAATCTCAGTGACGTAGATGATGAAAAAAGCATTCTTGAAAAGACAATTAATGATTTAAACTCTGACAGTGAACTAAAAAGCAATTACATTAAAAAATTAAAAATAGAAAATCGGAAATTTATTCAAGACGCAGTGAAAACCGAGGAAGAAATGGATAGACAAATAAAAATGCAGGAGAATATTATTAGTGACTTGCAAGATATGATAAAAGACCTTAGGAAAAAGACTGAAGTAAAAAATATTACATTAAAAACTGTAGGAATTCAAACAGCACTAAATTGTAAAAACGTATCTACATTAACAGATAAGATAGAAGAAACCAGTGCCGTGGATCAAACCAAATACTCTAATGCTAGTACACAGTATGAGAATACAATGAAACGAAATTACCGTGATGCTCAAACGGAGACTGTTGATACACTTATTCACCAGTCTATACATATTATGGAAACGACAAAAATTACTACTTTAGCAGATGAACTGGGAACTGATAATGCTGATACACAATACAGAAATATAATTCCACAGATGCCCTTACAAGGTGAACTCAAAAAAGATAAAATTTTAATATTAAGTGACGATTTTGGTTATAACATTAATGCAATACTATCAAGAAAATCAGATATGCGCAATTTCCAAGTGGAGTCAGTTGTAAAACCTGGTGCTACGTTTCAACAAGTGATTGAAAATATTGACCCTTTGACCAAAAACTTTTCGACCAATGATCATGTTGTTATCTTAGCCGGCTCAAACAATTTTAATAAAAAGAATAAATACCCACTTTTTAGAGACCTTTGTGGTAAAATAAAATTATGCGCGAGATTAAATATCACAATAGCTACTGTACCGTTAGGGAAAAACCGATACTTAAACAAATTTATCTATAAGTTTAATAACAAATTATTTGAAGTAGTCACAAAATTAAACAAGTGTGTACCTGGCAAACTAAGTATATTAAACGTGAATAAAAACCATTATACCCATTTCAGTAAAAGTGAAATAAGTAAAAATATTATGAATATAATAAGAACGGTAAAGTACGTTCATAAAAATCTTGTGTTTATAAATAGTGATGCGTTAATGGAGATCAACCCCAATTACAGTGAAAACGTTCCTTTGGTCACACAAGTGGACTTAACAGGATTATCCTTAGGTGAGGCTGAAAACTCAACACAGGTTACTCAGATTAGTGCAACTGATGACCCGGAAGATATCAGAGTCAATAATATTGTACAAACTGACATGCTACGTGATTCCAGGATTACAAACAATTTTTTATACCCTCGTTTATCCCAAATGATGCTACCACTGTAATATCAAACAATTCAAATGTAGGTAAATTAAATATTCAAAATTCGAATAATCAGTCAGATATAAAAAATAATTTAAATATTATGCATCAAAATGTACAGTGTCTCTCTAATAAAATTTTGCAGATCGAAGTAATCTTAACTAATTACAATGTTGATGTATTTTTAGCCACTGAACACTGGCAATCAAAGGAGCAAATCTCACTGCTTGCTATCAGTAATTACACCTTGCACTCATTCTATTGCCGTGAGATTGCTAGTCATGGTGGAACAGCCATTTATTTAAAAAGAGACCTCACTAATGTAAAAATGATAAACGTAAGTGATTACTGTAAGGAAGGTATTTTGGAATGTTCCTGTATTGAGCTAGTCAACCGCAATATAATTATTGTTGTCATATATAGGGCACCAACAGGAAATTTTAATGCCTTTTTGGAATTATTTTGCGATTTACTTCATGCAATTTTCAAGTCTAAAAAATATGTTGTTATAGGAGGGGATTTTAATATTAATTTTAATGTACATAATAATAATGTATCCTTACTTACTGACTTATTGACCTCCTTTGGTCTTGAAATAACAATAAATAGTCCGACTCGAGTAACCCCCACCACAAATACTTGCTTAGATAATTTTTTTATTGGTCCTTACGATACAGAATATGTGATAAATAATGTCAATTTACATTTATCTGATCATTATTCCCAATTTCTCTCTATAGAATCACATACAAGTAAAAGTATAAAAACTAAAACATATATGTATAGAAGAAAAATTAACTCCGATAGTATATCTAATTTCTGCAACTATTTAGAACAGGAAACTTGGAATGATGTTTATTCGGGAAGTAATTCGAATTCTGCATTTGAAATTTTTAGTAATATAATTACTTACTATTTTGAATTGTCATTTCCTATGATTCGTTTTGTACAAAAAAAGAAAAATTCTAATCAAGAGTGGATAACAGATGCAGTAAATGATTTAAAAAATAAAGTTCAACTATTTTCGGATTTAGCACAAAAACATCCTGAACTAAAAAACTATAGTAAACACCTAAATAATCAATACAAAGAAAAACTACTTATAGCAAAACAGGAATATTACGATAACAAAATTAATCAGTCGAATAATAAAACAAAAACTATGTGGCATATTATAAAAGAAATACAGGGAAAACAAAACCCCAAAAGGGAAATAAATATTGTGGAAAATAATGTTAAGTTAAACAATAATGAAATTGCAAATAATTTTAATAAACATTTTACGACCAGTTTAGTAGCTAATAATCAAAAAAGAGATTTTGAATTCTTGAATGCGAATGTGCCTTTGGGTAATGTTTCTTTTTTTCTCTCACCTTTAAACGAACAGGATGTAGTAGCCATAATAAACAATCTCAAACCATCTAATTCTAGTGGCTACGATAATGTATCAAATAATTTATTAAAAAATTGTAAATATCTTATCTCTCAACCTTTATCGTATCTGATAAACTTATCACTTGAACAAGGAGTATTCCCTGAAAAATTAAAGCTCTCAGTGGTTAGTCCTTTATATAAGAAAGGTGACGACAACTTGTACGAAAATTATCGAGCTATTACATTACTATCAAGCTTCTCCAAGATATACGAGTCAGCCGTAAATGGTCAACTAGCAACCTTTTGCATTCGTAATAACATAATCTCACCGGAACAACATGGTTTTGTAAAAAACAGGGGTGTGGATACGGCCTTAAGTAGTCTTCATATAGAAATTGTAAATGGACTTGACAAAAAAATGTGCCCACTTGGTCTATTCATTGATTTTTCCCGGGCTTTCGATTGCGTAGATCATCAATTGCTTTTAGAAAAATTATGCAGGTATGGAATTAGAGGGCCTCCATTAAAATTTATAAAATCATACCTAAGCAATCGAGATCAGGTTGTTCAAATCAATGATGTCAAAAGTGAACCCAGGAAGGTAACCCAGGGTGTCCCACAAGGCTCCATCCTGGGCCCTCTATTATACATTATTTTTGCCAACGATCTAGTTTATTTTTTAAAGCCAATTGAGAATTTACAAATAGTATGTTATGCTGACGATACAAATTTTCTAATCACGGAAAGCAACGGCACGGAAGCAATAAATTCGGCAGAAAAAATATATAAAAAATGCATTCTCTGGTCTGAAAAAAACCTAATCAATTTAAATAAGCAAAAAACCACCTCGATACTTTTCAAGCAACAAATTTCGCAAGCTAATTTAAATATCCAAAATTCTAACCTGTTCAACATGCATAACTCAGGTAAAATTTTAGGAGTCACTTTTGACTCTGGCTTAAAATGGGATATTCACATTGATGAATTGTGTAATAAACTACGCACTTGTTGCTATGCGTTGCGATCACTAGTAAACCACTGTAGTCAAAATATTGTAATTAGTCTTTATTATGCAAACTTTCACTCTCAGATGCGATATGGTATCATTAATTGGGGAATAAGTAGTTACTCTCAACGTGTCTTTACCCTACAAAAATATGCACTGCGAATATTAACTAAGGTGTCAAAAAGAGAATCCTGCAGAACAGCATTTAAAGATTTAAAAATTTTAACACTAATTGGTACATATATTTATGAACTGGGCTGCTTTGTTTATAAAAATTTGCAAACATTTCAAAAATATCTGACTGGCCACAGTTACTCCACAAGATTTAAAAATAATCTTATACCTGATCAACATTCGACAGCACGGTATCAAAAAAGTATCTATTTTAACGGTTGCAAAATATTCAATGCTTTGCCAACTGAGATAAAAAATTCTCAAAACATTACTATTTTCAAGAAAAAGCTCAAATCCTTACTTATTGATAAAAACTGTTACACTCTTGAAGAATTTTTCTTTAATTAACGTTAAACTTAAGTTGCCTTTAACTGTGTTGTTTTGTTTTATGTGTATTAGACACATATATGTTGTCCAATGACGTTATATACAATAATCGTTGTGTATGTAATATTTGTATGTATATTATATAACTTTGTGCATGTATTGTTTGTTCTTAACCTGACGCTCTCTACAATTACTTGTATTATTTTTTCCTTTATACAATTAATTGAGAATAAAGAATTATTATTATTATTATTATTATTATTATTATTATGTGATGTGTTTGGGACTAATTATTCCAATTAAAATTTGGATTTGGTTGTATTAGGAACGGTCGAGATTGCAATTGATTTGTTGGGGAATTGATTTGGCCTTTGATTTTCGTTAGAAAAAAATCTGTTGGGGGAATTATCTTTGTAGTTAGTTGTTGTTGCTGTTGCGGAGCAGTATATTGCCTCTGAAAATTCGATTGAAATTTTGTGAGGTAATTAAATGATTGTGATGGTTGCTGGCGTGTGCGGCATTCATTGATAAGGTGGCCCGTTATTTGCAGTATGTGCTCGTCTTTTGAAAATTGGTTGGGATATTTGGTTTTCTTGTAGGGGTTTGGACATCTCCGGGATTACTGGTTTTGTTGAATTTTTGGTTTTCAAAGTACGAGATCTAGAGCTCTCGTCTGATAAGACCGGATGCTTCGAGCATGTTTGCGGGATTTCCTGCCCTTATGATATGTCCTAGACGGAGCTCTAGATCAGTAAGAAGGGTTTTTGGCGCCATTGTCTCGACGAATTGAGACTGGGCGTCTTTTTGGGCTAAAGTTAGAAGCGATTTCTGTACTACATCATGCATTTTGTCATTGTGGATTTGCAGACGAGAAAAGAAGGTTAGGGCCGATTCATTTGGAAGTTGTTTGATAAGCTGCAGGTCCCGTATGAAGGACGTTAAGTAGCGTAAATCTCCGAAAGGGGCTGATAAAAGCTGTTATATTTCGGCCCAGGTCGCTGGATTTCTTGAATTGATTAACCGTGCTGCTCGTCCACGGTGAAAATCGAAATTTCGTCTTACACGCACCTAATAGATTTCAACTAAAAATATTTCTGCCAAAGGATCCCGCTCGCTTCTTATGGGAAGTGACCCCCGGTGAAATTTAATAATTTAATTTATTGATAGGGGATTAGAGGTCAAAGGAGCAATTGCCGAAAGTTTTTCAATTAAAGTTTTTCGATCAGGAAGACACACACTTTACGTAAAAAATGTTTTAGCCAATTTGACCGAATATTTTTTTTCACTTCTCTTTATATAGATTTCCCGGCGCCTTCGCCATCATTTTCCAAACTAATTTTTTTCTACGATATTTTTATTAAAACAACAAATGTTTTTAGTGCAAAATATTTTAAAGAGCTGTTAGTGTAAGGCCTAACTGCTTACTGAGCTAAGCGGTGCTTTATTTACAAATCAGTAGAATATAATGCAGGTGGCCTATCTTAATGCGTTACAGCGCGGAGCGTCCTTCGATGCGCTGAGCTATACTGCACAAATACAGTTGTTTGGCGACATAGATGGCGAAATTTTAATAACAGAAATTCAAAATAGACGTGCTATTTGGGATACAAAAGATAAAAACCATTCAAATAGATATGTAGTTGATAAACTGTGGCAAGAAGTTGTTAATATTGTTGGTATTAACAGTAAGTAAATGAAATAACCTTAATTTTTTTGGTATATTTATTATCTTATTGTAAATAGATGGCAACCTAATTTAAATAGTTTTTTTGCGAAAAATTTCGTAAATTTTTTTCGAATAATCTTAGCTCGTGATGTATACCTGTTGTTTACCCTGTCATTATTATGATTTGGCGAAATTTCTGGCATTAAGTCCCGTTGTACGCCATTTCGCCATTCGCACACAAAATTCCAAAAGCACACTCGGCACATCTACGAGCTCTTGATAGTCTGTAATTAAAACCACGAGTTTCTCTGGTTAAGTGTCGTCGAGGATAGGGCCGCATCAAATATTTTTTTAATGGGTAAGCTTCGTCACCAACCAAAAAATTAGGAGCTGTGATATTTGTACCTGGAAATTGTTTATCTTCTGAGACATTGAAATTATTATTTTCTAATAATGAGTTTAAGGTTGAATTACTAAATGTTCCACCGTCACTTTGCTTTCCTACTCCACCAACCTCTACAGTAATAAATTCGGCGTCCGCAAGAGCTTGTAATACTAAAGAAAATTTTTTTTTGTAACAATAATAAGTAGATGCAGAATGTGCTGAGCATTTTATGCGGCAGTGTTTCCCATCAATTGCCCCAAAGCAGTTTGGAAATTGCCAAATATTCCAAAATTTTTTAATTGAGAGGTTTAAACTTTCTCTAGTTGATATCGGCATTGTTAGAGGTTGTAGTTCTTTCAAAATCACTATACATGTCTGAATTACAACAGAAGCAACAGTTGTTTTGCCCATTCGAAACGACATTCCTGTTGATAGATACCTGAAAATGTGAAAAGTAAAAATACACTGGTAATTTTGTAGTAATCGAACAACTGAAGAGCTCGGGGGAAAACAGTAACAAGCCACATCTTGTACAAAATTTAGTTTTCAATATAATTCGTTTTGTGAGAAAGGTAATAAGCCACAATAAAATTATCGAAGCTATTCATTGATAGATGGCGCCATAATTACCTAGTTTCCTTTTTTAGTCATTTCACAATGCACTTAAATTTTGTGTAAAAACGTAGCAAGCCCGCAAAATATAAAGATGGCGGGTACTAGCTGTCAGGTAGTCAAGAGAAAGTTATTTAATAGTGACTCTAGTGATTTATCAAGTGAATGTGATGATAGTGATAAGGATAAAGATTATTCTTACACAAGTAGTGTTAGTGAAAACAGCAGTCAGTTTGAAAATGAGGTAAGTAAAATTTAATGTGGCTTATTCCCGTCTTAACAAAAACTTGTTTCTTTTATTTTTAACTTTGGGTTTTATGTTTTATCGTTTCTAATATTGTTTAATAAAACATATTTGTATAATACATATTTTCAAGCACACATTCGTATGAAATAAATAAAATACTTAATTTAAAAAATATATATTTATTTACGTTCAATAAAAGAAAATAAATGTTTTGTGGCTTGTTACCTTTTTACTCGAAAATTTTTAGTTTTAAAAATAATTGCACGATATTTCAATATCTTCCCTATATAAAAAGTATTACATTCCATGGTGTAATGAGCGTAACATTAATCCAGTTAAGGAAGATAAATACCGTCGAATATTTTGCAATGAGTACAATATTGGATTTAAACTTCCAAGAAGTGACACGTGTGCAACTTGCGATGAATACCAAATCTTACTTGATTCTCATAAAGGCGATGAAATTAAAATGAAGGAAGTACGAACTAAATTGGAACTGCACCAGAGAAGAGCCAACGCTATGCAGACCAACCTAAAGAACGAAATCCAGAGATCAAAGGACGAAGAACATGAACTGGATGTGATAACTTTTGACCTATAACAAGCTTTACCGATACCGCAACTTACGGTGGGCAAAGCTTTTTATTTACGTAAAGCTTGGATGTACAATTTAGGGGTACACAACTGCAACAGTGGAAAATGCTATATGTATATGTGGACAGAGAATACTGTTCGTAGAGGAAGCGACGAAATAGCTAGCTGCATATTAAAATATATTAATGACAATCCTCCAACACCCAACAAACATCTTATTACTTTTACTGAGAAGTGTGGGGGCCAAAATAAGAATTGGACCTTTATGGCTTTATGGCTTCATTTGGTAAGGAATAAAGTATATAAATCCATAGAACATCGTTTCCTTGTCGCTGGACACACATACTTACCTTCCGACCGTGATTTTGGGGCAATCGAGAAACACAAAAAATATGTAATCCAAATTTATTCCTCAGAAGACTGAATACAAGTCGTCCAAGAATCAAGATCGAAAAATCCATTCATTGTATACAGAATGACTCAAAATGACTTCTATTCTTTTGAAAAAATAAATAATTCTCTTAATAAGAATCAGTTTACAGAAGAGAATGATAATGTCAGTTTCGCAAAAGTTCGTTGTTTCAAATTCGAGGCTGACATTATACTAAAATTTTTAGTAAACATCTCTTGAATGAAGATTTTAAGTTAGTTAATATTGGAAAAAGGGGACAAAAACTAAATCAGGTGAGAGAGCTTTACACAATAGAAAAAAAAAATACAAAAATCCAGTTCAAATTAATCAAAAAAAGCTTGCAAATTTGAAAGCCCTTCTTCCATATTCTACAAGTACACCACAGTTTTTATTTTGAAGTTGGAGTACAAGGTGTCACTGCTAGTGAAGAAGGCGATGGCAAAACTGAAAATGTTGATGGTGACGAGCTTGAATAACTAAATTTTATTTGTGGTTTTTTGTGTGTTTTTTTTTGTTTGTATTTAGATATAAAAAAAACAAGATATTGTAAGATTTTCAAATAAAATGCATACCTATTCTCGTAAACATAGTATTATTATTTCAAGTATATTTTAAAATTACCTACTTTTTGTTTTAAAGAAAGTAACAAGCCAGTTTTTTCAATATTATTTTGTTTTTCTTGAAAACCTACTCATTTTTTAATTTTTCATATGAAAATACAAAGTAAATGGTAGTATTGATTATATGTAGAAATATGAACAAGATGTTTTTTATAACATGATTTCAGGATTTGATTATAATTTTTAGGCTGGCTTTTCTCAGTATTTTAATATTGTGGCATGTTACTGTTTTCCCCCGAGCTCTTCAATTGTTTTTTATTTATAATTATTAAAATATAAGTTTCATTGATTGTCTGTTTTATATTATCGCAAATAAGGATGCGGTTAATTAATTATATTTAGATAATTTTATCATTTAAAAAAGTCGTTTATGAGAAATATTGCAAAACAGTCAGTCTACAAACTACATAATATATTAGGAACTTTTCTTAGGGGCGTATATCCTTTTAGAACAGCAAGCAAAGGACAAGTGGAAAAGTTTGAAGGATTCATACAGAAAACAAGTATCATCAAAAATACCAAAGTCACGATCAGGAGATGAAGGGGCTACATACAGATATAAACCAATAATGGAATTCATAAAAGATAAATTTACTTGTAAAGCAATGACGGGAACTTGAATTCCCAGAATTCTGAGGCAGACAACGGATCGCATAATGTCACCTCACAACAATCATCTGACGATGATAATACTGTTGATGACAATGTCGAAGAATCAAGCGCTCTACTCATGCTTCACACTTTCACCAGACTCCACCAGTTTTAACTCGCAAACGCAAGAGAGCTTCAAGTTTAAGTTAATAACAATTGAACAGAAAAAGGTGGAACTTCTGGCTCAAGATGATACCAAGTTCGATGATTATCATTTTTTTATGAGTTTAATTCCCTACGTCGCGAACTTAAGTTCTATTCAAAAATTAAGGATTCGAAATCATATACAGCAAGTTATAATTGAAGATCTTCAGTCTTCTTTATCTCAATCAAAACCTCAATCACTGCCACATTCTATATATCAATCACTCTCTCATTCGCCTTCTTTTTCAGGTTCTCAGTCATTTTCTCCCTCATTTTGCCCTTCAAACCCACAGTCTCATGCAAATTTTCCTGAGAATTCACACCAACTTAATACTCTGTACCAACTTTAAAACTGTAGCATTGAACGGGAATAAAATATGAAATATTAATTGTTTTTTTTAATTATTAATCTAAATTTCAAAATTCATCGAATTAATACCCTTATTTATTATGTCAAATGCAGTAGCAAAAAAAACAGGTAGCGTAAATCTTGTAAAAGCATGATGTAGGCTGGCTTTATGGTAAGAAAAATATGTTCTACCTATATATACTTACCTTTGTTTGTTAATTTCTATTAGAAAAATGTAAATTTGGACTGTAATCTCTACAATACACAATTGGTAAATTGGAAATTAACTTACCCAAAATCCTATCCAGTGTTGCACTTCACAATTATTAGATATAAGGGCTATGGGAAGGGTTAAAAGGATAATATGAATTTCTATCTAATAATCAATTAATTTCCAAAATACTGTCTCGAGTTAGGTTCTATCCAGCGCGGCGATGTAACTATGTCAACTATATCGTTTAAAACCTATCTATGTATATCGTCTACAAAAACCAACCAACAACTATGTTTTGCATCGAAAAAAGATGGAGCAATTTAAATACTTAAATCCTATATCTAGGGACACCTATTGATAGGAAGATTAATTAAATTTAATTTTGATTTGAAATTACTATTTTAATATTCAATATCAACCATTCCCCCGCCCCTGAAAGAATGTTTCAGAAACCGGGTAGTAAAAGAACCACAAAAAGTGTATATTTTCCCTAGACTATTATTAATTTATTTTACTATACTAATTACTACTACTAAACTAAAACTAAAGTATTTAACTATTTTTTTGTTGAATAATTACTGGGTAGGCAATGGACACAATTTGACTACAGGGCGCTTAAAAATTCCATCTTTAGTTTTTACGGAGACGACTCTAACCACACCGTCCCGTCCAGGAAACAATTCTACAATACGACCTTAAGGCCATTGCAAAGGTGAGATATTAGGCTGTTGTATCAAAACAATAGTACCAATTTTAATTGGATTAGAAGGAGTATTCCAGCGTTCACGTGCCTGCAATGTGTGCAAATATTCTAAATGCCATCGCTTCCAGTAATCCTGAACCATACGATCTATCATTTGATACCGATCTAAACGATTTAATTTTTCATTAGTAAAATCCGGAGCTGGCAATCTATTAAGCGGAGTAAGCGTTAAAAAATGCGCCGGTGTGAGTGCTAGAGGTTCAGCGGGATCAGAACTTAAGACACACAACGGACGTGAATTAAGTAAAGCTTCGATTTGTATTAACAACGTGTTCATTTCTTCATATGATAACAACTGATTACCTACTACTTTGTATAAATGCGTTTTAACCGATTTTACATTACTTTCCCATAAAGATCCAAAATGTGGTGCAGCCGGCGGATTGAATTTCCATTCAATTCCTCTATTAGCTAATTCACTGGAGATAGTTTCTACAAATTCTTTAGACTCAACTAAACCATAAATTTCATCTAGAACATTTTTAGCACCAATGAAATTTGATCCGCAATCGGAATACATTACCGAACAAAGACCCCTACGCGCCAGGAAACGTTTGAAAGCTTGTAAAAAATTAGCAGTTGACAAATCAGAGACGAGTTCTAAATGTATTGCTTTAGTGCTAAGACAGACGAACAGACAAATATATGCCTTTTGAGAGAGTACGCCTCTTCTGTGGTTAAGTACAATATAAAGCGGGCCAGCGAAATCCACTCCGGTGTGCAAAAAAACTTTAGCTTGTTGAACCCGACAAGGCGGAAGATTTCCCATCAATGGAAATTATGGTTGAGGTCGGGCCTTAAAACAAATATTACATTTATGTATTCGATTTCGCACTACTCCACGCGCTGCTAAAATCCAAAATCGTTGTCTTAATAGTGACAAAACTAAATTAGGACCTGTATGAAGGTTGTGGTAATGATAATGATTTATCAATAAATCTACTAAATTATCCTTTTTAGGAAGTAAAATCGGGTGTTGGCTATCAAAATCTAAACTTGAATTTACTAAGCGTCCGCCTACTCTAAGAATACCATCTTTTAAAAATGGCCTAAGTTTACGTAAAGATGAACATAATATTTCTTTATTTTTTATCATCGAAATTTCTCGAGAAAATGAATATTTTGAACAATTTTTATCAAAGTATACTCGGCAGTCTCTAGATCTGCAGCAGATATATATTTTCGACGTGGTAATTTTTTAATAAAACGTAAAACGTAAACTGTGCAACGAAGTATTTCAACCAAGATGAACAACGTTCTATTACAGAACTCAAAGGATGAACCAAATCATTAGTGACCACCAATGTTACCAATTTTTGTTCCAGTAGAGTACAATCCTCCTCGTTAAAAGATTTAATGGGCCAATAAGACTCATCAGACCTCAACCAGCTAGGTCCAGTAGTCCATTCTTTAGTGGCCATAAAACGTGAGGGTGTTAACCCTCTAGAGAGACAATCCAAAATATTATCTTTTCCATTTACGTGAAACCAATTTTTTGAAGGCACTAATTCTTGTATCTTTGATACACGATTTGCCACAAATGTTTTCCATCTATGCGGAGATGAATTAATCCAAGTAAGAACTACTGTCGAATCAGAGAAAGCAAAAATTCTATCTATTTCTAAACGCGATTTAAATGTTTCTACTACGAAATTTATAAGTTTGGACCACAAATGTGCGGCACAAAGTTCAAGTCTAGGTATTGAAAGAGTTTTCAAAGGTGAAACCTTAGTTTTTGCACATATAAAATTAGTTTGGACTTGAGCATCAGTTACTGTCCGTAAATAAACAACAGAGCCAAATGAAGTTTCGCAAGCATCGGCAAATCCGATTAATATAGCGCTAGAATTTTCAAAAACTCCTATATGACGTGGAATTTGAAATTCACTTAAAAGCGGTAATTCATTTTTAAAATTTGTCCACTGTTTTACAAAACTATCGGGAGGAATTTCATCCCAGTCTAAGTGATAAGTCCACAATTGTTTAATAAATAATTTAACTACTAAGATAACTGGAGCCATTAAACCTAAGGGATCAAAAAAGCGAGCTACTACCGAAAGAATATTTCGTTTGGTACATTCACGAGACTCCGAATGTATTTTAAAGGTAAAAATATCTAAATTAGGTTGCCACGGTAGGCCTAAAACTTTTAAATAATCAGTCTCAAAATTAACCACATTAACCGCACGGTTTTCAATCGGTATTTCTTCTAAAAGTTCTTTAGAGTTAACCGACCACTTTACCAAATCAAAACCACCAGACTTAAATAATTGAATTAATTGTTCATACAATGATTTTGCCTCATTAATGTTTGAAATACTAGAAACAAGATCGTCCATATACATGTCTCTACAAACTAACTTTGATGCTAATGGATATGATTTTGCTTCATCTATAGCTAACTGACGTATAGTTCTCAAAGCTAAAAAGGGTGACGACTTTACTCCGAATGAAACAGTGTTTAATTCATAGATAGAAATCGGCTCATTAGGGGAAAATCTCCATAATATACGTTGAAAACATCTATGTTCTGGACACAAAGCTATTTGTCTATACATTTGACGTATATCTGCGGTAAAAGCTATTTCACACAACCGAAAATTAAGAAACATATTCAAAACGTCGGATTGTAATTTAGGTCCAGTGTACAATAAATCATTTAAAGAATATGAACTATCTGTTTTTGCACTAGCGTCGAACACAACTCTTAAAGGTGTACTTGAACTGTCTAATTTAAAAATACCATGATGTGGTATATAATATGCAGGAGAAATAAAATTCTCAGATATTTTAGACATATGCCCCTGTACTATATAATCAGTTATAACTTCCGAATATTGATTTTTATAATCATCAAAAAGTTTAAATTTTTTCTCTAACGACATAAATCTTCTAAATGCAATCGAATATGAGTCGCCTAGATTAGATGAACTACTTTTAAAAGGCAATGCTACACTATACCGACCAGAAGGGTCGCGTTTATAAGTAGATTTAAAAATATTTTCACATTCTAAATCGTCTGGATTTTGAAATGTTTGAAGTGGAATTTCCTCAATTTCCCAAAATTTACTAACTAATTTTTCAAGTGGAGGATCTATAATTGTACAAAAATTTTGTTGAATTTCACTGTTTGAAATAACAGGTGCTGTGCCCATTAAAACAAACCCTAAACTAGTTTCAACAGCTACAGGCAAATTCGGAGGTCCGACTATACGCGTTTGTCCTAGTAAATGTGGGAATAAATCCGCACCTATAATGCCATCAATCTCTCCTGGGATATGAAAAGTACTATCCGCTAACGGAATATTATTAATATAATTAAGTGAATTAGTTTCAACTATAGAAAATGGTAACTTTTCGGCTATACTATCTACTACTAATGTATCTAGTGGATATCGTTTGTTTGGGTCAAAACAAGAAGTAATAATTATATTAATACGACCCTGAGTTAAACACGATGCTACGCCAATGCCTCGCACTGTCGAATGCATTTTCAAAATGGGTAACCTCAAACGCCGGCAACATTTAACCGTAATAAAAAGCGATTGACTGGCAGAATCTAACAAAAATCTAGCTTTATGTATTTCACCATTTTGATCTAAAATATTAACAATAGCGGTGGATAATAACACAGTTTTATTAAAACTAAATGTTGGTTTAATAGCAGTAGAACAAATGCTCATCAATGATGTAGGATTTAAATTAGAATTATCAAAATATTTATTAGATGTTGATGTCGCGGCCGCCTGGTTATGAGAATTAAGATTTGCGGTGACCCCACTACACGATGGCATATCTATACTATCAACTACAGTTTCGCACGCAGGCTGCGCATCGGAGTAATTATCGCGAAACGATTTACCAAAATGTAACAACGAATGATGTCTAAGTTGACAGAATTTACAATTCATTTTACTTTTACATCCTAAAATTTTATGAAAACCTAAGCAATTTAAACACAAATTTCTATTTTTCACTATTTTATAACGTTCATTAGGAGAAAGATCTAGAAATTTAGGACAACTAGAAATTAAATGTGTACTAGCGTTACACATCGGACATTTTGTTTGATTGTAATTATGATTAGTAACAAAACTATGCGTCGTTTTAGGTTTACTACTATTACTTGCATTAGTACTCCTAGGATTACTACTATTGTTTAAGACGGGCTTACTAAAAGAACAAGTGCGTGAATGAATTTTTGTTTG
The DNA here is from genome assembly GCA_936432065.2 of Rutpela maculata. Lineage (NCBI taxonomy): Eukaryota > Metazoa > Arthropoda > Insecta > Coleoptera > Cerambycidae > Rutpela > Rutpela maculata. The sequence continues at coordinate 86,175,393 of OW386292.2, forward strand.
TTCTTTAACAAAATCAACAATTTTCTGATAAGACGGTATGGCTGAATCTCTATGGCAATTTTCAAATAAACGATTAGTTTCCGGATCAAGTTTTTTCAAAGCTAAATATGACAAAGTAAAATCAAATAAATCAGTAATTTCTAATTTTTTAAGAGCTCTTGTGGCACTATCAAATTTTTCTAAAAAGTTATTTTAACTATTAGCAGAGGCTACTTGGGCTGGTTTCAGTTCAAATATTTGATCTAAATAAGTGTTTGCTAATAAAAGTTTATCCTGAAATTTGTCTACTAAGGCCTGCCAGATAATATTATAATTATCACCTACAGGTGGAACTCCAGAACAGACAGTTAAAGCTTTGCCACTTAATTTCCCAATTAAATAATGTACCCTATCTACGTCATTTAAATCTTTATTATCATGAATAAGACTTTTAAAACATTCATAAAATGTTGGCCAGTCCTTAGGATTTCCTGAAAACCCCGGTAATTCTAATTTTGGCAACTTAGGTATATTCTTAGGTATGCTAGAACGTTCACTATTACTAACGCCATGTTTTATTTCTGGTTTTTCAAGAGCCTTTTCTGCTATAGATAGAATATTACAATATAATTCATCAAATATGTCCAAAGCCTGGTAATTCGGTGTATAATCATCATCTATCTCGTAACTAAGTGTATTTATTTCATCTATAATTTTCAAAAATGACACTTTGGTGTCCTCTAAAGATTTAAATCTAATCCGGAAATTATTCAAATTTGCCTTATCATCAATATTTCGACCTAAATCATATAATGTTTGTACCCTAGTAAAATATTGCTCTTTTTTCGATACAAGCATATTAAGTTGATTTTCCTTTTTTGTTGGTGCCATTTTCAACTACCACCAGTATTTATTACCTAATACTGAATCAACTAGAAACTACTTATTACCAATAATCTGTATAAACTAAATTAGTGATTACAACTAAATAATTAACGAGAATAATTGCTAAGAGAAAAAAACTAGATGTAAGAAAAAGTACTATAAAAAAGAATAACTATAAAAAACTATAATCTAGAGGATATTTGCTACTAAAAATACTTTAATATGTAAGATTAAAATATTTTAAACTGAATAAATCTAACTCGAAATCTAACTATAATGATCCGGCTCGAAGGACCAAAAAATGTTTGTTCATTTCTATTAGAAAAATGTAAATTTGGACTGTAATCTCTACAATACACAATTGGTAAATTGGAAATTAACTTACCCAAAATCCTATCCAGTGTTGCACTTCACAATTATTAGATATAAGGGCTATGGGAAGGGTTAAAAGGATAATATGAATTTCTATCTAATAATCAATTAATTTCCAAAATACTGTCTCGAGTTAGGTTCTATCCAGCGCGGCGATGTAACTATGTCAACTATATCGTTTAAAACCTATCTATGTATATCGTCTACAAAAACCAACCAACAACTATGTTTTGCATCGAAAAAAGATGGAGCAATTTAAATACTTAAATCCTATATCTAGGGACACCTATTGATAGGAAGATTAATTAAATTTAATTTTGATTTGAAATTACTATTTTAATATTCAATATCAACCAACCTTAAAGTAACTAATAATCGTTTCGGCTGGTGAAATTGGTTTCCTGAAATTAGTGGTTTGCTGTTTTAGCCGATCTTCAACTTTGCTTAGTAGTTTGTCAAACGTATCCATTGACATTTTAGTGTACTCGAAGAATTTGTTCGGATATTTCCTTAGATCGGGTACAAATGGTGGAATTCTCCATAAGTTGTTCTTTTCAAATTTATTTTATGCCTTTTCAACAATAAGATATTTTAAAGCACTGTTCTCTTGAAGAAGATGTTTCCTTAACTCTTTCGCTGCGGGAACCGTCCACAGCTGCAGCAGAAAGTGGCAATTCACATGAGGAAATCGTGTATAAAGGCAAGGATTTCCGAAAGAGTTAACTGCGGTACCCGTACGCATAAGTTTGGTACGTGCCGTAATTGCGGGAACCGTTCGGAGACGTTCAAATTCCTGGAAACATGTCAGTAGCGCCCAGTTATCTAGGCAGATGCAGTAGCGTGTAAAACTCAATGGTGTAAAGTTGTAACTTTCTCTTATTGTTTACGGTTTAGCTAGTGTGTGTTGTGAAATAAAGTCAAAGGTAAAAATTTATTATTTATTTATACATACTATTGCCGATTTTAATGATTTTTGATAGATTGGTAGATTTTGGACCACTAATCATGAGTGAAGCCATTTTATTTCGGTCACGTTTTGTTTCCGAGTTTTTCATTATTAATTTTTATACCATCAATTTACATTTCTACTATATTTCCTGTTATTTTTGCACAAAGTGATTGATATTTCAAATAATTATATGATGATTAGCAATAGAATTTGTTTTTATTTAAAAATAAGGGAAAAAAATTATGCAACAATTTCTTCAAAACGTTACCTTACTATATAAGTTTTTCACTTTCTTTTCAAACAAAATGTGAACATTTTGGCCAGATTTTGTTAAAAATTCTCTTGATATTCTTCGAGTCATAAATTTTGTAGAAGAAGCCGGAAAAATATCCAAAATATAGGAGGAATCATTGATGATTGATATATCGTTAACGAAACGTGACAAAAAAAAACTTTTGTGAATTTGTGATTGCTGGAACAAAATCTGCTAATGAAAAAAGTAAATACATACTTATTCAAACAATAGAAAATGTCTGGAAGACGTCTGCCGAAATATTACACTGATGAAGAACTGTTGGAACTATTGATGAATAGTGATGAAGAAACATCGGAATAGATGAAAATGACGTGCTTACAAGTGATGAAGACGAAGTACCTGAAATAGAGAGTGATAAAGACGAAGTACCTGAAACGGAAAGTGATTCAGAAGGTAAGAAATTAGGCTGATATTTACTAGTAAGCAAACAATAACAAATTAATTTCAGGTGATGCTCCGGCAAATAAAATAGTGAAACTTAACGAAGAATTTTCCTGGGGCAACCAGATATTTGAACCCATTATTCACGGCTATAATCCCGCTAATTCGGAATTGAAAAACACCCTTAATCCGAATGCTACTCTAATGATGTGTTTCAAGCAATTCTTTTCTGAAACACTATTAGAACATATAGTAAACGAAACAAATCGTTACGCTGATATCACGTTTCAAACATCATCAAATACATCTCGTCAAAGTAAATGGAAACCTACTAGTAGTGATGAGCTTTACATTTTTCTGGCTGTAACAATGTTGATGGTTCAAACAAAAAAACGAAAAATAAATGACTACTGGTCCACCGATCCCGTAACTGCTACACCAATCTTTAGTCAAATTATATCTCGTGACAGATACATACTTCTTCTGCGTAATCTTCATTTTGCCTGTAATGAAGAGCAACATAATTCAAAGGATCAACTCTTTAAAATTAGAACAGTTGTTGATCATCTCAAAGCTGCTTTCCAAAAAAGTCTGCATCCTTTCCATCTGTGTATCGATGAGAGCTTGATGTTGTTCAAGGGACGGATTAGTTACAAGCAATATATTCCAAAGAAGCGTCACCGATTTGGCATAAAGTTTTTTTGTTTTGTGTGACTGCAAAACTGGATATTCATTGGACTTCATCATCTATACAGGGTCTAATACTAATATTCAGGAATTTGAGGGAAATCTTGGTATGGGGGCAAATATAGTTTTAACTGTTATAGAACCATACATGTATAACGGACATAATATATTTCTTGACAATTGGTATTCAAGTCCAGTCCTTTTTTCAGTTCTTCATCAAAATGAAATATATGCCTGTGGGATGGTTAAAGCAAATAGAGCTCACACGCCGTCACTTAGAAAAAAATTAGAAACTGGTGAAATACAACATGCGTCGACGGACAAGAAGTTAGCATTGAAATGGAAGGACAAACGGGATGTTACCATGCTGACAACATTCCATACAGCAGATGTTGTGCCTGTTCAGAATAAACGGGGAATTGAAGTCAGAAAACCCGTGTGCATCGTAGAATATAATAAGAACATGGGCGCAGTCGATCGATGTGATATGCTTTATAGCTCCACAGAAACAGTCCGCAAATCCATAAAATGTTACAAAAAAATATTTTTTCATTTACTGGATATGTCAACACTAAATGCGCATGCCTTGTACCAACTAAAGACAGGGAAGAAGTTGCCCCTAATCGGTTTTCAATTGTAATTGGTAAAGGAACTGGTAGAGGCACATAAAAAGGTGCAGCCTCGACTTGTGCCGGGCAGAGGAAATAAAGAATCTCCACTACGTTTAATAGAAAGACACTTTCTAGCTGTAACGGAGCAGCGCAACGAACATAATAAACTTGTACCTAGACGCTGCGTGGTGTGCTCCAAACAGCGAAAACGCAGGGAAACCACTTTTAAATGTTTAAAATGTGAAGTCGCTCTTTGTGTGGTGCCATGTTTTGAACAATATCACACGTTGAACAAATTTTAGTATCTACAAAAACTGTATTATTTGTGTTAAATTTTCTCAATTATCCATGAGTCTTTTCGTGAATAGATTTTACTTCTATTCTTTTTAAATAAATCAGAGCCATATTACATGGTTAGGTTATGTCTGGTAATAACATGTTATTTGTTTTAGTTTCTCCATTATGTGTATGTTTTCTGGTGGATTCATTTTATTTTTATATCATATCTCGCATTACAGCATTCTAATAAATAATCATAATAAAATTAGAAATTTCAATGTCATATTTCAATCTAGATTAATTTGAACGATACGCCACTGTCTAACTGTTACACGCGCGATCCGCTAGCGCAAGCTGCGGGAGACGTACGAACTCTGCGGCAGCCGCACACGGTAGTACACTACGGAAAACGTACTCCGCAGCGAAAAGGTTAAACGAGACATTTTGTAAACTGAAGTGGTAGCGTAGCGATATATTCGACCACATATATTTAAACTTTCGCTCAGCGCCGCTCGCACAGCAAGCTCAGCGCCGCGAAACAAGCAGTTAGGTTTTACACTTAGAACGTATCACAATATGAAATGTATGAAAAAAAAATCATGAATTCGAAATTTTTTTAATTGTACAAGAGGTCATTCTTGTACATTTCTTGAGCTGTATCTCGGAAACTAGACATAGGATCGAGGTGAGCTCATGAGAGCTTTTGATCAGAAAGTCGAAATCTACAATATATTAAAAATTCAGCCAATTTCACCGAGGACCACTTCCCATAAGAAACGAGCGGGGTCCTTTCCCGCATCTAGATCTAACCGTTTCGGAAAAAGCCTAAAATTTCAACCCTCTTTTTCACCCTCTTACGGATCCAATTTCGAAAAATCCCTTCTTAGTGGTTGTCTACGTCATTCGAAGAACCTCTATGGAAAATTTGAAGTATCTAGACCCAGCGGTTTGAGCTGTGCGTTGGTAGGTTGGTAAATCAGTCAGTAAGTGAGTCAGTCAGGGTATTCTTTTATTATATATATAGATTATCTTGGCTGGCTCGGAAAATTTTCAGGTCGTTCTGTTTTATTTTACGGTTCATTATTGTTGGGTTTACCGTTATATACAAATGGTTGATATTATTTATGTGATATGGACTTTGCAAGGGAATCATTTCGATTGGAAGAAAAGTCTTGATACGATGAGCTTAATGCACTAATATAAACCTCTTCTATATTTAATGATACCCAACATAGATGAACCTGATTAAATAATTGAAGGTTCATTTTTCGAGTTGCGGAAAGACGAAATTTTAAAAAAATTGAAAAAAAAATTAAGTGAACGGCTCAGACTTATAATCATTAAATATATACTGTATATACTTATGTGCATTGTTCCACGGAGGTGTACGTACTGTTATTTCGGGTATTAATGAAGAGGTTTGTAGGTTTGTTCGTCTATTTTTATTATGTTTTCAAATTTTATGTAGCATGCTCATATTTTATAAATTTGCAAAAAAGTGGCTTTTCTATTTGAAGAAAAAAAAAACTTTTGGAATGCGATTGAGCAAACAGTAATAGAAAACATTTAGGGTGAACTTTGATAAACGTTTTTTTTTTCTTTTTAGTGGTAATCAAAACTTCAAAAGTAATAGCTAATAAGCTAGAAACCAAAAAGATGAGTTCAAAAAAGCGATCGTGGTCAGATGAAGAGAAGATGTGTGTATTGCAGTTTTTTTAGAAGTCTTGTAAAAAACAACATTGTACCAAATAAGAAACAAGTCGAAGAGTGCTTAGAAAACCATAAAGATATCTTGAAGAGCAGATCATGGAAAAATATTAAATACTGTATGTATAATTCATATCAAAGTAACAAAAAAGCATTAAATTAGCAACTTGCATGTTGTTTCTTTGTTATTTTTTTTTTACGTTTGTTAATTGTTAGTTAAAGTTTATGTTTTCGTCTAAAAGAGCCTCATAGTTCTATATTTCCCGTTAAATATACACTGATGTGGCCCAAAGTTTCCTTTTTAATTAGTTAAAAGTAATCGTCGCTATAAATGAATCATTTTCTCAAATATATTTAAATTAAATGATTATTAAACATTGAAATCAGGTAAAAAATCCGAATTTTATCAATATTAAAGTTCATATTTTTTAAAAGAGTATTACAATTTTACTTACCTACTTACTCTATTTTCAGCTGCGAGAATGATGTTAAACCTTAAGTTGTATTTTTTGTAAATTAAAACAATAAACAACATATTTTTAAAGTAAAATAGTATTGGTTATATTTTGATCCCTTATTATCTCGTGCATTTTACTTAATGCAGGTATAAAAATTTTGGATGTGCTGTTGGAATATGGCTTTGTAAAAACAATTCACCTTGACAAAAGACTGACATTCTCCAAACATATTGACGAAACTGTACGGACAGCCTATTTTATGTCCAGGAGTCCACCCGCTCGTGGTCAAGAATAGTAGACTAAGCAGACAGAACAAAAAATTAATTTATACCGTTATAGTGAAGCCGGCCCTCACATATGCAGCACCTGTATGGTGCAGCGCATCGATGGTGACAATTAAAAAACAGGAACACAAAATGCACCTCATATCAAATTCATCTAGATACACCTCCCTCATAGATCTCTATGGGCGTTACAATGATATAACACTACTAGCGGACTACATCAAGATTACATCTGAGTAATTTTGCCAATTCAAATTTGGTGATAGCCCGCTAACAAACAACATCACGCGCATCAGAGAGCATAATGCACCATTAGGATAAAATACAAATTACCATATTAGGCGTTGCCTCTCTTCCAGCAACTTAACTAACCAATAATCTCTCTTTCGTACTAACACAACTTTCAACTTTAATTATTTCCTGTCCTTCTTTTTTTATTTTTGTCATTTCTTGTCATTCACTATTTTTGCCCTTTTAAATTCCTTTTCACTGCAACAATTTTGAATCATTAATAAAAAAAATTGATAAACAGAATATTTTTAACAGGAAATAATGTGGTATAATTTAATCGCATGCTTTTTCGCATTGCAAGAAAGGGTTTTTAGACTAACGATTTTTTCCCTTACCATCAATTATGCTTTTATACATATTTTACAATAGCGTTTTTTGCATACATTAATTATTTTAAGTTGTTTTCCTTTATATCTAATTAATCTTGTAAACATTTTAATTCGCTCTACTGCGAAAGGAGTTTGTGTTCAACTTTCAATTGTTTGTAATCTGAACTGACCTCGTCTCGTCCAGCCTTTCAATGCTACGACGCCTCACACCGTGGGTGTCTGGCTGTCTCCGATGCGTGTGCTTGAAAGTTTTATTGTTCTGTTCCTATAAATATATTGTGCCATTTTCATTCTTGTATTTTGTAATAAAATGGGTTTTACTGACCAAAAAATGTGACATATTTTTGCGAGATAGTGCAAACGACTATAAATCAAATAAAAATATACATTGTAAAATACAGTCAAAATTAACTAGACACAAGTTAGCTGAAAAATTAAAAATTAAATACAGCAAAATATGCAATGATTCATTTTATTGCAAGATTAATGATGTTTATTGTATGATTATTGTATCATTTTAGTGCACACAACTTCTTTATACGATTTCCAATTGTTTTCACATATTTTAATTCTGATTGCGTATCCAAGATACCAAAACTTTTTATCTAAAACTACTGTTTACTGTTTACATTCGACATCATCATTGTCTGAATACTCATTTGAGACAGAAATTATTCAACATTAATTAAATTTTGTATCTTGAATCCTACATAAAAAAAAGTCATAAGAATATAATAAGGAATCGTTCAAGAACTAAGTACTCATCCACACTGTAAGTGATTTCGATTTTAAAGTAAATATTTTTTCTATAATGTAACATTTGTTTTTACTTCCCTCCTTTTATCATAATAAACGTACTGTAATCCTGAAGAAGCAAAGGACAGAAGAGAGAAGATTTGTGTAAATATGAATATTTGCAGATTTTTTAATATAAAAACCGTTCCCAAGGAATAACTACTTCTACATCCAAATTTCCGGTGGAAGTGGTAGTGGGAGAGGCTGATGTCAAAAAAGATTTTCAGGTCTTTGGTTCTTATTAGTATTAATAACATATTTTTTTAGATATCTAGCCGAGAAGAAGGAAAATAAAAATAAAATCTAGCAATGTGTATTTCATTTATATCATTTTACTTCCTCATCCAGTGGAAGTACTTATAGTAACGACGAAAAAAATTTTGAAAATGTTTATTCTTCAAATAGGCTTAGGTATCTCATGCAACTTCGAGATTTTAAGTTTGAAAAAAAATTCTGTCTGCCTGTTTGTAACTTTTTTGTGCGCATGATTACTCTGGAACCGTTTAAGATATTGACTTGAAATTTGGTACACATATGTATTTTAACGTGATCTGGAACTATTTTCATCTTATTCCGTTGAAGTTTTATTGTTGGTAAATTGAGGTTAATAGGTAAAGAGATAAATCAAGCAGATAAAGAGTCCATGAAATTGGTATATAGACAAAAGAAGCTATAAGGTCTCAAAAAATTTTTTGCCATTAGCCACCCCATTACCAAACCCTACCCCCACCCCCCACCATTATTAAACGAGGCGAAGAAAAAATATGATTTAGTGTGTGTACAAGAACCAAAAACCTCAACATATATTTTTTACTTCATTCACCGCACTACCGATATGGTATATCGTTTTATGGGTTTTTGGGGTAGACGATTTCAAATATCATATTATTAAAGTTCCATCAGCAATTATTTCCACACACAAAATAGATGGAAAATCTGGATGTGGAAGTAGTAATTCCTTGGGCAGGGGTTTTTATCCTTACAATAAAATATAGTTCATAATACATTTTAATGTGTATCATCAATTACAATTTTACAATAGTTACATAATTCTTAATTATTATAAATATTTCGCTTCAAAATGAAAAATAATGAGTGATTAAATACTAATTGCGTATACTTCTTCATCAGATTGGTCGAGTTGATATTTATCAGTGCCTTTTTAAGTAAATATTTTTCTATACATATATATGAATCTGAAATTAGCAATTTATTTTGCAAACACTTTCTACCTATAGCGAAAGAAGTTATTCCGAATATGGAAATTACACAATAGATACAAAATCTAGAATATACAATAACAAAAACCAGCTTAAATTCAATGTCATCTGAGGAAATTGAACCAAATGAACTCATAACAGCTGTCCAAATGTTAAATAACAAAACACGGGACCAGAGATATAAATTTTAATATCATAAACTCTTGCATGCAGTACGTAGCTCTATGTTATATTATGAACTTATCAATAATCAGTACAGATAATTTTCCATTAGCTCATTCCGCCGCACCTTTATATAAGAACGGTGACACCCACTTATTAGAAAATTATAGAGCAATTACTCAAAATTCTTACATATCAAAACTATTTGAGAAAATAGTACATAATAGAATGTATGATTATCTCACGTACTCACAGCAACTATCTAAAAATGAACATGGATTTAGACCGAAACATTCAACAGATACTGCAACGTTTGATTTCTTACAATTCATTTATGAATCTCCAGTTGAAAATCGATTTGTAATTGCCATATTATTCGACTTAACTAAAGTATTTGACTGTCGATCATAAAATGCTATTAAAAAAACTGGACAATATGGACATTCGTGGTAACTTAAATGACTGGGTCAGTTCATTTTTAGAAAAACGAAAACTTATAAACAATTCACTTTTTTATGCGCCCGATGTACAACCAGGTGTTCCGCAAGGAGCTGCATTACCACCATTATTATTTATAATATTTATAAACGATCGGGAAAATCATTTTGAGGAATTAGCATCACATAAAAATAATAATGTACGCCGATGACGTTATCATCAGCGTATAGGCTTTAACAGGAAACAAACTGCAACATATTGCAAATCAAATTCTCAATCATTTTTCAGACTGATGTGTACAAAATAGGCAATTATTAAATCCTAATAAAACGAGCTATATACAATTTCATGAACGCCGTGATCCACCTAAACTTAATTTGATAATCAAAAATTGTTTCTTGACAAAAACCGCACAAGCCAAATTTCTGGGTCTAAAACTAGATGAAAAACTATCATGGGAAAACCATATAGATTTCGTGAGTCATAAAATAAACTTAGCTGTTTTTGCTTTGAGAAATTTAAAAAAAATATTAATCCAAAGCTGAACTTTTAAACGTGTATTATGGAATCGTTTACCCGCACATAAAATATCTTATTTTACTGTGGGGTTCAAGTTGATCAACACAGAGAACCAACATTCAAATTATTTCAGACGTATTTCAAGCACACATGATCACAATACGCGACGTGCAAATAACGTGCAAGCCGAAGAGCAGCCAGTGTGTACAGTTCAAGGACACTTACGTCATTCAAGATCAAGGTCATGACCTTGACGTCATGACGTCAGATAAAGTGGTGGGGTGAGGCCCAATTACGGCTTAGGACCTCCAGTCACCATACTTCACTCACGGACTGTCTAACTGTAAAAAGTGTATGTGTCATAAAACGCATGCTGTCACACGGTATCCTAAGCACTCGCAAATGTATCTATAGTATTTATTTAACATTCCAAAAATAAAAATATAATTCTTTCAATATAATAATTTGTTGTTGTTCTTATGTTTTTACTTATTGAGGCAAGTGAGCTGCTACAGTATCCATGGTCAACAGCATGCTGCGAACAGCATGCTAGCTACTCGGTACAAAGCATGCTTTCTTACTTGCATGTGTATTTCCAGCTTTATATATTGAACAATATTTCTTTCGGTCAGCCTTATACCTCTAACTATACACGCACTTCACTATTCACAAATTCACTCCTATATTTGTTTCAATTAATTTTTATTTTCAAAAACACATCTCCAAGTATTTGTTTGGATATTCTTGCATTCCCGCATCACAATAAATGACGCACACAGATCATTTTTTGAAATTAGTGGAAAATGCCAAGTAGACGAGCTGATAGCTACCAATCCATGCGGTGGTAAGTATATTCGCAACCTATAAGTCAAGTTGGCGGAGATGTGCTCTAAAGCAAACAAGCTGCTTGATCATTTAGAAATTCAGGCAAATAAACGATCGTATTTGATATACTGAATGTTGGTGAATTAAAATTTCAATTCAATTATGTTGATTGCACAATTTGGCATCTGCGCGACGCGGCTTAGTCTGCGGAGTGCAGTTCGTTTGCGGTGTGTGAGTATTTGTGTACGTACTATTAGTAAGTAATTTACATAAATCCAAATAATTTAAATATGGCAATTAACCTAACAAAATGGAATGCCTTATTCGGACTTGAAGTGTGTATTAATTTTGTCTGCTAGTGCTGGTATTATATATACAAGTTACCTAGGGTACCTATCGGGTGTGAAAAGGCATTTAGATAATCTGCTAAACAGTGATTAAATCGTGATGAACTTTTTATTCTAATCAGTATATTATCTGCAATTGGAGCAGCATTGTGAGTACTTAATAATTTATGAACTGTCGATTTAGAAATGGTTTCTCAGTAGTTTGTAATTAGCTAGGATTTGCCAGAATGTCAAATATTCACAATTGGCAGCTAAAAAGAATAATTGGACAAAGAGTAGGTAATGGAAACCAACATATGAAATATTTCTTGTTTAGGGGCCGTTCAAGTATTACGTAGGCATCAAAGTAAGGGGAGGGGTTTGAATGGTGATTACGTCAGTAGATGGTATGTACCGATGGCCTCTGATATGTGTAGTTTATTTCCGTTCATTTTTACACCGACCCCCGGCCTATACATCAATTCTAGGCCTTTGTTCTATTATTGTATCAAAACTTGCGTAGTATGAAATAGAATGGAATGGAACATAAAATAAATTTTGAATCCAATTATTGTTCTTCTGGTATAGTTTTTACAATAGAAATTGCTTTCACGTGCACTCGCTTTAAGTAAGGACTTTATTATTTACGTAAAGTAAATAGATAGTAAACATATTCGTCTACTTAAAGTTATAAGATAAAGATATAAATTTTCACTAACTATTAACTCGTTGACTGCCGCCATAAGAAAAAATGTGGTCCCTCCATGCCAAATTTTATTCTGTCGGATTTCAACACAATTTTATGTGTATATTATAGGAATGTTTGCAGAATTATCATAGCTGTTATTATTTTCCATATTTTTTAAAGAAAAATATGGCACAGCATTGGTACCTCACGGCACATATATTCCGCCTTTGCCGCGAGGCACGAATACTGTGCCTCAATGACAAGTTTCGACAAATCCTAACACGGCCAAAAGATGCGAAATTTACGTGTCAGTTTCGTTTCATACGTAGTTGGGTGAACAGTGCATCGATATGACTTATGAAAAATATAAAAAATGCCTACAAAAACTATGGGACACCATAATGTCAGACGAGGAAGAAGATCCATTTGCTACCAATGAGTCCTCAGATGATTATTCACCTGGAAGTGAGAGTGAAAGCGATAGAGAATGTGAGAAAAACTCCAAGAAAAAACCAAGACGCGATCTAAAAAATGTAAGGTCTAAAGACGTTCCAAGTACATCTACTTGTCAGGTATGAAAATATTTTCGTAGTTCACATGTAATAAATTTGTAATTGAAATGGCAAAGTTTCATTTTGGTATTGCAAACTAACGCATTTTGTGAATATATGTCAAAGGGTTTGACCAATTGTGTTTTTTTTTCAGATTTATATCATTTACCTCTTCTGGATTTAGAAGCTTCATCTTCCAATGTCACTAAGGGTGTTTCTGGGCATAAATCCATTGACTTATCAGGTAAATTTCAAAAACAACTATAAGTCTACGTAGATGTTCCAGCCAAACAATTTTTTGGGATTTTTTTCATATTTTCTTTCCTAAGTTATATACAATTTAGTCACAACTGCATTTTTTTACAGGCGAGTTCGGATCCTATCGGATCAACGAAAGGCCTATAATACTCCACTAAGGCGCGGTATAAAATGGTATCGCAAACTGGCAGTGGAAACATTTTTGGGAACTACACTAGTAAATGCACATGAGGTGTATTCAGAATTAACACAAGACAAAAAAAGCATTACGGATTTCAAAAAAGATATTTTGACGCACATTTTCGGAAAACAAGTATCTCTTCTAGAGCCTGACTCTCAACCAAATCTACAAATTAATCGACATGAACTAAAGCAAACTGGCAAGCGATTGCGTTGCACAGTGTGTTACGAGAATATTAGTGCAGAGTTTGGACGCAAAGAGGCTCAAAATAAAACTCCAAGAACGACTTGGTCACGCTCTACTTGCAAGAAGCCCTATTGTGTGAATTGTTTCTTTCATTCACATAAGTTATTTAGCATGATACGATGATTTTTTATTCCAATTCACAGTATTTTGAATGTAACTGTTCTTGTAGGTCCTTTGTTTTTATTTGTGCTGACAACTTGTTCACAAAAATTTTTCTTGAATAAATATTTTATTTTAATAAATCACCTTCTTTTATTACAAATTGTTATTAGCATAAATTATTAGCATAATATTCAATAATGAAGAGTTTGTAGGCTTTATACAAAAAACAAGTTAAAAACGTAGTATTCGTCAATTTACTGAGTTTTTTTATATAACTGTTACACATTCTATAAGATACTCTTCGCAGTTTTCTTGTAAATAATGTTAGTTTTTGGACATCCTGAATTTTGTGATACCAACTTTGTTTAAAAAAAAAAATAATAAAAAAAAATTTTTAAAAATAATCCAACCTGTCTGGGATTCGAACACACGATCTTTGGATTACAAGGCAAACTTTAGCCACAGGACTATCAAATATTGCTACGAATGTAAGCTAAATCGCTAAATTGAATGTTTGTGAGATATATATCTTTCGAGGATCATATTTCAACTCATTAGATATATTATTATGAAATACATATTAGTAAAATGCATAAACAAAAAAATATATATTTTGCAAGACTTCTATTTAAGTAAAAGCGACAAAAATTAAGAAAAAATTTTGTTTTAAAATTAAATGATTAATAACTTTCTTATGTACTGATTGATTTTCTTCAAAAACAATAGAGTTCTTCTTCTAGCTAACACTAACTTACTTTCCAAATTTCAATCGGATTTTTTTCTTAAGTTATCGTGCTTACAAGAAACGTGACGGACGGACGGACAGGCGGATATTTTGAAAGTTCACTAACCCAATGATTTAAAAAAATTTCTCTACGAGCGATATTTACTGTTTTAGAAATGTGCCGATAATTATATATGACAAACCCTGTTATCTTAATGATGTAAACACCCTGCTACGTCAGGGTTATCTTCCCTATAAATACTTGTAGAACTTAAGTTAAAGCATTCAATATTCACATTAGTCTTGTAGTCGGAGGCTATGCTGTATTGTTTCATATTATTTATCATATTCTCTAACTTTATCTTTGGAATTAAAATCTTTTTAAAAAGTAATATTTCGGAGTGATAAATATAACTCGATTAAATACAATATACAATATGCAATATACAATATACAATATACAATATGCAATATACAATATACAATATGCAATATACAATATACAATCAAACACAATATACTCTTCGTTTTTGCGAAGAGTATAATAATAGCTCACAATATAAAAATATGACAAAAAAAATGTGAACCAAAAATAATTTTCCAGGGTTTTTTATGGCGTCAGGTCCACTGTGCCATGCATAATTAGCTTCTGTAGGAAATATAGGCATTTGAAAGCCATACGCTGTGTCTCACTAAATAAAATGATATTAGTACGTGAGGCACAGTATATGTACCTCGAAGCACAAACCACATATTACTTCCACATCCAGTGGAAGTATAGTAACGACAAAAAAATTTTTAAAAATTTTTATTGTTCAAATAGGCTTAGAATGTCACGAAACGTCGAGATTTTAAGTTTGACCGAAAAAAAATTTCTGTCTGTCGGTCTGTCTGTAACTTTTTTTGTGCGCACGTTTACCGTTTGAGATATTGACTTGAAATTTGGTACACATATGTACTTTAACGGGATCTAGAACTAGATTATATTTTCATCTTGTTCCGTCGAAGGGTTGGGGGGTAAATTTGGGAAAAATAGGTAAATCACGCAGGTAAGAGTCCATAAAATTGGTATTTAGTATATACAAGAGAAACTAAGGTCTCAAAAAAAATTTTGGCATTAGCCACCCCCACCCCATTATTAAAGGGGATGAAAAAAAATTGTTATTTAGTGTGTGTACAAGAACCAGAAACCTCAAAATGTTTTTTTACTTCATCCAACCCCACTACCACCCCCTATCATCACCCCCACCCCGCTACCGATGTGGGGTATCGTTTTATGGGTTTTTGGGGTAGAGGATTTCAAATATTATATTATTAAAGTTCCATAAACAGTTATTTCCATATACAAATTTTTTTCGTTATGAGTGACTTGGATAGAAAATCTGGATGTGGAAGTATTGATTCCTTGGGCAGCGGTTTTTAGGGGAGGTACACACCGCGTACCTCATGGCAGTCAACATTAGAAATAACTTTCACGTGTGTCCGTTTTAGGTTAATGTCTAATATTTCCGTAAAGTATCTAGCCTTTACACTAAATAGTAAAATATATTCGTCTAGTAATAGTTCATTTAGTTTAACAAAATAAAATAGTTCATTTACTTTCACAAAATAGTCATTTTAGGCCCCAAAATTTACAAAGGTATTAAACGGTCCAGCCAGTATATTCATAAAAATAATTTTCTCTGTTTGATGTTAGGATGGGTCATTAAAAAAGAGAAATTGATTCCTGATTTCTTGCTAAGTGGTGGTGGTATGTGAGTGGGCTTAAGAATTACGTGACTATTAAGTTTTGACTTGAATTGTGCAACTTTTGATTTGAATTTCATATAACGCGGTTGTATCGTATAAGTGTAGTACTTGTGATACCACTTTTACTCATGGCGATAATATGCGACGCCATCAGAGAACTTCATGTAAGAAATTTAAGGGTGATGGACCAACAGGGAAAAAATTTAAAATGAATTCAGATTCATCCAAATCTACCGATCTTCAAAGTGATACAAGTGCGAATCCTTCAACATCTACCGCTATGCAAAAGTACAAATACTGAAGTGTGATGGTAGCAACAAACTTGATAAATTTTCACAGGAGAACATTGCAACATCGAACAAATTCGTGTATTCCGTTACTGTAGAGTGTTTAAATGATTCAAAGCGCTTTCAGGTGTAGAATCATAAGCTATCGTGTTCAAAGTCAGAATCACCACACAGATTATACATTTTTTTTTTGACGAAATTAAACAGAAAGTTTTGAATTTGTTTGAAAATTCATAGACGTATAAAAGTAAATATGGAGGTGCTTGGTAGATATGTATGTACTGCAGACTCAAAATGTATCCAATACTAAAACATTTATTACACCTAATTAATACCTATAGTTGTGGACGAATACCTGGATTTGAGTTATATTTACAACATATTCGTAAACTTGGTGATTGCAAAAACCACTGAGTTTTAAGAGCGAGATTCGGGTAAATTATGTATCTTGAAATCAATGTTAACAAATTTAGTCCTCTGCGTGGATTATCATATATCAAATTGTCCAAATTTACAGAAAATAAAAATGCTATGGTGAATTTACAAAATAATGACCAATATTGTTTTGCCTGGGCCACTACTTCAGCTTTGTTTCTTGCATCGCTTAGGACAGCAGAAACTTCATCCTACCCACATTATTCACGTGTGTTGAATTTAAAAGGTTTGAATTTGCCAATGAATTAAGTGATATTTCTAAATTTGAGAAAATTAATAATATTTCAGTAAACGTGTATGAGTTAGAAAGTAAATTTGATAAAACTAAAATGGTGTATGAGGTTGTTTGACTGCTACATTTTGCTAGAAAGAAATTACCTATTCATGTGAATTTATTATTAATTTTCGAGAGTTGTGGAGGTGATCACCATTGTATTGTATTAAGACCAATTACTGTTGAATAAGAAATTTATCCGGATTAGTTTCTCATCAAATGTTTACATACAACCATAAAAAATATTTTTGTGATGGTTGTTTATTAAACTTTAATAGTGAGCGGATGTTGACACAGCATCTGGTGCATGATTGCAATCTTTTCCATACAACAATGGCCTTAACACAAGCACGCATTGATAAATATGGGGAGTAAGTACCTGAAAATATTTTAAAGTTTGAAAATTTCGAGAGAGTTACAAGTACCGTTTGTAATAAATGCAGATTTTGAATCAATTCTTAAACCACTGCAAACATGTCAACCTGATTCAGATCATTCATACACTGATAGGACATATATTCATGAACCATATTCTTTTACTTATTTAATTAAGTGCTCATTTGATACTTCTGCTTCTAAAATTAGTTTTATAGGGTGTCTGAAGGTTTTGTTTCGCGTTTAGAAACAGATGTGGGGGAATTGTGAGGTGAGGTACGGTACCGGTTTCAGTAACTGGACCTCGATCGGCGAAGTTAAGCACAGCGGGGCGAGTCCATCACTTGAATTGGTGACCGTATCTCATCTCGCCGTCCTGGTTAAGTGGTAGAGTGGTATTAGCTTATCGCCAGGACGTTAATATAAATGGGGCATTAAAAAAAAATTGTATAACCCATTTAAAGGAAACGATGAAAAAAAAAATAACTATGATAATGCGAGTGTTTGTGGTATATGCGAAAAACGGTTTAAAACAGGTGATGTAAAGATGCGAGATCATTGTCACATAACTGGGAAAATGGGATTTGCTGCACATTACAAATGCAACTTGAATTATAAACTGCCTTTTATACCTGTTGTATTCCACAACCTTAGTAAATCACATGTTCATCCACCAGCTTTGCTCGCATGGAGATACAATTGATGTTATACCGCAAACTAAAGAGAAATATATATCTTTCTCAAAACATCTTTACATGCATGACTATATCAATAATGAGGGGAGGGTTAGTAAAAAATATCTAAAGTTACGATTTATAGATAGTTTTAATTTTTTATATGTCACTTCAAAATTTGGGGGATGCTTTACCTATTAATGAGTTTCGAGAGACAAGGAATTCTTTTACTGATGACGAAAAATTTCATTTAATGAGGAGGAAGGGTGTATTTCCATATAGTTTCGTGAGTAGCTTAGAGAAATTAGAGATCCACACTTTACCTGGTAAAGAGGAATTCTACGACAATTTAAATGATGAACATACAGGGTGTTCGCTAATTGGTGGTAGTCTTTTTAAAAAAGAGTTGTACTCATAAAATGGAGTAACTTTTCTATTTAACATTTTTGTCTACTATGCCAAATAACCGAAATAAAAAATTAGGAAATTAAAGATATATGGATTCAAGCCGGCAACCTTGCACATTACATTTGTCATCGATCGCTCGCAGCCAGCACTCGATGTGAGTTGATCAGTGTTTATTACTGCGCCAGGCGGCTTCTTATTGGGCGATTACACTAGTTTATTTACATTATCAGTAGAGCAGTGCAGATTTTCGATAAGTGTGCTCTAGGATAAAAATACTCTGCGTGAATATCACATGTTAATTCTTTATGGTGAAGCTAGAATAGCTCTCGTGCAGAGAAATTGTACCGCCAACGGTTTCCTAACTGCCGCAGACCAGATGCAAGAACCTTTGTTAGGCTATCGTAGAGTATTAGGTACTGGATATTTACTTCTTCGAAGACGTAATGCCGGTAGACCACGCACTCACAGAGTTTTGGACCTAGAACAGGATGTTTTACGATAGAAATGTGGAGCAAAATCCAAGCGTTTATACGCGTGCCATTGCTAGACAGTTATTTTACTGAATGGGTAAGTGTATTATCTAATCACCTATTCATTGTGTATTTCTGTTAAGAAAAAAAGTCGAATGTTTAATCAATATTATGTTTTAAAGAAATATAAAATATTCATTTTAGATAGTACAACAGTGCTAGCTTTGAAAATAATTTACTTGTCACATAAATTATTTTCTAACTTCAGTCCTCATTTTCAAATGCCTTTTTAAGAAAAATGCCATATAGAAAACGTATTCCATTAAATAAATACTATCCACCATTATAAGGACTACCACCAATTAGCGAACACCCTGTATAACACAAGTAGATTACGAAAAAGCTCAAGGGGTGTGGCACTTGTTTAACTGTCGTACTTTAGCTGATTATTCAGATTTATATTTAAAATCCGATGTATATTTAAAATCCGACATATATATATATATATGATTCATTTTTTTAAAAAGGGGGTTTGTGGATGGAATTTGTTAATGTTGTGAATAATTAATTTCTTCCCAATTACAACTCAGATGAGCCATCTTCATTTATCACATACTTAGATTGTACGAAATATATGGATATTCTGTCTCAACCATTACCGACAGGTGGTTTTCTATGGTTGTCCGAAGGAGAAATAAATAATTTAGATGTTATGAACATTCCAGATGTGGGTCCACATGGGTACGTATTTGAGGTTGATATACATTATCCCGAGAACTTGCATGTTCTACACTCAGATCTACCTTTTTTGGTAGAAAACATGGATTCACCGAAATCTAAATTCAAAATACCCAAATTAATAGTTAATTTATAGGACAAGAAAAGGTATATTGTTTATTACAAAAATTTTAAACAGGTGATATGCCACAGTTTAATAGTGATGAAAACTTAAATTCGATCAATCTGAATGGCTAAAAATGTATATCGATTTAAACACGGAAATGAGCTAAAAAGCTGAAAACAAATTTGAAAAGGACCAATTTAAACTTACGATTAATGCAATTTTTGGTAAGACTATGGAAAATGTTGAGAATAGGAGAGAGAAGAGAGGGGGCATTAATAGTTCATCCAAATTTTAAAAATTGTTCCATATTTTCGGAAAATCTTGGAGCAATTCATATGAATAGATTAAAAATTGTTTACAAGCCGATATACACTGGTTTCGTAATATTATCTAAAACTTTATTATATCACTTTTTTATGACTTTATTAAAAGTGGTTCGCGCTCTGATGTATACAGATACTGACTCCCTAATTATACTAACAATTTCTATCAATTTATTGCCGAAAATCAATATAGATTCGATACTTTTAATTATTAGAAAAATAATAAATTTAATGCTGGTAACGGTTGACAGGTATCGATCAGAAAGGGGTTAGGAAAAGACTTTCTTAGATAATCGACGTTTCGTCACAATTTATTGACATCTCCAGAACTATTTAGGTAAGTTTTCCTTTGTCACATTGGATTTAAATAATAAAGCAAAACACATTGTTATAAACAAATACAACAAAACTCCTCAACGTATAAGTAACCTAGTCTATACTTCATTTTAATAAATTTAATAGTTTCAAGTCAGTCGATTATTGGACGATTTAAGGATAAATTCCCAGCCGATCAAAGTTTTTATAGTACTGAGGGTAAAGCTTATTACGAACAATTTATCGATAACGAACTGAAAAAGCTAAAGGTGCGAAAAAAATCAATTATTAAAAACCACCTTTCAGTTGATGATTCTGAAAGTAGTTGAGCGAGGTGGTTTAATATTTAGAAAATTGTGTACGTTCAAAAGTGATTTGCACTACATGTACACCGAAATGATGAATAAAGTTGCACTTGTCTCACAAAGATGATAAACGTTTTATAATCCCAAATACAACCAAAACATTACCTTGGGGGCATGGTGATATAAATTATTATTATGTTGAAGGGGAAAATCATGCTACGGTGGTTGTGACCACCTATTAATGAGACCCCGAAAACACCTTACCAGTCCTCAGCTAGCGTTCTTAAAAATGAATCTAAGGCGTGAGCTTCCCAGCACATACAGTCGCACTGGTTGCTTATTTACCAACACTATGGTTGACCTAAACAAATAATATGATAACATATGGTGAAAAGAATTTCATCAAGAAAACAAGTCCGTTGAAGCTCGTAACAAACGTTTATTTGAAAATCTATAATAACGTTTCACATGGTTGAAAAATAACAAAATACTCAATGATGTAAATGAGCCATAAACCCTTTAATTACCATTCAGTAAATAAGTAACAAATGCAATATTGCACGTAGTTTACATGAAAACCGTTTATAATTATTAAAATCCCTATAAATTTATTTAAACCCCCTCGTAAAAAAATATGTATATACCTATTTTTTACATGTAATAAACTCATAGATTTTTAATTACTCTATGAATCAAAAATTTAATAATAGACCTTTCGTCTATTTAAACAAAATGACAAATTTGACTGAACTATATTTACATTTATAATTTAACTCTTCTGACGGAACTATTTGTTAAGCCAACGACATAGATTAACTAAGCAATAAATTTTTTTTTTAAATATACAAAATTTACATGTTATCAATTCCAAGAAAATGTGTCAATTTAGGAAAATATATATTAAGCAAAACACTTATCTTAAGCAAAAAGATTGGAAAGGTGCACTGAATAAATTTCCCGTTATCTTCGGGACGAGATCAAACCAAACCAAATCGCTACCATCAATTAAAAATGACCCATAACAGCAACTACCACATTCTGCGTCTTCGATACAAGCTTCAAAAATTATTTTCTACGTAGAAGGGTTCACGACATCAAATTAACATAAAATAATTCCTCACGTTAAAAAAAAATCCAACAATATCTAGGAAATCATATCCAAGATAACTAACACCACCCATTACAAGTTGCCTAAAATATTTTAAAATATATGATAAATCGCCTAACGACAATAATAGTTTGAACTTACCCTCTTCGAGCCGAAATGTACGTCCACCATTGACATGTGACCTAAGTCATTGAAAGTAGCCATAATCCAGCAAACTGCTGCAAAATATGCTTTACCAAGCAATAACGGCGTGAAGATAAATCAATCCCAATAATTCCCAACAAATGATGACTAATCTCAATCAAATTATTTATGGATAATACCTCAACAAATATCTTCCACTGCTACCTCATATGTCCGCTTGCTTCCATGGATCGTAAAAGAAGACCGGTAAACCCTAACCACTCAACGGGTGTCGCAAAGTTGTACTGCGTAAGCTCAACCAGAATATTCGAAACAATTCAGAAAATAATTAATAAGCTTCTAGGGAAATTAATAACGACATCAACCTTTAGGATAGACATATATAGAAATAACGTTTACAAAAAGGATGACATAAATTTATAAAGACTGATTTTAAATATCGAGTAGAAGTCGTGATCGAAAACCGTTCGATTAGTATGTACCTCACCTACTTGGTTCACTGATCTAATACGAGGCATAATGTTCAACAAGTCCCTATGTTGACAAGTCCTTGCATTGTATTTCTGCATTTCAACACACATCGTTAAAACTATTATTATCGATTAAGATACGTAAAGGTATATAAAAGACAAAAGTTAAATTCAACCGAGTCCCTACCATCGAATCGATTGGTGTGCAGAATAACTAAAACGAACGCTTCTATAAAGTCAACCTTGCGAAATATCACCGAATTTTATAAGCATAACTATGGAACGCCGTTCTATTTTTAAATAAACATGGCTAGCTATGTATCATAAAATAATCAGGATTCAATGTCCATTATCAAATGAATAGAGGAGTTAAATATAATAGAAACAGGTTTAATTTGTATTTTCAAAGTACCATAAAATACAACTTAAATGAAAATGAACTCCATTTACATTATCTGAAAATTATATCTCTTTATTCATTCTCATTATCAGATAATTTAAAATGATTCTTATCACATAATTTAAATTGCAGTATTAAAAATTATCAGATAATTTTAATTCATTGTGCATTATGTGATAATGGTAAAATGTATTTCTATTATCAGAAAAATTAAAATGAATAATTTTTATTATCAGATATATTCAATTTGTATTATCTGATAATATTTTATTGTCTGATAATTTAAATTGCTGCCATCTATAAACGAATAGCTAAGGCAATACGCATAATTAGTGTGACGTCTCGGAGGCCATTTTGTTATGGTCGATCAAGGTTATGAACCCAAACAAAGAATTTGTTGATAGAGATCAGTGGTTTTGATCATCCTTCATAACCTCCAACATAAACAATCGTGTTGACAAGTAGTGCAATAATTTTCAAAAATAATATTTTGAAAAATGTCTTTTGTACAGCCTGCTACAAGACCAGTACTCCTTAGAATAAATGTAAACATTCAAGAAGTTAATCGATTAATATCTGTTGAAAGTTATGAAGAAGCTAAAGAAATATTGCTTCAATGCCAACAAAATTTGAACAGAATTAGAGGGGAAGTGGATAATATTAGATACAACACAATTAGTAACAGTATAAATGGCCTGCTACAGGTTTGTAATAACTTTATTATTAGGAGTAGGCAACGTTTTGCAAACTATGTTGCCGAAAGAGAACTAATGCATTTTTTTTTTATTTTGCCAAATTAAGGCAGCAACATGGAAACACTGTAAATTTAACCCTCATAGAATTCGTTCCAGTCTTTAGAAAAACATTTGTTTTAAATTTTATTCATATTGACAATAGCTGATATTGTCAAGAAGATTTTGATAGTCATAACACAACTTGCAGATTTTTCTACAAGTTCGAGTTCTATGACTAATAAATACTGAAACAGATTCTTGCGATTATTATGAGCTTTCATTGCTGCAATAAAATATTTGCCAGTATGTTGTCTGTGGATGTTTAATTAATAAATGTTTAAACTCTCTTCTTGTCCAATATGCCAAAAATTTGCAATCGAAAACGAGCAATTAGACGATTCAAACATATTTATTCATTTTAAACCATTTAAAACACGTAAATCAATATCTAGAAGTTCAAAAACACCCCACGAATCTTTTTATCCTGCATTTCAAACAACCCAGGAAATAATATTAATCAACTTCAGATCAACTTGTGTCTTGAGAATTAAGATAAATCCTTGTTCATAAATTTGTCACAGTAAGTCCTACATTCTTTGTTGGTTGAATCGTTATCCCTTTTGCGTAACACGGATTGAAGCTCACATTTCGATAGAATATTTTCAGTACGGAGCGTGTTCAATTTTTTAATAAGTTTGTCTTATGAGGAGCCTTCAGAGATGGATACTTCAGTTTGCGTTTGTGCAGGTGAAAGATGAGGAACTGGAATACTTGTTCTTACTGATGGTGTAATTTGAATGTTGATGAATTTTTTTTTTATTACATCTATCTCATCTCCGAGAGTTTTTTTTCTTTTTGGTAAACTGACTGATATCCAAATGCTCGGCTCATCTAAAAAAAAAAAAATTGATAATATGGAAACAATCTGGTTTGTTGGTGTGTAAAGAATCAAACAAATAATTTTGAATGGCATCCCATTGTGCCATTCTAAAATTCTTCTTTGGCAATAAAAAGAATCTCAACGTTTCATGACATTTTAAGCCTATTTGAACAATAAAAATTTGAATTTTTTTGTCATTACTATACATCCACTGGATGTGGAAGTAATAAGGGTAATTTTCTCTTATATGAAATTGAATGTTTTGGTTGTACCTATATATCTCACTACGACTTTCATAATGCAAATTATTTTTTCTTCAAGCGTATAGCAATATGTACATTATATAACGTAACACGTTCTTTAGAAAGAGCCTATCGTTTTACTATACATTAGGCGGGAAAGGAGGATAGCGATTAATGGAACTGTCAATAGTGTCAAGTGGCACTTCATTGAGCAATGTTGATTGAAAGCTCTTGTAAAAATTATTTAAATTTAAACGCTAATAGGATCTTGTCACACACACTGATAACATGCTCATACTACTATCCTTTCCTGGGCCCTGGCTAAGATAAATTACAAATATTTCTTATTTTCTTACTAGTAAGTATAGATATGAAATAATGTATCATGCAACAAATTAAATATCCATGTAGCCGTGACTTTCCACAAACTGTCAGTTTAAAATTTGACGTTACGTGGTTTTTCACATTTAATATTTATATTAATACACACAATAACATTCGAAGCGTAAATAAAAATCTGGACGAATTTAAATGCTACTTACATCAATTCACTTTTGATTGTGAATGTATTGTTTTAACGGAGACTTGGCAAATACAAGATATAGATTTATATAAGTTACAGGGTTATAACTTAATTTACAACTATGGTAATTATAAAAAAAATGATGGAGTAATAATTTATATATAAAATAATATTCTCTATACTTCTGACATTGTAACAACAAATAATTTTAAGTTTACAAAAATAACATTGAATTACAAAAACAAAAAATACATCATAACGGCAGTATATAGGTCACCTTCCAGTTGTCCCTACCAATTTATTGGGGAATTAAAAACATACTTAGAGACAAACCATGAAAATGCTGATTACACCTTATTCCTTGGAGACATAAACATAAACATAATTAGTAACAATGATGAAACAATTAAAGATGAGGCCATATCATACTTAAATTTATTATATGAATTTGGCTTTGTTTCAATTATTAATGAACATACGCGAATTACCGAATCATCAAAATCATGCATAGATCATATGTTTATTAAAACCAGATTAGGCATAGAATATATATTACCATTAATAATAGAGACAAATGTTACTGATCACTTAATGACATTAGCACAAATAATATCTAAAAATAAAGCAGTAAATAATACAGAAAAATACAATATAGTTAAGTACGTTAATCACAAAAAACTTATAGAAAACCTTAGTACAGAAACATGGGAATCAATCCTGCTTAATGAAGACCTCGAATCGGCAACAAATATATTTGTGGAAATAGTAAAGAATAATGTTACAAAATGTACAGTATATAAAAAAATAAAAAATAAGAAAAGAAAGTCATGGATAACAAATGGATTACTTAAATCCATTGACACAAGAGATAAAATGTATAAACAGACACTCAAAGAACCTAACAATATCCAATTAAAAGCCAACTACAAAATATATAGAAATAAAGTAAATAGCCTAATAAAAATGACAAAAGTAAACTATTATAAAAATAAAATAAATCAGAACAAACAATGCACAAAGAATCTATGGAAAAATGTAAAAGAAATTTGTAATCAACAAACTAAAACAAACCACAATGAAAATAATATAAAAAGTATTTTTACTGATAGCGGAGAAAAAATTGAGGATCCTAAGATAATGTCAAATGCATTTAATGATAGCTTTCTAACGACAGGAAAGAAATTGTCAAATAAAATAAAAAGAGACCCTAATTTTAAACCGGAAAAAACTCAACATTTAAATTCTTTCTTTTTAGGCAACACTAACCCCACAGAAGTGGAAAATATTATTAAAACACTAAAAAACAAAAAAGCTGTACGCGTGGATGAATTGAAGGCAGAAACTCTGAAAGTGGTTGCACATCTAATATCTCTTCCATTAGCTCATATTATAAATAAGTGTATGGATGCTGGACACTACCCTTCTGCTTTCAAGTCTTCTATAGTCCTCCCTATTTATAAAACCGGTGATAGAACAAACATAAATAATTATAGACCAATCACAAATTTTGCCAAAGTGTTTGAAAAAGTACTAAAACAGAGATTAAACAGCTACATGAAGAAATACAACATAATTTCAAAAATGCAGTACGGCCTCCAAGAAGGAAAGTCCACTCAGGACGCTATCTTGCAACTTACAACCAAAATGTACTTTGCCTTAAATTAAAGTTGCCCATCACTATGTGTTTTTATAGATCTTTCAAAGGCCTTTGACACTGTGAGTCATCCGCTACTTGTGGAATCGCTAGAAGACATCGGCATCAGAAATAAATGCTTTAAAACTTTTTAAAAGCTATATTACTAACAGAAAACAATGCGTCAAGTTGATGGACACCTTCAGTGATTACAAAACAACTGAATATGGCGTTCCACAAGGAACTGTATTAGGCCCTGTACTTTTCAACATATATTTAAATGGACTATTTTCAATAAAAAGCAAAGGGACTATCATCACATACGCCGACGATACGACAATATTCTACTCATGTAAGTCTTGGGAATCTCTTAAACAAAAAGCAGAAACAGATATAAAAAAGATAAAATTATGGTTTGACCACCAATTACTTACAATAAACTTTAGTAAAACTTACTATCTACCTATTGCAAACTCTCGGCCCTCATTACCCACCTTTGGTAAACTAAAAATAAATGATGAATTTGAAATCGAACAAAAAAACAACATAAAATATCTTGGAGTGTTCATAGACAACCACTTGAGGTGGGACAAGCATATCGATTTTATTATAAAAAAAATCCAAATGTTCATACCAAAATTTAAAATACTTAGACCTATATCTTAGACCTAAAAGAATTAAAAATACTCTATTACTCTTTAGTAGAGTCTCATATCAACTACGGTATTTTAGGATGGGGTAGCGTAACAAAATCTATAGTCAAAAGAGTTGAAATTGTGCAAAAGACCATACTAAAGATAATGTACAAAAAACCAGCTACTTATCCTTCAGATCAATTGTATAAAGAGGCAACATTAATGGATTCTAGACAATTGTTCTTTATGCAATGTAATATACATCAGCACAAAAATAAACAAAACCTGACACAACCCAACCACCATTACAACACAAGACATAATAATTTCGTTGTCCCATATATGAGAAGAACTATTGGACAAAAGTTATACTTACCTTGGTCCTAAACTATACAACACTCTACCTGTATTACTAAAATCCTTAACATCGCAAAATTCGTTTAAAAATCAACTCAAACAATACACCTTATCTCTCAACAGACAATCAATACATAATATTATTGAATCAAATTTGTGAAATTAAGAATAATTATGCTACACAATTAATTTCACTAAAATATAACGGTTCTTATGGCTCTGATGTATGGATTATTATTAAGTGAAGTGGTTAATACTTGATTATATGTTACTAGTAACCTCAATTTACAGCCCTTCAAAAATAATCTCTTATATTTCTTATATTTTTATTATTTTCTATTAAACGTATCCAATTTTACTACAAATATAGAATTTAAGTTTTATTGTAATTTTCCAGGTAGTTACAAACAAATTATTATTATTATTATTTTAGTAAATTCATGTTTGTTTACCATTGTAAAATGTATTATTTTTTTTTGTGAAAGTAATTTATGTAAATACTATGGTCTAATAAACATATTATTATTATTATTATTATAGACAATGTTTGTGGATAGTCCTATAAGTAATTTATATTTTGATGTTTAAGTAGTAAAAATGTTATAATTTTAATTCCAGTTAAACATTTTTTTTTACCTATGTTTAATTGGTAAATAAACTGGTTAGTACTGTGTCATGTTTAATTAATAAATAAAATGGTTTGTATTACCTATATATTATTTTTTATATCAGACTGAGCATATTTGATCTGAAAAAAATGCTTGAAGAAGAAATAGTGTATGTTACTAAGTAGAAGGCTCATTATGTGTTTCGCCCACTTTGCTCAACGTTGGCTAGCGCCTGAGCTGAGCAAATTTCTGTACTCAACACATAATGTTCGTCTTTTACTTCTAATAACATAATAAACTATTTTGCACGAACGAGCTTTTTTGTCTATTTACAATATCTGTTGCCAAGACGGTAGCTTATGTCTACTGATTGTTAGGCCAAACCCATCGGTAAGTAATTTACTTACCAATGCCTGAACTGAACGGTAAGTAAAATGAACATATGTATATTATTTCACAGAAATAAAAACAAAATAAGAAAATTTCTATTTATTTAAAGAAGAATAACATTATTTTCTGAATGATTGTATTAAATTGCACTTCAATTAAAATATGTAATTTAATTTCTACTAAATAAACGAAGTCAAAATAAAAATATCATATTTGACAAGTTGGAATTGTCGCGAAATCTAAACGCCACTTTTGACTTTTCGTTTATTCAGTAGATATTAAATTGCATATTTTAATAGAAGTGTAATTTAATACGATCGTGCAAAAAACAGTATAAGCATTGTGAATGGTAAGGGTTGTACCAGTCTCTGGCAAAAGTCCCCTATCGTTGTTAATACTTTAATATACTATTTCTGTTAAGATTTAAAAATAAATAAATTATATTATTACTTACGGATTGATGGAATTTTAATATTTTCTTTAAATTTAAGAGGCTCAGCTAACCCACGTAAATTAGACTTTTAGGCATTATTATGATACACGTCATCCTCAAAATGGTCAATATATACACGGTATCTCTGGAATTTTTAAAAGATTAATAAAACTGCTGTGACCTCGTGAGTCCTGTCTTCCAATAGCCTGAATCCATTTACGACACCTAAAAAACAGAAAATAACTAGTGTCATTTCTAATATATTGTAAAAAAAACGTAGGTACCAGAGTAACATTTTTTCAAAATTTTACAACAGCTGCAGTGTTCACCAAAAAGTGCCCATCAAGAATAATATATTCGTATTTATCTATCTATACTTGACTAAATATTTCAAAAATAACAAACGCGTTTATAACCGTTCTCACCGTTCTGTAGGTTGTTGCATGTATTCCACTATTTTCAAAAGAGTTACTAATAATGTAATAATTGTTTTATTATTACCATGAATGAATAAAATACTTACATGGTTTTGTTCGTCCTTATAAAAAAACTCTAAAAAACTTCACGGCATTTATACAAAGTATTTTTACCGTTTTTGTATATGCAACGAGTTATACTTGATATTGGCTTTGACACTTGAATACGAACTTTCACTAATTTGAACATTTTTAATACAAAATATTAAAAGCAAATTTGTAAATAAAAACCAAGAATGTTACCAGCTGATTACCTTCAAATAATACACAAACAAAACAAACACGTCACACGTGAGCATGCGAACTACATTATAGACATTTAATTTCAATGGGTTCGACAGCAGTTATTATTCTACTAATGTTAGACATAGTAGACCATAATATATTCGACAATGCTGTAGTAGAAAGTAATAAAGCTGTTGAACACAGCAGTAGTATAGCAAATAAAGCAATGGATTGTGTTCACAAAAAATTTGAAATCACCGATATAAAGTTACCTTTAAAAATGAAACCAAAAGGTCGACCAAAAGGCAGAAATTTGATGCCATTGGAATTAAGAAAAGAGAAAAAATATTATTTTATTCGAACCAGAGTCTATTCAATAGATGTAAGATGATGTTATCATCGATAGTAAATGATGAACAAATCCTAAGTGATATTTTAAATAGGAAACATGTCATACCAGAAGAGTTTTTTTCTGAGAAAATTACTGGAGATATTAACTTTGCAGTTTTTGATCAGCAGTGTGATGTTAATGAGATAGAAATGTACTTTACTATAAATGCATTTACCAAATTTAAAGAGTATCTTCATTTAAGTAAAACTGTTGCACGATATTTTTGTAAGATGTGTAATTATGTTATTAGTGATGATTTTCTAAAATGTAGTTTATGTTTAAAAAGGTATCATATAAAATGCACTTTATGTAAGAAAGTACCTCGTAAATGGAATTGTATTGCTTGTAAAATGCAAATAAAGTGATATCCTAAGCAATTTGAAGTTTCTTTTTTAATAATAATAATATACTTATTAAAATGAGAATTAATGGGCCATTTAACTGAAAATATGAAAAAAAAACAGTTTAAAGGAGGTGCAATTTCCACAAATACCAGGGCTCTTAACACAACACTCGACATGCTTTTTGCTAAACACATTAGCATCATCATGAGACGAAAAACAGTTTTAATCACCTCATGATGAAGCATGATTAGCAAAACACGTGTCGAGTGTTGTGTTCAAGAGTTTTAGTGTTGGTGGAAACTATACGTTTCCAGAAGCAATGTCACACTGAAGGTGTGCCTCCTCCAAGTGTTTTAAAGGTGATATAAAACAAGTTTCTTTGACTTAAAAAATGTAGAGATGTTACTGGCTATCATTTTACAAATTTTTTAAATGTATTACCATACAAGAGAACTTTTAGAATCA
Organism: Rutpela maculata; assembly: GCA_936432065.2. Lineage (NCBI taxonomy): Eukaryota > Metazoa > Arthropoda > Insecta > Coleoptera > Cerambycidae > Rutpela > Rutpela maculata. Next base: position 86,206,873 of record OW386292.2, read on the forward strand.
AACAGTACCTCCCTTAAAAGGAAAGCTTTTTGTAATTTTAATGGACATTTTAAAGAATTATTTTTGGATATCTAGGCTTACTGTAAGTATAAATTTCTCACAACCTTTAGAAAATTTTATTTATGTGCTTAATTGGGTTCAATTCGCAACTTTCTGTCACTAAGAAAACTTTAAATTACACATTGCTGTGTAGTTAATGCTATTTAGGTACTAATTAATATACCTAAAATGAAATTATCTTTATAACGCACACTTGATACTTGTCTCTCATCTTGTATGATGAATAGGTTATGTTTATGTAATGTAATAATCGCAACCATAGATAAAGTAGATCGCAACTGCTAAACATTTTTGTATGGTAGGTTGTTCAGCGATAAGGCTAAACATCCGACCGGTCGACCACGGCTAAACATCCTACCGGTAGGTTGTCTAGTCACTCCCATAAAATAAGTTATATAATAATGAAATTTTATGCTTTGAGTTGTTATAGTGTACAGGCTTCTATAGACCTTTTCATCATAGAAGCGCGTATGTGCTGCCTCTACGTTTGTTTGCGGGAACTATGAAATGTTCGGAGTTCGGACACTTGGATTGTCAAAATGGTTGGACCGGTATCATTTTTTCACATTAATTTAGACGAAAGTGTCGTCGTGTTTAAACGTCGAGTTCCATGTTTGTTCGGACAGTGTTCGCATGTCAATATTGGATTTGACATAAACATTACGTTTTTTAACCAAATAATGATGAATTTGTTACCAATTTTCTGAAAATATGTAGTGCCATATCGTATAGTTTACCTATTTGAAAAAAATTAGAAAAAAAGGAGCCAGCTTTATCCACAGAAGGATGGACAAAAAACCTCATTTTCAATTGCATTTTTGACCCTACATTTTCGTAAAAAAACAGAAAATATTTTTACTGCATTATCAATTACTACACGAAGAATGTTATTAAGCATATTGTAGAATAAACACATTTGTTTTCTTTTAATGCACTTGTATATAAATTGATAAGGTGTAGTTGAATTCTAACCTTGCAACCAGTTCTTTATTCTTGCTTCCAGTCATTTTACGACCAGTATACTTGAGCCAGCGCCTTAATTGAGCGCAAGTGTGTTCTTCCACAATGTTGTGTACTAATTTTGCACCGTCAATCACACTTTCGTCTAAATTATTTTGAAAAAAATGATACCGGTCCAGACATTTGTCAATCCAAGTGTCCGAACAATTCATAGTTCCCGGAAACAAACATAGAAGCAGCACATGCGCGCTTCTATGATGAAAAGGTCTATTGTCTAATAAAATCTACCACATATTAGATTATGGCAACCCTGCCACTGAAGAAATAAATTATAGTAGTTCCATCTATGGTAGAGTAGGGTAACCAAAGCAAACCACATACTCAAACCATTTAAATTATATTTCCATTATCCGATAATTTAAATTGCATTTTCATTATCAGATAAATTTAAAATGTATTTTCATTATCAGATAATTGAAATCGTTTTTTTATTATCATAAAAAATCATAAAAATTCAACAACTACAAACAAATTCAAAAAATATTAAAAGAGAAAAGTAAACCCTTATTTCATTTTATAACATACATTGAACGTTGATATTCACAAAAATGCTGCGCCGTTTTACTTTTTATTATACATAGGTCGGTAAGTTCCATAAATATCGTAATTTTGAAACATGAAGACAGCGTTTATTTAAAAATAGAACTGCGTTCCATACATAACCTCAGATGTGTTTACCAAAACAAAGGATTTACTGTCAGAGCAGAAATATAAAATCTCATCCACAACAGTCAACGTAAGCGATGAGAATTACAGCACTAGATAATTGTAATTAACCCCAGTCAATTATTACGGTGAATTTATGTCTACTATTTCAGGTATTCAACAAATATGATTATAACCTTAAAGAATAAACAGTCGACAAATTATAAGGAAATAAAATGTACCAGTGACGTGCAGTACTCTCTATTAATAATACTTGCAAATGGACACAATAAACATTTAAATACATGGTTTGAAGTTAACAAAAATGTGTATGTTTCTTAATTGAAGTTACGGGAACTGAACAAGATAGCTTATACTTTATTAAGCAATTTATCTATCAAAAGGAATAACGACAGTAAACAAATGAATATGGAACCATACTATTACATGTAACAAAAATAAGTTATCGCCAATAATGTGACGTGATTTAATACTTTACTTTGGTGAATTTAATAAGAAACAAAACAGTTGATATTTATAGTTAAATGCATACAGTACTGTGTTTATACATAATCATTTCCAATTGTTATAACCTTTACCGAGACAATTTTAAACGTAACAATCAAACAATACGTAACTCGTGATGAGGGTGTTGACATGTCAGAACTATTAACTATAAGAGAAATAAACGCCTTGGAAAATTCACGTCTGTGTTAGTATAATATTCTTTTATAAAATACTTATTAGTTGACTTAAAATAAGAACATACACGTCATTATATTTTTTAAATGTAATGTGGTATGGTGGAAATTACTATGGTGGAGAAAGTCAAATTACTGTATAAATTGCTAAGTCCGTAGTGCTGCTATGCTAGTTTTACTTTAGTATTTCCTCAGATGCAATTTAAGTGTAACTGCTGTTAGTAGATGTGATAGTTTTTCTACATTTTCCCTACTTCAGTTCAAACTTAACGTGTGTTGGTAGACATAATGCTATAGTACTATAGTCTTATAATAACTTTATTTAAAAAATGGACGACTTCAGGCCGTGTGAAGTTTCTAATATAGAACGTGACTCTCTTGTTTCAACTGTGGTAATGACACCATGGAGTTGTGAAGTTGGCTATAATGGAGGTATGATGCGGAGTGAAATTTTCGAGAACGGAGGGATGGATATGTCATTAGCCGATGGAGACACAAAATGGACAATTATATAATTTCGATTTTGGTAATGTTACTATTGACAAAATATTAAGAAATATTCATTATTCAAATGAAGATGATGTATGTATATCTTCAGACGATACGATGATACCAACTCAAACTTCATTGGTCGCACCTGAAGGATCATTTGTGGTTTTAGAGTACGTAGTAAAAATAACAGTATAGCGTCGAGGAAATCTGCAGCACTTACAGTACTGAGTGTAGAAAAGAAAGTTTCTATTGTTGCAAATAAGCGAAATTAAGTAAAAATAATATAAAACCACAATTTAAAAAAATGATGATGCTTCTGTCACAGCTCAAAAAATTGTCATAACCGGATGCCTGTATAAGAGAGAGCTTAAGAGAAAGAAAAAGTCACTTGGAAATACTCCTGTCAGACGCGAAACGCCGATCACATGAAGAAGAAAAAAATATCGATGTAAAGGAAGGTAATATTTTAGACATGGAAGTGAAACAAACGAACTTCAACGCGATATACAGCAAAAAGATAAAAATGATAAAATATTTCATGAGCTGCAGGACGAAATGGACAAAATTTCTAGTCAATTAAATTGAATACGTCAGTTATTAGACAGCGCATTGAACGATGTGAAATAAAACTAGGAATATTGTTTATATATTTGCTGCTTATACACGCCAATACTTTATTTTCATAGTCAATCATAATGTTAAAAAACTTATGTGCAATATTGAAATATTGATAATGTATATTTACATAGTTCTCGAGATATTTCTCATTTTATTACTCATTGTGTATTTCTAGATCTGTTTTATAACCTAACTAAAATATAATAATTAAATTAAATGGTATCTCGAAAACAAAGTGTTTTAAAACATGTTTATATTGTTTTTTTTATTTTTATAAAAGTAAGTAGGGGAATCCTATATTTTCGACATTTGTTAAGAAATACTATTTTCTAATAATTATTTTTTTAGTTATACCAATTGTAAATATATTTCGAGATATATTTGATGCAAGTAAAAATTTACATTGTTCTGAGAAAAAAATCTAATTTGACTTCAAATAAAAAATATTACTTGTTTGTTTTATTTTTTAATTTATCCAACGTGACATAACATTTGAAACTCAACTAAGGTAAAAGAGTATAGAAGTTCATATTACTTATACTTTACATATAAGTTGTTATATCCTCAGTTCACTAGTAACACAATACGTATTACTTTTTGTGTAATGTGCATTTAATTATATACACTCAACCTCCATCCCCGTGTTGGTGTAAAAAAATTGAAAATATATTAATAATAAAGTAATTTATTTTAATAGTTGTTAACACAACATTTAAAAGTAATAATATCACTGATACTATACAAAATCTACAGCATCTATCCTCGAATTAAATTTGCTAGAGAATTCAAGCAATTTAACATACATTTTGTTTTTCTGACGACGTAATATTTTCTCCACCAAATATATATAGGTAATTTTAGTCTTGTAATTCCGCTTCAGAAAAAGAGCCCTTAATTTGTTGCTTATACATATCTTCAAGAAGGTGGGTTAGTTGTATTTACTTTGACTATCTTGAAAAATTCAGTAGACCAATTAGAGATGTATCCTTTATCAAATACACCTTTGTGTTTACTGATCCTAACAATATCGCTATATACAGCTTTTATCATAAATGTTGTATAAAGTTAAATGCCATACTCTAATAATGAAATTAGGAAATATTTTCATTGACAAACTACGATATTCAAGTACAACAGAAATTTACAATAAAAAAAATATATAGCTTGTAGCAATTCAATTGCCACAGTAACTGAAAGTTACAGACAACAATAAAATTCCTTTTTTTCTTACTACAAAAAAAAAAGAAACTAACAAATATTTACTTAATACAATTTTGTATGGATCTGTCACAATAAAATCGTAGTTTTATTTCTAATTTCACATTGACAAATATTATATTTAAAATGTAGATCGCCTACTATTGGTCATTTACCTGTATGAATTAAAATAACAAAATGATACTGTAATTATTTCCAATTAATAAACCAGAGTGTTAAAAGATGCCACTTAGCTAGAAGTATAAATAGGAAAAGAAATTAATATTTAAGATTACCATACATAGATGTAGTTTCTCACTATCCTGAGTAGTGTTGCCCTCTGCTTTGAAAATGGTAAGAACCTCAGACATAATTTTTAAGAGCTTCATTCTTAAACTAGTCTCGGAAAGATACAGATGATTAAAGTTTACTTAGTACCAAACCACTAAAACGATTATTGGAAAAAAACTGATATAGATTGAATTATCCTTGGCCGTGTGTTGTGCAGTATGAAAATAAAACTATTTAAAGTATCTTCACTTTGACGCCACATATCACCTACGGTTAGTAGAACTTTTCTAAATTCATCTAAAAATAATCATTTTTTTACATTCTTTTAATTTAAGTTTTACTCTTAATTTTAGGCCTTCTTCTTGTTTTGAATCCTTTACATTTTTCTCCTTGAGTATTAAGAATAATTTTGAGTAGTGGTCAAGAAATTATCAGGATTTGGTATTATCAAGATTAGAATTTTATTTGGAAACTTTTTATGCTCAGTCTTACCAAAAGATTATTTTCCGAAGCCTTCAGTCGAGTCATCACTCTGCTAATAATTCTTTTCGGTTACATAAGGACACCTTTCTACAAGAATTCAGGTGTATGCAGTTTGTTTTTTTTATTATTGAAGCTGATTTTTCCTACCGCTTGACCAATGGTGGGTCAAACATCAACAACGATAATCAGATACATTTAGCGATCTATATGTTATTCTTAAAATTTTAAGCGTGAAATATTTATATAACGAATATATCTATGTACTGTCGTGCGTACAAAAAATGGGACAAGTCTTATAACGTATTTTGCTAAAATCTAGTTGTGTACATCCAACTTTAATTTTTGTGACATTGCCAGTTATTTGTCAAAATTCATTGCAAGTGTGCAAATAGAGACAAATTTACATTAGAAAAAAATAGTTGTCCTATTTTTTTTGATCACGACAGTACATATAATATAAACCTTCTTTTGTGCGGCTACATATACATTAGTGTGGAGCATTTTTATACCTATGGAATTTTTTTTCTCTTAATCAAATTCGCTTGGTATGGGATTGGTGCTCAAGTATATTAGTAATACTGTCTCAAACTATCAGTAAAAAATATTTGTATTTAGTACTGCCACCGGATGATTAAAAATTCCGAAAATATTATAAAAAGTGTAAAAATAACGTAACATATATAAGAAAATATTCTTAATACTGAATTTTGATAAAATTCGCTTGGTGCGGTATTGGTTCTCATGTATATTAGTAACATTGTATCAAAATATCAGTAAAAAATATTTGTATTTAGTGCTGCCACCTGATGATTAAAATTTGCGAAGTAATTGTAAAATGTAAAAAAAATAACAACATATCATATATAGGAAAATATTCTCAATATTGAGTTCGATTGCAATAATAACAGTTATTTATTTCTTTCTTAGTATTGTATGAAAACATTTTTTTTAAATATTGATAACAAATAATGATGTCATCCAACACCGCCCAATCGAAAATGTGTCATGACTCGCAATTAGACTTTATTTTAAATCAGTCACACGCTCACTTCAACTCCTCAGTTATGTCATGCCTATGAGAACTGTCAGACGTCTGTAATTTGTGAGGTTATATTGTGCGTTTAGTATATAATGGCTCTTTTAAGAAGTAATGTTTTATGTCCTGTGTTTGGGTCTGCAGCAGAATTTTCAATGAATACTCTGCCTACCTATGAAAACGTAATGAGATATTATTTATGGATCACCTGTTTCGACTGTTCTGATAACAAAAAATTAAAAGACCTTGTCGGAAACACATCAGAGGCTGTGGCATTGAAAGTGGAAGAAATTTGGAGAAAATCCCCTATCCCGATTATTGAACATCGAGTGATTGTAAAGCGCATTCGGGAATATCACGAAAAATATCGGAATTTATTGAAGCCGTACAAGAGTAGAAAAAATACTGAGAGCTATAAAATTAAGCTTCAGCAATTTCTTGATGATAATAAGAGGATTTTTGACATTGCAACATGCAAGTGTGCGAACCACATTACATACCAATGTGAAAGAACCCGAAAAATTCCTATTAATGAACGCAACTTTTTGAATGACCAGAGAGGAGAAAGAAAAATGATCATAGGTGGTATTGATGTAACCACTAGTCAAAAGCAATCTTCACTGTTTGAGAGAAAACGAAAACGGCAGGAGCACGAAATGAAAATAAAATGTTCCGACCAACTTGAAGTCACATGTACTAGTACTAATACTACTTCCGGCTTTGGTAAGCTTATATTTGATTTATTCCCTTCTTGCTTTATATTATTTTAATTCTAGAAATCTCGTCATCAGAAGATTCTATTGTTTGTAGACCAGAGAAATTGTATGTATTTAAGAATAGATGTTTCCAAGATGAAGAACATGTTAAAATAAAATATCCTGTTGTAGCAAGAGTATTAGACCGATATGGAATATCAGACAGAGCTGGGGCTGCAATCGTCTCTGTTACATTACAGGACTTTTGTGTAATAACAGAAGGCAATTGTTCTGATGTAGTGGACAGGAGCAAAATTCGTCGGGCTCGTGCAAATAAAAGACAGGATGTAAGAAGTCAATCCACATCTGTAATTATCGAATGTGATATGTTTGGATTATATTTTGATGGTCGTAAAGATAAGACACTCACTATGAGCGATAACAGACGTAAAGTTGTAGTGAAAGAACATATATCTTTAGTCAAAGAGCCTGGTTCACTGTATGTCGGACACCTTTCGCTATCATGTGGAACAGCTCAAGCTATTAAAAATAGTATATTGGATTTTTTTTCTACAAATTCAATGAATCTTCAAAAGCTTGTTGCCATGGGTTGTGATGGTACAAACACAAATATTGGACAAAAAGATGGTGTGATTAGGCTTATGGAACTGGAGTTGAAAAAACCGATTCAATGGTTCATTTGTCAACTATATGCCAATGAGCTCCAGTTACGACACCTGTTTGAACATTTGGATGGAATAACCACGAAGTTTTGTGGGTTCAATTGGAAAACAACTTGCTTAATGCGAGAATCTACCAATTGTCCAATTGGTAACTTGACAGACCTCAAGTCAGATCTAAGTACTGATCAATAGTATCTTCTAGATATTTGTAAAGCCGTACACTCGGGTATTTGTTCAGATAGTTTGGCAAAACGCAGTCCTGGGAAAATGGAGCATTCCCGCTGGCTAACTACAGCCAATAGAATTTTGAGATTATATGTTTCGTCCCCTCAGCCTTCACCCAACTTAATTACCTTGGTATCATTCGTAGTGAAAGTATATGCCCCAATGTGGTTTCAAATAAAACCACAATCATCTTGCTTTAATGGACCCAATAATGTCTGTCAGTTAATAATTCTTTCGCGGTATTTACCACAAGAATTGAAAAATATCATCGATCCGGTAATTCAGAGAAATGATTTCTTCGGTCACCCGGAAAATATTTTATTAGCAATGCTCTATGACAATCGGCAACACATCAAAGAATTAGCTTTAAGACGAATTCTGCGAGCAAGGCAATTAGAAAATGTTAACTTTGTAAGAGTTTTTACGTTACCCAAATTTAATTTCTCTGAAACAGAGTATATAGACTTGATAGATTGGAAAAGCTGTGAAATCACAGAACCACCGATGACTAAATCGTTGACGAAAGAAATGATTTTAAAAGCAGTGCAAGAGAACAATTTTGATGCTGATAAATTATTACCTGAGGTAGTTCAATTCCACTGTCACACCCAAGCTGTGGAAAGGTGTGTAAAAACCGTTACTGAGGCATTTTCAGCTGTATGTGGTTCTTCTAATCGAGACGGCTTTATAATGGCCAGGATTGAATCTCGTAAAATCATACCAGTTTTCAACACAAAAAAAGAATATGCTACGAATTAATGTTATTCTTAGTTCAATTTTGTTTTTTAATCATTGTAACGTGCGAAATGCTCCAAAAGCATCCTTCGTCACATGTTTATTATTTACTAGTAAAATTGTATTACCTTCTCAAGCCTTTGTACTATTCGGCCCTCGGACTATAACGGCAAAGCATCATAAGTCAGCATTTGACGCTCGGGAGGATAGATGGCGCACGATGTATAATAACCGAACTGAATAACGCGATGGTAAACTCGAGTCTTTTCTCTTCGAATGCTCGAACAAGTTAGACGCATTAAATTTTGGTTGACCTATAAAGGGGATATTATAGTTTGAAAAACCTCGTAGACGTATGGGGTAAGAATTTCAATAATTATTATTGCCGGTAAATATCTAACATTTAAAATATTGTTATAAATATATATATAAATAGATATATTCAGATTTTTTAATTTTTTTTTGCATATCTTAGATGTTTTTAAATATTCTATGTGTAGTTCTCTCACCATATTACCTAAAACCATCAATAAAAAAAATATTTCTTTTATTCAAAATTTTTTATTTTTTTTTCCTGCGATATTAATTGGTACGCCTCTGTGGCAGTACAAGACATCAAAATAATCTGCTCAAATTTCACCACAAGTGATAAATTATCATAGAGCACCAATCCTTCACCAAGCTAAGTGAAAATTTCAACTTTCATATTTTCACTCCACCCTAATATACATGTATACTACGCTTTACTTCAGTATGTAATTATTATAAACATTTTCTTAATTATTTTAAGCATAAATATTTCAACTTTGTACTACTTACTAATTATAGTCTCACAGATTTTACAATTTCTGTTTTATTTCCACAATATTAACATTTTTAAAATTAACTTATTAGTTGGTTAGAGAATATTATTTAGGTATTATGCAAATCACAACTTACACACTTTTTATTTATTATGAAAATACCTACTTTCTGTATATTGTTGCCCTAATCTGGGCACGCTAATATACTAGTAGGTATTTTCATAATAAATAAAAAGTATGTAAGTTGTGATTTGCATAATACCTAAATAATATTCTCTAATCATGATCAAAGCAAATAAATAAAACATAATTAATTGTAAAAATTATTAGTTGGTTACCTTCATACAATTTCAACATCAATTGGTTTGGAAGAAACTAATTGGCGCCCCTGTACGAAATGATTTATTAACATCTAAAGGAAATTAATATCAATTTTTCAATACCCATTACCCAGCTCCCGAACAAAAGACTGAGAGTCGTTCGCAGTGCACCATAAAACAACTTAACAACAAATCACGAAAGTCGAAAATTTCAATTAGGCATATTTATGGTGACAAGCTGTATTGTTAGAACAATAATAATTATTTAAAACAGTTTTAAAGATTATACTATGTTTGGTTTTTTAATTACTTATAATAAACCGAAAATAAACGCATATTTCCCTCTCACTCTGCAAAATTCTATCCTTAAGGGAAGGCGTCAACAATTTGTTGGAATAATCATTGAAAAAAATTCACATTGTTGTTTATATCTCAAATCAAGTGCAAAAATACAGGACGCATTTACTTACTTCAAGACGGAGACATTCCAGAAAATGAATTTATAACAACATTGCCTTCTCCAAAAACACTGCAGTAATATTTTTATGCAAATACCGACCTAAATGAAAATTAATATCTAGGTATCTCGTGTCTTTTAATGTTGGAGAATATCTTGTTTGAGTTTATGTTAAAATATTTTGTAGACAATCTGCTGTTTTATACTTTATTTTCTATAAGTAACGTTATACATATAATCTATTCATTTGTATATTTAAGATTAATAAATACACACTTAACGAATTTTTTATTTCAATGCTCGTGTAGTAGTAGTGCTCCTTAGCCGAAAAAAATTTTTTTAAAACAATATATTTATCCAAAGTCACATTGGCGGTATATGAGATGAAAATACAATGAAAAAATATATTTGTCCCAAGTCTCCCAAAATGTGAGATGAGCTGGGATAGCCACTTTTTATTTTTTTTCCTTAGCAGGAGGTCATTTTGTCATGTACGTGATGGCAATCGATAGACCTCGTTATTTGGTACGATACGGTGTAAATGGTGGAAAAGAAAAATTCATAGTTTTTCCTATACAATGAATCAAGGTTGAAAATCGTCCCAAGTAACCCACTTTTACGGTATATGAAAAATATAAGGATTTAACTACGAGGCATATGGCAGACTATGAACTTGAGCAGCATGCGTGGGAAGGTGCTAAATCTAAGGAAACTAATTTGAAAAAGCAGCTCCCTGACCAGTTACAAACATAATGAAAGCGAAACAACACTTTGGTATGGGCTGTAGGTTAACATCATCTAAATCTAAAATTGTGTGAAAAAAAAAAAAAGAAAAGGGCCCCCAAGTTAAGAATAATAAAATGTATGTAATAAAATTTAGAGCCGGAATAGTTCGCCAAGTATGTGCTGCATTACAAAAAGCAGATGCAGAACGATTCATCTCTGAAAATATGCAGAAAGCTACTGATGTCGCCTTACATACTGCGAAAAGATCGTTGAAAACTTCGGGCGGGAAAATTCGAACAGCGCGTATAAAATCCATTCCAAAAGTGGGTGGTATTTTACGACTTCTGTCAATATTTGCGAGACTATCAGCTTTAGGAACATTAGCAGATGGCGTGGCGAGTGTAGCAAAAGTTACTTATGACTGCAATAGGTAAAAATGGTAATGGATTACACTTCAAACCATATCATAGAGGACTAGGTCTCTATATCAAGCCAAGTCACAGTCCAAAAACTAATAGATGCTCTACCCTGAAAACTCAATGTAGATCTTAATCATTGTGCCTTTAAGGTGATGAAGATACATCATGCGTGACACACTACCTACATCAGGACCACATCATAATGAATAAGCTATCATAAATTGGATAGTGTACATGATATGGGCACACATTAGGCAGCATATAAAAAACGTAGCCCTTTGGTTAATTACAATACAGAATCTATTATAATTACAAACGCCAACAAAATTTCAACACAGTGTGGTGTGGTCATTTGTGCTTAAAATTTCTTTCTTCAAAAACGAATACATATGAGCTCGAAAATGTCATCTATCACATCCACGATTGATCGAGAAAATATTAAGAGAATAGGTCATTTACTAATTACATTCTCCAAAGTGCGTAGCTTGCTAAAATTAATTAAGGAACAACGTGTAGATTTGCCTAAGGAAGTAATGATTGGATGTGCCCCACACGAAATTGCGTTCAGAATGATGTTGATATTTTAAAATATCAGTACTATCAAGAACAATATAGTAATGACAACAACAGTGACACCATCGTTGACGTTAATGATGGCCACCAACCTCGAAAAACATTTTGTTGTTATTGTAAAGTTCGAGACGTAAATGTAGCATCAAATAATGATATTATCACTACCAAAGAAAAGGAGATTATAAAATCAATGCTGTAAGTCACAATAAATTAGTGTATAGCAGTCTGGTACGTCAGTCATGTCTCACACTTTCACTCTATCAAGCCTCTCGAGCGTACTTAGTATCGACGTTTATCCTTCTATTCAGCTAGATACGGATAGTCATTATGGGTTAGGATTAATTGGGTTCTACTCTTACAACTCGATATTCCGACGAATTACACACTCTTTGAATTTGATATAGATGTTGAGCCTGGTTATAAACTTACGAGAGAGCCTGAAAAGATTATACATCTACCTGCTAGATCAGAACGACGTCATATTGGATGGTAATGGTGATTTAATCGACTTCCGGGGTGAAAAACAATTGTAAAGCTAGAACTAAAGGAACTCCCACCATAATACACTTTCTATGGGGTTTAAATATAACCAACGCCGGCAGTCGCAAGCAAATCACCAATATAGTTCAGCCGATAGGGAAATTGATAGAAATAAGTCATTATAAAAAACTCCTTCCTCATGTGCATGTTAATCAGTTAAGACATAAGCTCTCTACTAAAGATCGCGTAGTTTTCAGTCCATTGGTTTAAAACTGCGAAAACATCAGTGAGAATAATGGTGGTTAGTGAGAAACTGGAGTTATTCGACGAACCTATTCGATCATTCATTCATCAGTTTACATGAACACACATTTATGCTTTATGGTTCACCATATTACAAAAACTCAGACGAAATACGCATTCCTATTAACTTTCAATAAACTTGATATTACCGATATCTACATATTTATAGAAGGAAAATTTACACCAAACACCACCGTTGGTGCCAATATACAATGTTATTTATCCAACAATGCGCTTGCATTTCTCTTTAATGAAATTCGTCTAGAAATGGGTGGGGAACAAATAGATTTAGTTCGAAATCCAGGTATAACCACCACAATAAAAACTATGATACCATATGGACAAACACATGCACGATCATTAATAACTACGGGTTCATTCTAGATAACGATAGTCACGTGTTTAGTGGTAAATTGCCACTTAAATACCTTATGGGTTTTGCAGAAGATTATACAAAAGGTATTTTGAACGCGAAGCTTGAATTAATTTGGGTAATATCTCGCTCCTTTAAAGACTCATATGTCGGTCAAATTGATGTACAATAAGAAATTATACACGGCGATCGCCAGAAAAGTGTAAATCATGTGCGTCATATTTTATATAAACTATGTTTTATTATAATGTTAGAGCAAAATGTTCCAAAGGTTTTTGATTAAGAACAGAAGAAAATATAAAAATATATAAAACTGCAATATGCAGTACGTCTTTCAGATTGATGCGAGCTTAACGCAGGTTAGATGACATATCAGTTTTACCCTAAAAATATTATTAAGGTATTTTTGATAAGATTATTACGAAACGAAGGGAATTTACAGTCGAGCGTTGCCAAATACCTAATTAACATGATGAACTACAAAATGTTTATTTTAAATATGTAAAGAGGTATTTTAAATAAAACTATTATAACGCGAATAAAAATTTGAGTCGGACGTTGCCGACTGCGAATATATATTAAGCACGATAATTTCTGTTAACTTAAAATCTTTCTTTCAATTTTGATAACTATATAAAATAGCATACTAGAACACTTCTTAATGAAATTGGGTCATATACGTCATACTGGATGATAGTCAGAGACATGGAAACTAATATATATTATCTAAACTGTGTTATGATTTTGGAGCAAAATGTTCGAAAGGTTTTTGATTAAGAAGATAGAATACCAAGATGTAAAAGATATTTAAACTGCAATAAATAGTGCGTCTTTAAAATTCAAGCGAACTTCACGTAATTTAGATGATATAACAATTTTATCTTAATATATTATTAAGGTATTTTTACTAAGACTATTACCAATGCGAATGGAACATGTAGTCGGGTGTTGCCGAATACCTAACAAATACGATGACTTCTGACAAAACATGCATAATAGGTAGAAAAGCATGGTAGAATGCCCTTGTTAAAGTTGATTCATGTATGTCATACAGGGTGACCGCCAGTGAAATGTCTTAATTAAGCAGAAAAAATTCGAAAATGTGTAGAATATCAAAATGTAACGTACAATAGAATTGAACCAAACTTTACGTAGATTAGGTGATATATCAGTTTTACTTTAAGAGGTATAACATGTTTGTATCTAATAAGTCTATTAAGAAAGAATGTCAGTTGCAGTCAGGCGTTGCCGATTTGTACCTATTTCAACAATAAAAATAATATATGTAGTATGTACTTAATCCTTTAAAAGTGAATTGTGCCGTGTTTGTACAAAATATATATCAAATAGGTATTCGTAATCGGCCACGCCCAACTGCAACTTCCACTCGTTGAATATATATCTTGTTTCTTGATAACTGAGGACACATTAAAAGTTGCTCACCCCTGTAGATGCCTTTTTACTCTCCATGACAAATATTTTTCTGTAATATATTTTGATATTATTTATTATTTGGTTTTTATTTATATTTAAATCTGTGTAGTTACAATTTGGCTAAAATCTACTCAAAATTTTATTGCTACAGCCACTAGGTGGAACTCCACATTTTATATCTTGGAACGTTTTACAAATTTAGAAAATGCTTAAACAAAGTACTGCAGCTGTTTTAGACAATGCCAAATATTCCAGTTTCAAACGCAAATGAATGGAGGATTTGTAGAGAACTTTGTGCTACGCCATTTTAAAAAAGAACAAAAATATTAGTGGGGAAAATTATGCCATTCCATTAGTAAACAGTCTATAGGTTGTCTGCGAAAACTTGAGTCTGCGATAATTTGAGGATATCGTGATTCGCCTGGTTACCAATATGAATGAGGGGCTACATGCTAGATTAGGTCACGTAGAAAATAGCAATACTTTAGCAATATGTGCATTTCTCGGCCAAATTATGGGTCCAATATTTCAAAATGACAACACTGATTAAACAGTTTTTGAAACCCGAGAGATCAGCGAATTGGCAACCCCATCTAGACTCTACACAGAGGATGCTTCCATTTTTTCATGCAGCTGGGCACTACAAATATGCTGAATATGCCAATCTTTATCTCCAAGAAATGTTGAATTTGGAAAAAACAATGGATCCAATGAATACGATAAATTTACTCGACAGGACTTCTTAGAATAGAAAAAATAACTAGACAGAACAACATTCCAATGGCAGAAAATTTTAAATTTGAAGCTGTTGCATGTACTAGAATTAACAGAGGTAATTTTAATATAGTTATTGAAACCGATCCAAGTACTTTTACGTTTTTAATGTCCAAGGAAACACAAGTTCTACATGTAGGATGGAGAAATTGTAAGATGTTTGAGCACTTTAGCGTGAGAAGATGTTTCAAGTGTGCGGAATATGGACATGAAGCAAAAAACTGTAGTGAAAAGGTTACATGTGTATTTTGTGCAGGCAATCATTCGAGTGATAGTTGCAGCAAAGAAGAACTGAAATGTGTAAACTGTGTGAAGGCCAATGAAAAACTTAACCTTAATCTTGACATCAAACATGCAGCCATTGACAGAAAATGTGAGTGTTACATTAGGGTTACTGAATCCATTAAAAAGAAAACTGCAACTTGTGAGGTGAGGTACGGTACCGGTTTCAGTGACTGGGCTCGATCGGCGAAGTTAAGCACATCCGGGCGAGTCCATCACTTGGATAGGTTACCGTAACTCATCTCGCCGTCCTGGTTAAGTGGTAGAGTAGCATTAGCTAAACTTCGCCAGGACGTTAATATAAATAAGGCATTTAAAAAAAAAAAATAAAATAAAAAAAAATATAATATATAGCAATTGAAAAACATTGGCGGCATATTTTTAACTTGCTTCAATGCTCAAAGCTTTTATAAAAATAAAGAAGAAATTTTAAATTATGTAAATAATTATAAGCCTAATTTGTTATGTCTAACTGAAACATGTACAACAGAAAATATCTACGACAATGAACTCTACATAAAAGAGTATAATTTGCTTCGCTGTAACTCAAGCAGTCGGCATACAGGGGGAGTGTTAATTTACATAAAAAGCAACATACAATTTAGAAATGTGGAAATATTTATAACTGACATGAAACTTTGGCTATTATCTGTTAATGTACATGTAAATAACACCCAGTACTGTATAGTTACAATTTACAGGTCTCCAAGTTGTAACCCAAATAAATTTCTAGGTAGTTTTTATGAGTGGCTAGATCCGCATTTGGACAGTAACAGAAGTAGCAATATAATAATTATTGGGGATTTTAATATAAATTGGTGTTCGAATAATTCTGTTAAAAAGAACTTTAAATCTAATATGCAAAATCAACGAATCAACCATATTTGCAGAATGCTCAGCAGGTTTGTTTCAGAAGTTTATGAATATTAAAAAAGTCTTTATTGAATGGCAGCGACACCCAATGTATGAAGATCTTAGTATTACAAAATGCTTCAATTGCCAAGGATTTTTCCATGTAAATAAAAATTGCACCAGTAAAAAAGTTTGTGATCATTGTGCAGAAGAACATGACATAAGCGAATGTCCGAAATCAATTAAAAAATGTAACAACTGTGCACAAGCTAATAATAAATATAAAATGAACTACTGCGTTTCCCATAAAGCATCTGATCCGGATTGTCCCAGTTATAACTACCAAATAAGTGTTTTAAAAAATAAAATAGACTACAACGTATAATGTTCCGGCCCCAAGAGGACGAAGTATTAGAACAACTGGACTCTGTAGGAGAAGATCTTTATGGTAAATTAGTAAACGATGTAGTTTTAAAACAACAAGTAGTGCTAAAAGACAAAATATTAAACATTATACACCTTAATATTAGAAGTATCAAAAAGAACTTTGACAATCTACTTTTGCTGATAGAAGCCTACGAACTTTTTTATTGTGATATAATAATATTAAGTGAATACTTTCAACTATTATCGTCTGACGAGTTTAATATACCGGGTTACACAACTCATTATAATAATGACGATTTTAACAAAAATGATGGCATTTTAACATTAATATAATCTGAACTGGATGTTATTGTAAGCCATAACAAATTGACTTCTTCCCAAGCAACTATTACTGGAATCACTTTTAATCTTTGTAATATAACATTTGGTATCACATCTGCTTATAAACCTCCACCTATTACAGAAATATTATTTATTGAGGACTTAAGAGAATTATTTGAACAAAATTTGTCACAAAATATTGAAATTTTTACTGGGGATATAAACATAAACATAGAAAGCAATGAAAATGATATTGTAAACGAGTACCTCTCTCTAATGAGGCAATACGGTTTTATTTCGTATATTAACACTCCCACCAGGGTGACCTCTGAAACAGAATCTTGTATAGATCATTTATTTGTCAGAAAAAAAGTAAATCTAGATAACATAAAATTGAAGTCTTTTATATTAGATACGGATATAACTGATCATTTTCCAATAATGCTAAACATTAATTATGAACAATTTGCAAATAACGCTCATGAAAATAGGGTGAGCACTTAT
Organism: Rutpela maculata; assembly: GCA_936432065.2. Classification (NCBI taxonomy): domain Eukaryota; kingdom Metazoa; phylum Arthropoda; class Insecta; order Coleoptera; family Cerambycidae; genus Rutpela; species Rutpela maculata. Next base: position 86,224,762 of record OW386292.2, read on the forward strand.
GAAGTATTAGATCATACTTTATTATACTCTTCGCAAAAACGAAGAGTATATTGTATTTGATCGGCACATTTCTAAATCAGTAAATATCGCTCGTAGAGAAAAAATTTTTATATCGTTATGTTAGTGAACGAATTCTGAACAACTTTCAAAATGTCCGTCTGTCCGTCCGTCACGTTTCTTGTAAGCACGATAACTCAAGAAAGAAAAATCCGATTGTATTGAAATTTGGAGAGTATCTTAGTGTTAGCTAGAGGAAGAACCCTATTGTTTTTTAACAAAATAGATTGGTAAATAAAAAAGTTATTAGTAATTTAAAATTAAAAAAAATATTTTTTACATTTTTTTATGGTTTGTAATAAATAGAAACCTTGTGAAATGTTATTTCCTATTACTATTTTTTTTTAATACATTTTACTGTGTGTTTCCTAATAATCACAATAAATTTTCTAATGGTACATATTACACTCATTAACAATTTTAGTAATAAGAAATGGTGGTGTAGCGGCAAGAGTTTCGTGTCGCAATCCAAGGGTCCCGGGTTCGATCCCTCACATCGCGATTTTTTTTTTCATATTTTTTTTTCACAACAAAGTTGGCGAAGAGTATAATGCTTCCACTAGTATTTTTTACGTACTTAATTCATTTATTCGTAAAATATTTTCCCCAAACACCACTGGTGTTTTTAAATTTTATCTAGTTTAAAAATAAAATCACTTATCAGGACTGGTCTGATGTTTTAAACTCTAATGATTCTGAACAAGCAACTAATATCTTTATTTCAATTTTTCAACGTATCCTAACTGACTCCAAATCAAAAAAGTCAATAATAAAACAGACAAAACAAAAAAAGGAAGAATGGATAACAACAGGTTTAATAACGTCAATAAAACACAGGGACAATTTAAAAAAAAATTACGGAAAAATCACAGCCTCGAACTAGAACAACACTATAAATGGTATAGAAACAGATTAAATATGTTAATAAAAAAACAAAAGTACAACTATTACAAGTTACAAATTGAGAATAATAAAAATAATATTAAAAAAATGTACCAAATAATATCTGATGCTACTAATGAAAAAACTAAAACTAAAAATACAAATCTTAAAATCATTAACGAAAACAGCGACGAATTTCAAAATAACACAGATATGGCTAATTACTGTAATGATTATTTTATAAATATTGGTTCTGAAATGGAAAAGAAAATAGACGTGCCCCATAACCCTTTTAGCTTAAGCAATTATTGTACAGCTTCTATGTTTTTAAAACCAGCCACCGAAAATGAAATTATAAACCACATTTCTTCTCTAAAAAATGACAGTGCTCCTGGCATAGACGGTATCTCAACAAATATCATTAAATTAGCACACACTGAAATCACTCAGCCCATAACACACATTATCAACTTAATCTTTAAAACAAGTCATGTACCTAAATATTTTAAACAATCTATGGTGACACCTATTTTTAAAGAGGGCTCAAAAAATAAAATTCAAAACTATCGCCCAATTAGTTTGATAAATAATTTTGCAAAAATTCTAGAGAAATGTTTTAAAGAAAGACTAATCCATTTTTTCAAGAATAATAACATCCTAGATACAAATCAATTTGGATTTACTGAAAATGTAAGCACAGCCGACGCCATGTACTTTCTCACCTCTGAGATTACAAATAGCCTAAACAATGGTAAAAAAAGCATAGCAGTTTTCATTGGCCTGGCAAAGGCATTTGATACGGTACCACACCAAAAACTTCTTGATGTTCTATCACATTATGGAGTTCGAGGTACGGTACTAGATATATTCAAAAACTATTTAAGTGATCGTGACCAAGTTCTGAAATTAAACAATACTCTTAGCAATCCTCAAAAAATAAAAGTCGGTGTACCCCAAGGTACTATATTAGGACCAATACTATTTATTACATATAAAAACTCATTGTTGAGTATAAAAGTTAAAGGCAAAATTATATCATACGCAGATGACACTGCACTCATTTTCACGGGTAATACTTGGGAAGAAACCAAAGAAAAAGTCATAGAAGGCTGCAAAATAGTAAAAAATTGGCTAGACTCTTTCAAACTATCCTTTAATGTTAAAAAAACCAAATATATTGCATTCTCTTTAACAAAAGTAAATAGACCAGACTATAATAGTATAGCAATAAATGATAATAATAACAGTGACGAAATCAAAGAAGTAGAGAATATAAAATACTTAGGAATCATCATAGAGAAACACCTAAAATGGTCAGAACATATTGACTATTTAACAAAAAAAATACGAAAACTGATTCATAAATTCTACATATTAATAGAATTCTTAAATATTAAATTACTCATACTAGTGTACAAATCCTTAGTAGAATCTCTTATAAGATATGGATTAATTGCATGGGGCGGGGCATATAAAAAGAAACTACAACCACTGACTGTTATACAAAAGAAACTACAACCACTGACTGTTATACAAAATACAATTGTAAAAATAATTTACAATAGAAATAAATTATACCCCACAAGCATGCTCTTTAATGAGGACATTTGTAATATAAACACACTATATATATACAGTCAGTTTGCTCATATATTCATAAAACAGAAAAACTCCAAAACTATGTCAGCCATCAGTATCTGACTAGAGCTAATGAAAATAGGCAAATAATTATACCAAATAATCGAAGGGCTATAAACCTAAAATTTATAGATTATTTGGCCCCAAAGTTTTACAACTTATTACCAACGCTTTTTTTCCTTTTCTCATTTCTTTTTTTTTTTCTCTTATTAATTGATTTCTTTTTAAATAACATAATATTAACTACTTTTTATTATTAACTACTACTTTTCACTAATCTCCCACCTCGAGCTTTTATTATATTTTCAATACCTCTCTCTGTGTAGGTACGTCTAAATAGTAAGCAAATAATTAGCATTAGGAAATTACTATGGACCCTTTCGAAATTTATAACCCAAATGATAATGTGGAAACTAATGTATTCGAGAACTGCAGTGACTATATATATAAATTTCATAACTTAGATAACGATAGTAATCAGAAAATAGGCATATTGCACTTAAACATAAGAAGCCTAAATAAAAACTATAATGAACTAACCATATTCCTTGAACAACTTAAAGGGCAAAATATCGATATTATAATCCTATCAGAATCATGGCACCCAGAAAATTTACAGAACTTTGACATTCCAAATTACAATTTATATAGCAATAACGGTCAATTCAACCAAAACGACGGAACCATCATATATATTAAAAAATATATCACCGCAGTTAACATAGTAAATGTTAAACTTACACAAGTCACGTTAATGCGTATAGAACTAGACATAAATAATACAAAAATTGGAATTATAGCAATTTATAGACCACCTTCAACAGACGTAAATATATTCAATCAAGATTTAGATACATATTTAAATAGATTGAAAAAAATGAACATAGAAATAATAGTAGGCGACACAAATATAAATATAAAGAACACGAACTCGGAGGAGGTTAACAGTTACTTAAATATTGTAAATAAATTTAATTATACCTCATATATTAATAATTACACGAGAGAAACAGAACAAACATGCTCATGCATTGACCATATATTCGTCAAACATAAAAATGGCAAAAAAGACAATATTAATTTCATATCATCCATTATCAAAACCAGCATCACCGATCACTATCCAATCACTCTTAATATAAAATTCACAAACCAAACAGAACAGACACCCATTACTACAAAAAAAACAATACCAATAATAAAATATGAAAAATTATCCAAAGATCTGGAAAGAGAGCAATGGCTTGACATCTTAAGTAATCCTAATGTTGAGGAAGCAACAAATATTTTTATTAACAAATATAAAAACTATATAAAAGAAAACACTATTGAAAAAACTCTAACAAACAAATCAGTTAAAATCAAGCCATGGATAACACATGGTCTACTGAACTCTATAAAAAGGCGAGACAGAATTAAAAAAAAACTAATTCTACAGCCCGATAATCTGGAATTAAAAAACTATTACAAAAGTTATAGAAACCATGTAACAAAATTAATAAAAATAACAAAAGATTTATATTATAAAGACAAAATCGCGGGAGTTAACAATAACTACAAAAAAATTTGGCAAATAATATCTGAGGCTACAAATGAAAATGAACAAAAAAATGAACATATTTCACTGGAGAAAAATGGCAAACTAATAAACGATAACGTATTGGTTGCGAATATATTTAATGACTTTTTAATAAATGTTGGAATAGATCTGAAAAATAAAATAAATCACAATCAGGGCCCAACCACTAATAAAATACCTATACAACCTAAATCCCTATACCTACCAGAAATAACAGATAATGACCTAATACTGCAAAAAAGCAAATTAAAAAATAACTCTGCACCAGGGCTAGATGGTATTACTGCAATAACAATTAAAAAAACCCACACATACATTTTAACACCACTTAAATACATAATAAACAATATTCTAAACAGTGGAGTAATCCCTAATAAATTTAAAGAATCTGTCGTCACCCCCATTCATAAATCTGGCAAAAAAACAGATAAAAATAATTATAGACCTATCTCTGTCATTAACTGTTTTGCAAAAGTCTTCGAAAAAATCCTCAAAATAAAATTAATGGAATTTATTAATAAATATAAAATACTATCTAAAAACCAATTTGGGTTCATCGAAGGCAAGGGAACTGAAGACGCCATATATTCACTAGTTAACAAAATTATAGAAAATTTCAACAAAAGCAAAAAAACCATCTGCACTTTCCTAGATTTGAGAAAAGCATTCGACACTGTCCCACATGATGAATTATTAGAAAAATGTGAGAAAATAGGCATTAGAGGAAATGTACTGACGCTTTTCAAGAATTACCTCGCAGAAAGAAAGCAACGCGTAAAAATTAATAATTGCATGAGTGACAAAAAAATAGTACGCATTGACATTCCCCAAGGCACCGTATTAGGCCCCATTTTGTTCTTAATATATATTAACGATCTATGCAACATCGACATAAAAGGACAAGTACTATCCTATGCGGATGATACTGTTCTGATATGTGAAGGTGATAATTGGGAAGACACACTGGAAAAATCAAGACACACACTACAGAAAGTATCGGAATGGCTCAATAGTAATTATTTAACACTGAATAAAGAGAAGACAACATTTCTAACATTTGCCCCCACAGCTGCTGATACACCTAATATAACTAATATAAAATACGAAAATACATGTATAGAAAGAGTCAAAGATATAAAATATCTAGGAGTAATTGTGGATGATCATCTAAAGTGGCATAAACATTCGGAACATATAACCAAACGAATATAGGCGGATAATACCAAAATTCTATATGCTACGTGATATATTAACCAGACAAACCCTATTGGTTGTATATAACTCTCTAGCTGAGTCCATCTTAAGATACTCAATAAGTTGTTGGGGCGGGACATACAGTAATGCCTACACAACTCTTCAAAGTTCCCAAAATTATTTATTAAAAGTCATATTAAAGAAAGATAGACTATATAGTACAGAACAATTATACAAACAAAATAAAATCTTAAACATAAAAGGTCTTTATATATATTAGCAGCAATAATATTCACACATAAAAAATCAAAAACACCCTCAGCAAATAACATAAATACATACCATCAGACACGATCACTAAGCAAGGAATTATTGAAAGTGCCAAAATACAAAAAAAATGTTTGTCAAAAGTTTGTGAATTTTTATGGTCCTAAACTATATAACTTATTACCCACGGCTCTTAGAAAATATGATAATATTAAAAAATTTAATAAAACCGTAAAGAATTATACAATAGATAATATAGATATACTTAGTACAGTTCTCAAACATTGAATCATTGAAACAATACAGAAATTGTTAAACTATTATCCATACAGCAATAAAATGTTTAAATCCTTACTTCCAATTAGTACAAACAACAAAATTTAAGCAGTTCTACTGTTATTAACATTACTAGTTACATAAGAATATAAATAGTTTTTAATTTATAGTTTATAGCTAAATAGGGTTAAATAAATGTAATCACATTTAAAGCGCAAAACAAGTCCTTGTGACTTAGGCGCCACGTAACCGTAATTGTAAGTTATGCAAATTGTAATTATAATTGTAAGCATGTAATAATGAATTGTACCTTATGCCTGAACTTACAATACAATAAATAAATAAATAAATAAATAAACGGATATAAAACAGATAAGAAAAATTTCAACAAAAAAGTAAAGCATACATTATAAAAAACTATGAAAAGTTTCTCAGGATTATGACATAATGTAGTAATGACATGAATATACAGGTATAAGTATTATATTCTCAATTTCGAAGATTTCAATTTTCTGTGTGAATAATGTATTATTTTCCACACAAAATTAATATAAATAAATAATATACCCATTAGGAAATTTATAAGGGCACATACAGATGTTTCAACATCTAGGTGCCCACCAAATCATTCGAAGATTGAATGTGAAAAACATGAAAAAATTAAAAATTTTGTTCAAGTTATTGTTTTAAATTATGAACCTTCCGATTTTCAAAAACATTTCCGATTAAAAAGGACAAAATTTGAGATAAGCATTTAGGTTTTAATTTTGAATTGAATTTTACTGTGTTAACAAGTATTAATTACTAGCACTACTAAAGTATGAATATAAGTATTGCTTTGTAGAAACTTCTCTCTGTACTGAAGCCAGAAAATATTGAAGGTGGTCGTCGAACACCATGTCTATTATAGCACAGTGTATTTTTGACGATATAGACATTGGCTACCCAAGAGAAATTGGCTCTAGATTTAATGTAAGCGAGGGACATGCGCATCGAATTGTAATGAAGAGTTGTACACAAATTACAGAATGAAAAGGCAATTATATTGTATGGCCGAGAGGATAACAAACAGAAACGCATCTAGTTAGGTTAACAATTCAAGTTATTGAATAAATAAAAACCGACTAAAAGTATTTGGTACTTTCTTACATTTTTTCAAAGAAATAATATTGTTTTTCTTCAAGCGTATTAAAATGTTTAAATTATGTCACCAAAAACAGAAGTAGAAGTAGGACATTGTTTTACTAGTAACAAAATGTTAGTACCGAACGCCACCGTAGTGGACATTGTTTTACTAGTAACATAATGTTAGTTCCGAAAGCGCCACCGCAGTGGGTATTGTTTTACTAGTAACATAATGTTAATACCGAAAGCCACCGGTGGCGCGCTATCCACTAGCCACTTGTCATATTGTGTCAACATGTAAGACTGTAGTTTGAATATTTGTACATTTATGATAAATAAATGAATTTTTGCATTTTAATACGCTTGAAGAAAAAATAGTATATATTACACGGAGCAGAACGCCTTTTTTTGTGTTGAGCCCTGGATTTGCGGCTGAGGCGAAGCCGAAGCCGCAAACTGGGCGAAAAAGAGTGCGTTCTACTCCTAGTAATATAATATACTATTTTCTTCAAGCGTATAACAATACTTACATTATATATTGCAACACGTCCTAGAGAAAGAGCCTATTTTTGTAGTAATACAAATATTTTTCATTTTTTTCCTAGGACAAAAATGAAACAATGTACACTGCCGTGCAAAAGTAAGTAGGACAGTGACAGTAGTGGTGTAATATATATGTAATATAAATGTATCTGCTTTTCCACGCAGGTAATTTACTAATTGCTGATCGTATTCAACCATCATTTATCCTTCGTCTCCCAGTTGAAGGCCTTCTTTTAATATTCCTTTCTTCTTATCTCGCTTTTTAACTCTAATAGGTACAGTAATAAGTGCTGCCCTACTTAGTTTTGCACAGTAGTGTACCTATCATGCAACGAATTAACAATCCAAGTAGCTATGACTTGTCATAACTGTCAGTTTTAAATTTCACGTCGGGTCGTTTTTCAAATTGAAAAGCAAAAATGTCTCAAGAAATGCAGTGCACACCACCTGAATTACTTGAAATTGCAAAGTCATTAGTGGCAACATTAATTCCCGCGAAGTCCAAAAAAATTTATGATAATGTGTACGATAAATTTATAAAATGGGCCAAGGACTAGTATGTATTGTATTGTTGTACTACTGTATTCGAAAAATGTGATGATAGCATATTTTACACATTTATCCAAAAAACTGAAAGTTCAACTCTATGGCCGCAATAAATAAAGCGGTTAGTACTATGTTATGCTTAATTAATAAATAAAATGGTTAGTATTACCTATATTTTATTTTTTTGCCAAGATTGAACATATTTGATGTCATTTTTGGAAATTAATGTGGTAAATTTTTATTTTGACGCTTAAAGAAAAAATAGTATATGTCACTCGGAGTAGAAGGCACATTATATGTTTCGCCCAGTTGCTCAGCCTCGGCTTGCGCCTCGGCTGAGCAAACTTCTGGGCTCAACATGTAATGTTCGCCTTCTCCTCCTAGTAACATAATATACTATTTGTATTACTAAGAAATGTTTGTATATTTTTACTTTTTAGATGTATTTGGATGCGTGGATGGAACACACATACCCACTCCTGGTCCCACAGGAGATAACTCCTACTATAATAGAAAGGGTTTCCATTCTTTGCAGCTGCAGAGAATCTGTGATGCCGAGACAAGATTTATAAATATTTATTGTGATTAGCCAGACTCTGTTCATGATGTTCGAGTGTGACGAGCCCTGCCAAATGTATAAGAAATTAGAGGAAAATCTTTCGAAATTACTGTTACCTGGCACCTATTTATTAGCAAGGGCGAACTTAGAGGCTGAGCTGATGCTATTTTCCAAAATTTCCGATTTCTCATTAGTTTAAAAATATTATTTATTTATGTGTACATAAGTATACATTCGATTATTTTCTGTTATATAAAATACATCAATATAAAAAAGTGCCATTTACAATATTTTAGTTTCAGTTTATATTTCTGCGGCGGAGTGCAGCAGTATAAGAAAGTCACGGCAAAAACTAACATCGCGATATCGCCCATCTCTATGGCAGATTACCATAGCCGAACACAACTCTAGAACAGATCACGGCTGCCATTGGTGTCGACATTGAATGTCACGTAATTCGTTCTCATTGGCTTAGAATGATAGAGTGTACTAACTCGTTTCTGCGCATATTTTTTGTTGGCATCTTCTCGTAGTAATACTACTTTTAGTGTAGATTCTACACTGTAGAACGGTTGTAGCTTGTACGTAGGCTGTTTGTTAGTTTGTTTGATGTTTGACGTGACGCTGATTTATATTATTTTAGTTCAGTATTTACTTATTAACACGCTTATTACTATTATTTAGTTTAGTCAGAGATCAGTTATAATGAGTTTCTGTCCGAATTCAAGCGGAATGCAAAAATTAAATACGCTAACGCTTGCCAATTTTTTTAATAAGCGTGTAAAAAATGATAATCCCAAATAAAGAGAAAAACCAACCGTTTCATAAAATATGTTAAAGGTGACGTGAATTGTGAAATTTTTATCGTCGGGAAATCACTCCCGATTGCTAATTAACGCAACTGTTTGGACTGTCACCGTTAAACTTTTTCGTACGGCACTGTGTCATGAGACAACGCGCAGACGCCACCACAGAAGAATTGAGAAGTTAAAATTATAGCGCGAGTAGTTGTTGTTAAGCCAGAGAAAGACTAGTATGTTCTATGTAATCTTAAAGTTTAATGTAGTGCTAACAGTTAATATTAACCATTTTATAACAAAACAATAGTCCTATTTCAATCACAAACTAGGTGTTATTATTATGAGAAAATATTTGGATCCTGCATCCTACATAAAATGGTCTTCGAGTCGGGATGGTTAATTATTAATTGTTGCTAGTGGTACTGGGAAAAACAAACTGAATATCTGGGAATTTCAAGATTATCGAGTTACAAACAAAGTGAGTGTGTGCATCGCATTAGTAATATTAAACTGGGAACTCTATCAAGGACAATTTGGTAAAGGTAATCAAGTGTTTGGGAGCATTTTTTTATAAGAAACAAAAACATTAAGTGTACATACGTAATAAATGCTACGATCTACAAACGAAATAGTAAACGACACGTGTATCCAGCCAAGGTCAGGCAAGGACGCACAGAAAGCAACAAGTGAAACCAAGGCGCCTACCGGTGTAGCGTATTGGAGACCGTTTAGCAGAGACGAAATCGTATGGTGAGTGGAGTCGGCGCTCAGGCTGTACCCAGACGGCGTGTTCGAGGTAGAAGCGGACCTTCGCGCTTCACGTTGTACTGAACAAACAACCAGTGGAGGAGTAGCTGGAGTAAAAAGGAGCAATATTCAAGGAAGGAAAATCGAAATTTGGTAGGAAAAAGAGGCTAGGGTGAGTAGGTACTTTCCATATATTCGCTTCCTTTTTTCAATAGGGCATTATTCGGTGTGTGTTACTGAGAATTTCATTAAACTTTTACAATAACTAGCGAGAATAAAATTAAATTGAGAACATTAGTTTCAAGAAGGGGTAATGTTAAAGGTCAATTAACAAGGGGTAATGTTAAAGGTCAATTAACAAGGTTCAAAATTTTTTTATCGGGAATAGTGGAGGACAACTTGATTCAATTACCTGACCGGTTAAAGAGGTGTGAGGAGCTGTGGGGTAAATTTGATCAGGTACAATCTGAAATTGAGGAAATTCTTGATACCGATGAAGCTCAATCTGAGCATCAAACAGCAAGAGATGAGTTTGAGCACGTATATTATAAGGTAATTGCAGAGGCTAGGGTAATTTTAAATGACAATAATTTCACAAAGTTGCCACCAACTCCAATCATTTCGCGACAAGTAAAAAATGTTAAATTACCAACTATAGAGATTCCACATTTTTACGGTTCTTACACACAATGGCTTGAGTTTTACGATATCTTTTGTTCCTTGGTACACTCAAATAAGGAGTTGACAGAAATTCAAAAATTTTATTATTTAAAAAATTCTCTTAAAGGTACTGCAGCCGAGGTAATTCATTCATTAGAGGTTACTGCTGAAAATTATGGGGTGGCTTGGACCTTACTAAAGGAAAGATTTGAAAACAAAAAAACTTATAATTTTGAGTCATATCGAATCTTTATATAAATTTCCACCGATTGTGAAGGAATCGCATACTGGGTTACGCAAACTGCTGGATGAAATTAGAAAAGGGTTAAGGGTATTAAAAACATTAAATCAACCGGTTGAATCGTGGGACACGTTATTAATGTATTTACTCGAAATGAAACTAGATCCGATTACGAAAAGAGAATGGCAAAAGGAAGGTTCGGTAGACGCGCTTCCAACCATGGATAGCTTTTTAAAATTTTTAGCTCACAGGTGTCAACTTTTAGAAACTTTATAGTTCGGTAAATAAAGTGCCAGTAAATGAAAGTTCCAACAAAAATCGCTCTATCAAAGCTACTACGTCAAAATCCTTTGTCACTACTAATCCGTCATGTTTGTTGTGTAAGGAGTCTCATTTTTTAGTTCAATGTAAAAAATTTACTGATTTGCCAAATGACAACAAGCGTGACGAGATTAAAAAATTACATTTGTGTTGGAATTGTTTGAGGCCAGGTCATTCTTAATTGTTAAAAAATATTATTTTGGGTATTCAGCAGATAACTTTCAAAGAAAACATTCGTTTCTTTCATATACCATTGGTGCAAGTCTGACCAAAAAAGGAAGATCGACAAGACTCCCCCTACGGTGACTTGTCGGCTTCTTTCATACACCTACCATATCTAATATTCAGCATGAAAAACAATAAAACAACCACTCTTTCTATATATTGATGATTCAAGTCTGATCATGCTAATATATATAATATTAAGCATCTCTAGCCCTACCTAGAGGATACTATATCACAATCAAACGTTTATGACATTTTAAAGTCAAGAAAATACTAAAAAGCACAAAGAAAATAGTTATAAAATTTCGCTCACCGCATGCATGTCCAATAATTGAAGTATATCATATTATCGATGGATTAATTCCTTTAAACATTGTACAATCTTTTTCGTTTTCTTTAGAACTCGTCAGAAGGACATAAATCCAATTCGAAATAAAAGTTACTATTAGGAATTAATCCATCGATAATATGATATACTTCAATTATTGGACATGCATGCGGTGAGCGAAATTTTATAACTATTTTCTTTGTGCTTTTTAGTATTTTCTTGACTTTAAAATGTAATAATCGTTTGATTGTGATATAGTATCCTCTAGGTAGGGCTAGAGATGCTTAATATTATATATATTAGCATGATCAGACTTGAATCATCAATATATAGAAAGAGTGATTGTTTTATGTTTTTCATGCTGAATATTAGATATGGTAGGTGTATGAAAGAAGCCGACAAGTCACCGTAGGGGGGAGTCTTGTCGATCTTCCTTTTTTGGTCAGACTTGCACCAATGGTATATGAAAGAAACGAATGTTTTCTTTGAAAGTTATCTGCTGAATACCCAAAATAATATTTTTTAACAATGATGTAAGCAGAAATAATAGGTATTTATTTATTAAGCCAGGTCATTCGGTTCAAAATTGCACTTCTGGTGGTTGTAAACATTGCGGCAGAAAACACCACTCGTTGTTACACGCGGATGAACAACAGCAGGGTACAAACAATGCGCAAGGTACCAATAATGCAAGGCAATCAACAAATGCTCAAACGAGGCAATCGACAACTAATCAATCGGAACCCAACGTAAATTCACAAATGGTCGCCACAGTATATAACCAAACCGAGTCAACGTCGCTTACTACGCACGCACATATCTCGATAAATTCGGAAATTTTATTGTCTACGGCCTTACTTGTTATTTTTGATACACACGGAAACGCACATGAATGCAGGGCGTTGCTAGATTCGGGTTCGCAGTCGAATTTCATTACAAGGGATTTATGTAATAAATTGAATTTGCCTTTACAGAAAATAAATTTAGCAGTAATGGGAATAAGCCAAATGGCCACATGTGCAACTGATCTTGTCAAGGCGACAATTAAATCCAGGTTTAATGGTTTCCAAGTCAGTTCTTCATTCTTAGTATTAAATAAAATAACGGATAATTTGCCTGTAACTACAGTCAATTCAAGCAATTTAAGGATACCGGAACATCTAAAATTGGCGGATGCAAATTATAACAAATCGGGAAAAATCGATCTATTATTGGGTGCAACAATATTTTGGGATCATTTATGCGTGGGCCAAGTAAAATTGGGTTTGGATTTGCCAATAATGCAGAAAACTAAATTAGGTTGGGTTAAGGTCAACCGCAAACTACACGTGTTTGTAATTTTGCGACAGCTACAAACATAGAGGATCAGCTAGAACAGTTTTGGCGTATTGAGGAATGTCACCAGGCAACTAAGTTTTCAAGGGAGGAAATAGAATGCGAGGAGAACTTTTGTAACACAACTCAATGAAACAAGGATGGGCGTTTCATAGTAAGTCTACCTTTGCGAGACAAACTAACAGAGCTCGGGGATTCTTATAACACGGCATTAAAACGGTTACAGTCAATGGAGAAGAAATTCAATAAAAATGAAAATCTACGAAAACAGTATGTGGATTTTATTTTATGCGAGAGTATGAAGATATGGGACTTATGGAAAGGGTTTACGATAACATGACCAATGGGGGAGATGAGGGCAAAATTATCTATTATTTACCGTATCATGCGGTGGTAAAGGAAACATCTAAAACCACCAAATTGAGAGTTGTATTCGACGCGTCGGCGGAAACAGATACTGGCGTCTCACTGAACCACAAACTAAAGGTGGGGCCTAAATTACAGGAGGACTTACTCTCCATTTTATTTCGCTTCAGAAAACACAATTATGTAATTGGCGCAGATGTGGCGAAAATGTATCGTCAGATATTGGTAACGGAGGAGCAAAGGGACTTGCAGAGGATTTTGTGGAGGGCACCTCCAACTGAGCCCATTCAGCACTATCGTTTAGCTACAGTTACATATGGAACTGCGTCAGCTTCCTTTCTGGCGGTTAGATGTCTTCAACAATTGGGTATAGAAAATCGGGAACAATTTACATTGGCGAGCGAAGTAATCATGAAGGATTTTTACATGGATGATTTGCTTTCGGGCTCTGATACAATAGAGGGGGCAAAACAACTTCAGTTTGAAGTATCGACGATCCTTGAAAGTGCGGGCTTCCCACTGCGCAAGTGGATGTCAAATGAAAGGAAAATTTTGGAAAATACGTTGGACAGGGTTCAAGAAATTGAACATTTCATATCGGACGACAAGGTTACAAAAACATTGGGACTTCTATGGAACTCTAAAGAAGACATACTGCAGTACACAGTTAGTCTTGATTCAAATCAAAACAAGGTCACTAAGCGTACAATTCTTTCGGCGATCGCTCAAATATTCGATCCGTTGGGTTTGGTGGGACCAACAATCATAAAGGCTAAAATTATTATGCAAAATTTATGACAACTGAAGCTTAATTGGGATGAAGCTGTTCCACTAGACTTACATACGACTTGGGCACAATTCTTAAACCACATTCAGCATCTTAATGAAATTTCAATACCTAGGTATGTAATGTGTTGTGATCCAAGAAAAATTCAATTACACTGTTTTTGCGACAGTTCGCAGTATGCATTTGGTGCGTGTCTATATATACGGTCTACGGATTCAGCGAATAATCACTTGGTTCAGTTGCTCTGCGCGAAGTCTCGAGTAGCTCCGCTGAAAACAATATCACTCCCGAGACTTGAGCTTTGCAGTGCGGTATTGGCGGCAAGGTTATCAAATGAAGCGATAAAGGCAATAAACCTAAAGATAGATAAAATTCTCTACTGATGCGATTCAACGATTGTCCTATCTTGGCTTAGCGGTGAACCAAACCAATGGAAAAGATTTGTGGCAAATCGCACATCAGAGATTCAACAGTTAACTAAAAATTTTGAATGGAGGCATGTCAACTCCAAGGATAACCCGGCAGATGTCATCTCCAGGGGGATGGATCCAGATCAGTTGGCTCAGTGTAAGTTATGGTGGGATGGTCCCTCATGGCTGACCAAAAATGAGGAGTTCTGGCCAAGTACGGAGCATGCTATGCCACCGGATATTCCCGAGCAAAGGACGACGGCAGTTCAGATTTTTTCAAGTCGTGTAACGTGTAATAGCACCAATCGTGAAAATAGATTATTGGGCGCTCTTACGGTAAATGAATTGAACAAATCATTAATAGCGCTTGTAAAACTTGCACAATCTCAACGATTTGGCCCGGAAATTCAGGCCCTAAAGGTATCTAAGAGTTTAGCTAACTCTAGTAAGTTAATTTCATTAAATCCATTCATAGATGACGAGGGCGTCATTAGAGTTGGCGGACGATTACGGAAGGCGGACAACTTACGATCAAAAACATCAGATGATCTTACCAAACGATCATAATCTGACGAAACTCATTATTTTGCATGAACATTATAAAAATTTACATGCGGGTCCACAAGCGTTACTTGCATCGATTCGACTACGTTATTGGATACCGTCTGGTCGCAGTACAATTAGGCATATTCTTCATAAATGCGTAACATGTTATAAGGTGCGGCCAAGGGATAAAAAATATCTAATGGGTGAACTACCAAAGGCTCGCATCACACCGACCCGTCCATTTACTAATTGCGGAGTTGATTTCGCGGGACCATTCGGCGTTAAGACAAGTAAATTAAGGAGTCGTAAAATTGTCAAGTCTTACCTGTGTATCTTTATTTGTTTTGTGACCAAAGTCGTCCATTTGGAGTTGGTCAGCGATTTGACCACTGAATCCTTTTTAAATTGTTTAAAGAGACGTATTTCTAGGCGCGGAATTTGTAAGAACATTTATTCAGACAACGGCACTAATTTCGTTGGTGCAGCTAATGCAACACGAGAAATGTATGAATTTTTAAGAAAACAATTCGATCAGGACCGGTTTTCAAATTATATACCGCAGAATTCAATTACATGGCATTTTATCCCACCCCGATCCCCACACTTCGGAGGCCTATAGGAATCAGCTGTCAAATCGGCAAAGTATCATATAAGAAGGGTAGTTGGTAACACTATTTTAACTTTTGAAGAGCTATACACGGTAGTAACACAGGAATCTTGCCTAAACTCCCGTCCCCTGACCCCATTGACCGAAGATCCCGATGACCTGAATGTTCTCACCCCGGGCCATTTCCTGATAGGTACCTCACTCGCAGCTCTACCGCAGGAAGATCTACAAGACCACAACCCAAACCGGCTTTCCCGTTATCCCGTTATCACCACTTGACGCAAATTGTTCAAAATTTTTGGTTTAGGTGGTCTAAAGAATACCTTTCCCAACTTCAGCAACGAAGTAAATGGCGATCAAATACCAATTCTATTCGACCAGGAACTATGGTCATCCTAAAGGATAAAAATTTACCCCCTTTGAAGTGGAAACTAGCCAGAGTCATCGAGCTTCATCCCGGCGAAGATAAAGTGTGTCGTGTTGTGAGTGTAAAAACGTCAAAGGGTATTTTTAAAAGAGCGGTGGCTAAATTGTGTGTTTTACCGATAGACACTAACTGAACTTTATTTTTGATAAGATTTTTATCTATGTCATGATTATGTTTATTTGCATTTCATGTATTATTTAGCATACTTATATATTTTATAATTATTGAAAGACGAAGTTTTCAAGGTGGGTGGTATGTTTGGACTGTCACCGTTAAACTTTTTCGTACGGCACTGTGTCATGAGACAACGCGCAGACGCCACCACAGAAGAATTGAGAAGTTAAAATTAAAGCGCGAGTAGTTGTTGTTAAGCCAGAGAAAGACCAGTATGTTCTATGTAATCTTAAAGTTTAATGTAGTGCTTACAGTTAATATTAACCATTTTATAACAAAACAATACAGTCCTATTTCAATTACAAACTGGGTGTTATTATGAGAAAATATTTGGATCCTGCATCCTACAGCAACCACATATTATTTTGGCTATATGATCTGTATAGGGTATCAATTTATTGTCGATACAAGCATAAGGAGCTAAACATGAGAACTCTCAATCTTCGTATAACCCTTTCTACATGTATCCTCAAACTTCGTTTTGTTTCAAGTACTTCGGACTTAGACGATTTTGTGCCCTTAGAAACGCTAGGTGGTCTAATTAATACAATACCTTTAACGACAAGCAAATGTTCAGTATGCTTAAAGCCTCTGTCTCCCATAATAGCCACATCTGTGGGTAGAATATCTAAAAAACCGCTGTGTTCTACGATGGTTGCATCCGATGCTCGGCCACCAAAACCAATCGAAATAAAATTTATGATACCATCAAAATTAGGTATTTCAGAGTGTTGTATTTTTTGTACTCTAACCACGTTAACGTTAAGGACTGCTTAACTGGATCAGAAGGCTTTTCTATCTCAATCTCTAAGCAATCAATAATGCATAGAACATTGCTATATCGAGCTCGAAAAACCAATGGTAAATTTGACTTCACAGAAGTTATTTTGGGTGCTAATATACATTTCATTAAACATTAAGTGGAAAAAATTTCATAACCACATCAACTCAAAAAATAGTGCGTCGAGTGTATTGCCGGCCTTAGAAAAGAATACTGAATTTATAACAAAATAAAGCTTATTTATTAAACGATATATACCAAAATGTGTTTTTCACCAGGGAAAATCTCCCTTGTGTGATGACCTATTTTCTTTTAATAATAACTACATTCTAAAGTCAGTTAAGCAACCAAAGCGTAGCTACACACCTGGTCCTGATGGCCTATGTAGTGAGATAATCTTCCAGCTGAAAATGCAATCGTCCCATTTCTCAGAGTCCTATTTAACATGCCTATAAATAACAACATGCTACCTAAAGACTGGAAGCTTGCTATTGTCGTTTATAAATCCGGGTCAAAAACTGATCTTCCCCAATGTATTACTTCAAAAGTAAGACTGTTTGCGGACGATTGCATTGTATATCATACTATAGCAAACCCCAAGACTGTAACAAACTTCAGGCTGATTTCACGAAGATAGAGAAATGGATAAATGACAATAAGATGAGGCTCAATGGAGCAAAAAATCAAGTGATCACCTTTGGTAGTAAAAAATTTCATTATAACTATACATTAGAAAATAAGTGTCTAAAAGCTGTAAGTTCAGTAAAAAAGGTAAATTCAGTTAAATACTATATCTACCAAGTAATTTTAACTGCAGTACACACATCGACAAGGCCGTTGCAAAAGCCTACCAAACCTTAAAGTTTGTTATGAGGAATCTAAAGAAAGCCAGTAGGGAAGCCAGAATTAAAGCTTATTTATCCCTGGTGCATCCCCGTCTTGAATATTGCGCAGCAGTGTGGCATCCTCCCCAGGCTGGTTTATCTCACCAGCTTGAGATGGTGCAAAGAAATGCGGCAAGAAGAGTATATTCAGATTTCTGACATGACTTCAGTCCCTCGGCAATTATTGAAAGACAAGTTTGGCCGTCTCTGTAATCTAGGCGTACTTTATAAAGTGTGCCATTTACAAAGCCTACACGGGATATATTGCTTTAGAAGAAATAAAAACTGTTTTCGTTAAACCCTCCTATTTTGCTAGAAACGACCATTGCTATAAAATCAGAATACCTAAATTGAATACCACCCTTGGGGCTTCATCACTTGTCGGGAGTGGCGTCAGGCTGTTGAATGCCTTGCCTGAGGCTGCAGTAAATAAATTGTCCCAATTTAGTTTATTTATGTATTATACATGTAATATTCTATTACTCACCGTTATATGCATACACTATATGTAACACCGGCCTTTGCTGCTGATTTGTAAATTTTATATTACAGGTAAATATATTTGTGGAGCATTACCTTCGCTCATCCCAAAATCGCCTGCCAGTGATATCAACAATTGCCCTATCCTTATTTTTTTATTAAGTCAAAAATATGTACAAGCTTTGTATCTTACAATATTTTTCAAGTAATTGAAATGTGTAGTATACATAATCCGACAATCCATATATTATAACCTTGGTCCGTTTTGCAATTTTACAGTCGAACATTTAAAAGACAACCTTTTAAATTGTTTCTTCTCTTCGCCAAGTTTCTCCACCTCCTCAGATGAAAAGGAACAATCAAATCCTCATCTTCAACACTATCTTCACAGTTGCTTCCGTGATTGGTTTAGTCGGTGTAGTTTCCACTTCTTTGGTAAATATTTTAAATGGCGTTACTGCAAGCTCTTCTCAGTTGCACCGCGTCACGCCTTTGCGATGCTCAGCAAGAAGTTTTAAGCAACCAGAAACCAGAGGGCTTTCAGAAGTTAACTTTGATTGTAAGTGATGGATATTGATGGATCTGGACAAACAGAATATAGACAAAAATTTGCTAAGAGATGCAATCATTTCATTTCATCTGTTGTACCTATAAGGCTGATATCGGAAAAAATCAAAACAACACAAAATTATTTTTTGGCAGAATGAAAAAAGATCATCTACAAGGTATTGTAGACCGATTAGATTCCAATGTAAACATGAAACTCACCTACCCAGACAGGCAAAAGAATATATAGACGCACAATTACAGCAACTGTGGCCACCGAGGTACGCATTTAATAACACACATATTGAAGTAAATTATAAAATGCTAATTACAATGGTTGATGAAAAAGTGTGTAATGCACTTACGGGAAGTACAACAACACAAAGATGTTTCGTTTGCGGCCTCATATCCAAGAATTTTAATTACCTATAGTGCAAGCGTACTTGGGACATTTCTAGATTGGAATTCGGCCTATCTGTGGTTCATGCATAGGTTAGGTTCTTCTGTTACATCTTGCATATAAACTACATTTGAAGAGGTAGCAAGCCCGTAGAGAGAAAAGCAAACAAGTTGTTCAGGATAAGTTCAGAAATGAATTGGGACTATTAGTGGATAAATCAAACCTAGGTTTTGAACGCATGAATGACAGCAATACAGCGAGGCGCTTTTTCCATAATCCGAAAATATCAGCAAATATTACTGGTAATAATATTGATGTTATAAAACGATTTAAAACCACTGCACAAGGCCAGATTTTCTGTCCAAGTCTCTCATAAAGTGGCTACATAACCATAAAAGGCCAACTGGACGATTGGCTCGCTAAAGCGTCCGTTTTCAACAACACGACATCGACGTAATGCATCAGAAAGGCAAGGACCATGTTCCTGATGCACTGTCGCGATCCATGCCCGTTGTGGGCGAGTTTTCTACAAATCTGATGACTTTTCAGGGGTATGTTGACCAACGGTATGATGATAAAATGATCTAAAGGATCGCATACAACCCGTTACGTCACCCTCAATGGCGTGTTGAAAATGGCATAATTTTTAAAAGATTACGGGCTGCTTACCCAGGGCTAGACGATACGCTATTTTATTGGAAGGTAGTCATCCCCAAATCGCATAGGAAAGAAATAATATAACTACCATGATCCGCCGACATGAGGTCACGCCGGGGTAAACAAGACTTATGATCGTATTAGACGTAAGTTCTGTTGGCCAAAGCCGAAGTCCGATATTACGAATTACATTCGCTCCTGTCGGGCTTGTTTAGCTACTAAACCCATACAGAAGCCTCCATCTGGGCTTATGTGTAGTCGTAAGGACGTCTCACGGCCATGGGATCTGTTGACGTTGTGGGCCCCTTACCTAGGAGCTCGAAGGAGTATAAATACAGTGTTAGTATACAAGATTATTTCACCAAATTTTACATGTTCCTCTTGATGAGCGGTGCAACGGCGAGTACTATTACAGGATTAGTGGAAGAACATGTCTTCTGCTGTTTGGTATTTCGAAGACACTTATTACTGATAACGGTAGACAGTTTGTCGGCAAGATATTCATGAAGATAATTGACACATACAAAGTGAAGCTCAATCTAGGACGTCAAAACTATGTTGGCATCATACGTAAAAGATTCTTGAGATACCTTACTTCAAAAGGTTGCCTGCGCCATGAGAACCTAACCTAACCTGACTAACCCACAGTTTCATAACCCCCATCAAACTTCAGACATTCAGCCGGAACATTAACCTAATATACTAAGGTTTTCAAAGATGTTCGAGCGCAGATCTCTAAAGCACAGATGAGAAGTGCTAAGACTTACAACCTTCGACGACGAGACGAACGTTATACTGTAGGTCAAAGAGTTTGGCGGAAGAGTTACGCCCAATCAGATAAAATTAATTTTATTGCCGCTAAGCTTTGTCCCCTTATATTGGACGCTAGTCGTAAGTAAAATTGTTTATCCATGGACCTATGAGCTGAAAGATTTGGACGGTAATGACGCGAAACATCTCAAAAATGACCCTAATTAGTGACACTTATTCAGTGCAATGAGTTATAAGAACCTGGTATGTCTCCTGATCTAATAAAAAATATTTTTTTATGATTTACTTCGTTTAGGATTTTTGTTGATGGGAGTTTTTAGTGGTCAACGTCTTCTTTTCTAGGATTCTCGGATTTAGGTATCGTTTAGGTTAAGCATGGGTTTATGTACGTTTATATTTTGGCCAGTTACAACAAGGATCTAGATATACCAGTTTCTAGTGTTGTATACAGCGTGATCTACCAAGAAATGCGGAAAATAAAATGGTGTACTAGTCTTCAATATGGGAAAGCCCCTGCAAAATTTTAGAGGATTCTGAGGTAATTTAGTATATTAAATTATTAGTAAATTTGCGAAAATACATTGCTGATGTTGAGTAAGTCCTGACCTACTCTTGACAAACTTACTTGTGAAAGAACGTATTAGAGTTGTTTACATTTCCTTAATTGGCATAAAAAGTGAAGCCGGCCGGCGAGATCAAGCGGCAGGGAGCCAACATTGTCGGTACGCTTTGAAGATAATTGGAATTCCAGCGGACCAGTTCACTTTTACGAAAGAGTTCAAAGCATGCCGACAAGGCTGGCACCCTGCCACTGCATCGTGTGTAGACCCCTCGAGAAACGCGTTTTTTGTTTTCGGTCGAACAATAGGGACACCGCCGTGTCATTGACCGGTTTAACTAAATATCTGGTATACCTGCTTGTCGTTTCAGCATGGGGTCAATATCTTCGATTTATTTCGCTATTTTTGTAGTGTGATTTGATTAAAACCAAAAAGTCAACTCTATCTTATCCAGCTTTGCTGTCAGTAGTGTCAATCCCAAGTCTGATAAAGTGGTATGGTTGTACCGCGTTACGTTAGATTAGTTACCTAACTAGTATATTAGCGTGCCCAGATTAGAGCAACAATATACAGAAAGTAGGTATTTTCATAATAAATAAAAATGTGTGAAGTTGTGATTTGCATAATACCTAAATAATATTCTCTAATCATAATGAAAGCAAATAAATAAAAAATAATTAATTGTAAAAATAAATCAAGAATAGGCTTGTAAATAATAAATGAATTTTCTATATTCTACTGATGAGAACAAACGAGTTCGAAAAAACTTACTGTTGTGAATGACTGAATTTTAATAAATAATTTAGGTATTTTCAATACATTTTTTTGCCTTAAAACGCCAGGAATCATACCATGTAATTCAATACTTCGTCAGTATTAGCTAGAAGAGTAGTTGTTTTGGTTGATTTTCCAACAATGAGTGTTTTAAAGGGTTTTCCTATGTTATGTAGTATATTAGCGTGACCTGATTAAGGTACCAATAAACAGAAAGTAGATAATTTCATATTGAATAAAAATGTGTGAATGAGTGAATTTAAATAAATGATTTAAGTATTTTTAATATATATTTTTTCCTTTAAAATGCTAAGAGTCCTATCATGTAATTCAATACTTCGTCAGTATTAGCTAGAAGAGTAGTTGTTTTGATTGGTTCTCTAATAATGAGTGTTTTAAAGTATTTACCTAACTAGTATATTAGCGTGCCCAGATTAGGGCAATAATATACAGAAAGTAGGGATTTTCATAATAAATAAAAAAGTGTGTAAGTTGTGATTTGCATAATATCATTCACTGTTTCATCAATTTCTGTGGCTAGTTAACAAAGTTAATAATTCCTCTCTTGTGCATTGTTTATTATCTGAATTTAACTTAATAGATCTATAACCCCAAGGTATTCGGTAAACCAGCAATAATATAACGTTTCTTATCATTCGAAGATAACGCGACCTTATTTTTTAATTCTGTATACATCGTATGTATAAATATGATCTAAACACATAAATTTTACGATAAATTAATCCACCTTTTTCTACAATTTGTTTATAATCAACAATATTTAATTGATTTTTAATAATATTTTTTGATACCCCTTTAGTTTTCTTGTTTCACTTTCATTGAATTTTACATAATATGCTTTCGCCTCAGTTCCATAAAAACTTTGTATAGGAGCGCCTGCAAACTCATGTTTTATTTTCCGAACAATGGACACCGTTTTGAGTACACCATGAATATTATCATTACTAAAATTTGATGTGTCGAACCAACTTAAATTGTTCTTTATGTCATCATAAACATTATCAGTAAATATTTCTAAAATCAATGCCGGTATAGCACAGAGTCGCATTATTACCGTATCTTTGCTTGATGAAGTCATAATAAAAAATCATATATTACTGTTTTTGATATCTCTAAAATTGAGTAACCCACGTATAATGGCTTATTATAACAAATTTTTAGTTGAGACCTTTCTATAGCTACTAAATTTTCTGAGAACGCAGAACATGATTTATAATTAGGCTTACTTCCACGAATATTTTCTCAGTCAGTATAAGTTTTATATCGACTCTATTTTCAACATTTTCCATAGTTTTTCCAAATATTGAGTTTATTACAAATTTAAAAAGATCTCTTTCAAAAGCATTTTTGGATGCATTTCGCAACGCTGTAATCAAATTAACATAGGTTTTCAACCAAGGGGATTGCAAAAATTCCAAAATTCTATGAATTTTTTGTAATTTTAAACTATATTCTAAACATTGTTTGAGATTGTAATGAATGATATAGTTAGTTTTATTATGTAGGTTTAAAATACGTTTAGATTGTTTACTATTTGGGGGTATTAAATTTTCTGCGCAGAATGGTAAATCATTATGTGCATCATGCAAATTTTCAGGATATTCCAAATCCACTTCTAATACATACCCCTTTTCAGAATTGTTACTTAAAAGGGAACAGTCAAAATATTGAATTTCGTTGTCGTTTAACCATCTAAATCCCCCAATGGCAAACTTTGACTCATACTACAACCGTATAAATTCGTGGCGTCTAAATAAAGTATATATGATGTAGGTTTTTGAAGAATTATAATTAGAAATAAATTTATAATTGGCAATAGACACTATTTTACTACATTGACTAACACCGCCTCGTATGCCTTTTCTAAAGAAATGAAGCATATCTATATCAGTAAGGAACTCAAGCTCACACCTGTCTTACGCAACATGGCATCCCAACTTAATGATGGTGCCGTTACATATTGTGCAGGATCTAGTGTAAATATTTCTAAACAAATTTTGCGAAAGTTTTCAAAAATATTGGCCAATACAGATTTTAGGTATATATCAGAATATTCGCCCAAAGTCTGGCATTGAAAGGTGTGCCAAGTAACATGCGCTCGGCTATAATCCTCCTCGGTAACGCTATCACCACGCAATATATCAAAAAATAAATTTTGTGTAGGTAATTCAGTATCGTTCAAGTTATCCATTGAATTCACATAGGAGTAAGGGAAAACTCCTTTGCGACGTATTAAATCAAATTTGGATTGATCATTTAAATATTTTTTTATCTCTGAACATTGTTCAGTGTTTGACTTAATTTATCTAAAGAGGCTGGTAAGAAGCGAAATGATTCCAGAAATTTCAATTTTATAAATACATTTTTTTCTGCGCCTTCCTTTCTTTCGACTAAAATGTGTTTTGAAAATGATATATACTTCTTTTTATTTTGCGCTATGACATCAATTTTCTCTTGATTTAAGGTCAATTTTTTAATAAACAAATGCAAATCATAATTTGTTAAATTGTGAAAGAATACTGGAATAAATTTGGGTAATCTGAAGTTTAAATTACAAATGGAGTGAGCTGCATGCCGGTAATTCCCAGTTAAGGGACAATGATCACGGACTTTCTGATTACTTTCAGTAAAAACCTTATTACAAATGTAACATGTACTACTATTGATAAAATCCGTCAGTTGACGCTCTGAAAGAGATCAGTTTAATATTTTTCATGTGTTTATCATATAAATTGTGCACACATTCTTCTAATTTCTGTATAAAAACATGAGCTGCATCTAAACCGCGGTAATGAACTAGTCTCGATGCGGAATCGGCAAAGCCACATTTTACATAAAAACAAAATGAATAGGGTTGGTGTTCATACGTTTTTACAGTAAATGAGTTACAGTAAATGAATTGTCTTCTTTAGATTGCGCGTGATAGATAGGTTTTAAAATGCTTTCGAAATCCGCATATATTACAAATGGCACTGTTAATTGTTTCTGAAAGTTGACAAATTTGAGAACATTGTCAGGAATGCTTTCACCGAATTTATTTATCACAAAATTTGTTGTTGGCAATTGTGTGCATATAAAATTACAATCATGTTTTTCATGAAGGCGTAATTCCTCGCGCGTTCGAAAAAAGTAGAGACAGCCGTTACAAATAAACATTTGTCCATTAAGCTTAGATCTCTGTTTAGAAACTAATCTTGACAAATCTTTAATGAAACAATAATGATTATTTTCACCATCATCCGTAATAAGCAAGAGATTAAAGTGAGTATTTTGTAAAGTTCTGGTAAAGTATAGTGGACTGACAATTTCACAAATAATTTTACCATCTTTAAATTGATTATTGACACCAAATACATTTATTGAAATATTGCTTAGTTTTTCAAACTTGGGTATGTCTTTTAATTTAACTGGAAAATCAATACCTTCAAAGTTCAATAGAGTGGAATAATATGATGATACTCTCTGGGGGAGTCCTGTTGGTGGAAAAATTGCTGTGTTGACGGACCACGCAAAGCACATTTGATCATGATTGCATATATTCACAACAGCCTTTTTTGCTTCAATCTGTTTTGGCAATTTTATGTAGGATGAAGCAAAAAGCGGATTATATTTATTTATATTCACTTCCAAGTGCATAATTTGTTGTAGGCTCCATCCTGAAAATATATTATAAGAAAGAGAAAATTATGTAATTTTGATAATATACCTGAATCCTTTTCTTGCATATGAGAGGCTTTCTCCATAATATCCCCAATACATTTTTTTATATTTCCGTTAAATTAGTGGAGATAGTCAAAATTTTAGTTTTAGTGTTAAACGATTTGAGATCAAATATATCTTTTTCGGGTATGATGTACATTGAAAATAACTCTAAATGTATTTTCAGTGCACGATACTGTTTAATATAGTCGGTAATAACTGAAAATATTTTGTCTTTGATGTCTTCGAAAAATTCAACGTGATCGATATAATGTGTAGTGGAGAAACGATAGCTTGAAATTCGACACTTAAATGCACTGTTGACTCTTTCAACACATTCGCCCAGAGTATGTAAAGTCTTTTTCTTGTGTACGTTACTTCTAATATGACCATTTAAGTAGTTTCTTTGAATTTTAACATTCAGGACACTCAGTTAAGTTATCATGGACATTTGACGGACCCGGTGGATTTATGATTTCATCTTTTATTTCATCATCACACTGTACATGTGAAATTTTCTGTCTTTTTCTCAGGTATAGTTTCGTGATATCTATATGGGCAACTTCCTCTCTCATGGCGTAACAAACTGCTTTTTGAGGAAAAAAATTTATGACATCGAAGGCACTGCATTTTATCACAGTTTGCTAAACTATTCTACTGAACCACTGAACAATAGCAACTAACTATATTTCAGCTAAATCTGAAATTAATACTTACTTTGCATACGATTCAACATGCTTATATACGAGGTAAAACAAAGAAAGTTGTTTACCAGAGAATCACAATAAGCCAGTTTAATCGGTCTTACAAATTATGTAACTGGATTAACAGGTTTCGGAGTATGCTTCAACCGAAAAAGTCACTAGACTTTTAATATTACCTTAAAAAGTATATTGACCTCTGAGTGTCTGTGACCTTCAAAACTGGTTAGTTCCGCCTATTTGACCTAGAAAGACAGTTTTCTAACCTTGGGAAATAAATGGTGCTTTTAAGGTCACGTTTTTCAAAATTTTTCAACCAGCTTACTTGAGGGTGCGTGGAAAGCATTTTTAAGAAATGAATAGTTTTGGTTACAAGTTTCCAATGCAAATGCTATTTAATGCATGAATTTCATTGGGATTAGACCAACTTTCATCATTTAAATCTTTATTAAATAAAATATCAGTGAAATAAGTATTCACTTTCGATCGCTGCCGACCGTAATTTTTTATTTTATATCAATACCTAAGAAAGTTGTAGTTTCATACTTTATGATATTGAAATAAGTATAATTTTAGGATTTCGTTTTTTACTTTGGCACAAGCTTCTGTAGTACATTTTAATTAGAAATAAATGATCTTGAAAACCGGTATTTATCGTGTAAAATAAATAATTAACCATCATATGCACCGACAACACATTTCATGAATTTATCGTACTTAAAGAAATCCTATAAGAGAAAGTATTTATCTCTCCTTTTTAAGAATACCTATGTAAATTTCAAATAAGTTTTAAATTTTTATAATAGTTTTTTCACAAATTAAACACATTTATGGTTGAGTGGAAAAGCAAACCCCTGTCCTACGGACAGACTGATCTCTGCTATTTGTCAGGCAATCACTGGTACAATCACTAACATATTATATTGTAAATTTGTAATCATTTCCTGTCAATAAAATCATTTATTATTATTATTATTATTATACATTGATATTATTTCTGATATTTTTAGTGTCCATTTCAATTAGAAAATAAATGTCGTTGTCGCCCATATGCAATTTATGAAATTTTATAATTTGTAAGGTAGTCTGACAATAAATTGGAAACAAGTTTTCGATAAGCCCCATTTTGATCCACATGGCGATAATTCGACGGATTTACAGTAAGTTACAATTTCACTTTACTATGTTTTATTATGTATTTGAGAACAAATATTTTACATCATCTGCGTATTATAACGAGAGTAATTAATTTTACAAGAAGTGACATCTAGTTCAGTAACTTCGGAATAATGTCATATTGAACGGATTTCGTTCATTTTTGGCAGTATAATAGTAAAAGCAAAATCGAATTTTAAGAAGAAAAGGTTCTATGCAATTTTTCACACAAAATGATAGTTTTTAAGTTATAACGACTTAAAAATTGCGATTTTAACTAAAGAAAAAAAAAGGTATTTCCAAACGGTTTTCGTCAAGTATCTCGAAAACTATTACTTTATCGAAAAAATGTTACAGACCAATTACAGAAAGTACAAACTGAGAATTAATTATATTTTTTGTTTATTGATGTAGGATTAATAATTTCGGAGATATTTAAGTGTATATTTGGTATCAAAACTTTTCTGCGAAGTATTTACTATTAGACTGCCAAAAATGAACGAAATCCGTCCAATGTGACATTATTCCGAAGTTTTGCTTATTTTTTACCTCTAGGTACTGTACTAATCATTAAGTTCGGTAAAAATAAACATAAGTGTGGTTGTAATTTCTTGACTACTAATTAGCAACTTGCAAATATGCTGCATAATAAGATCAGAGGATCGAAAGAAGAATGTACCAGGTACCAGGTAGATGATGGTACGGTGACCACTCTCTCAGCTTGTCTTGTATTTATTTTAAACACAGAACACGAAAGTCGTTAAGAATATAGAATGCGAATACCCTGTGTTAGCCTTTAAAGCCTTGCATGAATTCTTTATTTTTGTCTGGCTACATAGTACCACTATAACATAACCAGTCTTTCGAGGGAATAAAGAATGTTACCAGCGCTTAAAGCGAAGTCTTTTTTATTTTTGTCCACATAACCCTGAACCGGCACCCGAGCTGATGTGAGTATAACGAGTTTGAAATAATCACGGTACCTGCTAACGATGAAGTTTTTAAGAAAAACTGGTCAGGCGGTGCCGGTGGGGTGACGCTTCGACGGGTTTGCAAGGTTTAATTTGGCTTGAACGGCATGGGTCAGCTTTTGCTAGTCTCCCACCGCATCAGTTTCGGATCGATTATTTAAAGACGATCCCGTGTCTGTAGCATCACAGTTTCCACATAATTTTAAACAGTTTACAACATGAATTCGAAAGTCAAGATGATGTATCCAACAAAGAAGCCAAGCAGACTCAGTATGAGAAAAGAGAAGAGTGATAAGTGTCCCAAGCTGTACGAGGAATCTCCTTTGAAAAGAAAGTTTTGAGGGAATTGAACATGACGAGGTTGGACGACTCCCTCACGTTCTAGTGTTTCGGAGGGCACCTTCTCGGAGGTGCGCCCAATAGTGGATCCTCCAACTTCAGCTACGGCCTCGAAGTGCCGTTTAGTGTTATGGCAGGGTCTGGGATGGGGACCCAAGGGGTATCGGCGTTACCCAAATACGTAGGTTTCGGGCCGGCTACGAGGGATGCCGAAAAAGATGCGCTGCTACATCGAGATGGCTGGCTACCTAAAAAATGTAGCGGATAATGCGGCAGAAGAAACGGTAAAAATGCGCAACGACAAGGATGCCTTTTTGGGGGAAGTGCGGGGGTGCCTTCGCGAGAAGTCTGAAACATATGTGGGTAAGCTTAAAGTGACCAAAAACAAGCTTACCCACAAAATTGTACAACTAAAGCAGTATAGAAAGCAGATAGACACTTTACTAGCTTCTTTAATATGCCAAGAAGACAAAATCGAAAACAATATAAATATGTGCAATATTTTGCAACACACTTCCCTTTCAAGGATGGGGGGTGTTCTACAGACAATAATTCCCTATTCGTGAATGGGTTGTGAAATGAACGATTTTTAGTTGTAGTTTTAATTTTAATTTCTGTATATATGTTTTAGTATGTTAGTATAGAGATATAAGTTTGTAAATATTAATTTTAAAGCTTCGTACAAATCGCCATATTTTTATATTATTAATAAATATTTTATATTTAACTCTGTTTTATTTCTATTTAAGCTGTTTTTTACTGAAAATTATAACCTGGCAAAATAAACACGTAATGTGATAACACATTTTATAAATATGTACTCAAATTTTAAAGTAATACTTAAAAATATTCTGAAATGATATATTTGTAATGTAAATAATGTTACAACATGTTAATTAATTTTGAAATAATAGTTTAATTAACTTTAATACTGTTGACAAATACTCAGTTGACAAGTAAAAATAAGTATAGACTTAACATCTCATTTCATATTTCTAGTAAAAAGTCATATTACGTTCGCAGGACTAGTTATATTTGTTAGTAAATACACACAGCCAATAGCTATAGTATGTTATAGTCCGGCTGAAATTAAGCCAGCCAATCAGAATGCTGCATTTCTCCCCGGCCTAGTATAAATTAAATTGCGACACTGAGACGCCATCAGTCATTCGCAGTGCACTCTCCACGTCGCTTCGGGACTCGATCATTTTCTTTCTGCCACCGAGGGAGCCCACAGCGATAACCCCAGAGGGCCCATATCTATTTCCACCACCGAGGGAGCTCTTTGTAGTAACCCCAGCTGGTCCAACCACATTTTACAACCATAATCGTTACCATACTGATGAAATCTTTCCACGTCAGCTTTTACAGCTAGGAAACCCCAGCTATGTTGGCGAATGACAAGTATTAATCACATCTTTATCTAACAATACGCGAATCGTGAGTTAGGGAAAGTTTTGGCTACCTTACCAACAGGTGAAATTAATATAATATAAGGTATTACTCGACCCGAGTGTTTAAATGAATGAGTGACTCCTTTTCTTTCCTTATCCTACCAGAGCTGGGCTCAAACCCCCTCAGCTCGCAGGAGGACAAGCTGTCAGAAGAAATAAATATTTAAAACGAGCATAGGGCCTCGCAACGTCTGTTTATTTCCCAAAGTGATTTTAAAACAAAGTGCTTTCTACACCGGACATACAAGGTAAAGAACCACTACAAACTTTAACCTGCAGCCCCAGTAATTAGACAGTCAGTGCATTGAACTCTCTGTGGAGGTTCAACTCAAAAAACATTGACCTAGGTCGGGCCATCCGCCTGCCAGCACCTAGTGACATTCTTGTTAAACGAACTCTGCTGAGGTTCGAATCAGGACAAAGACTTTCTTAGTTTGCTAGCCCTCTTCTAGGAAGTCCCTAGTTTAACGTAGAGTCAGTGCCTAGACATTAAGCTACGGAGAAGCCAGCCAGCTGAGCAGAAAGTGAAATTTGTTCATGTACATTTCTTACAGCCAAGTTGCCGAGTTCCAGCCCTGCAGCAAAGGGGGATCGCTTGTGCCGCGCCGATTACTCATCGACTAGCATTCACCAGGCCTCCAGGTGCCTCGTAGAAGTTGACTCGCGTAGATAAGTAGCACAAGCCGTCTTCCCAAATGCACCACTAATAATTCACCAATAAGTCTGTAACTCTTGTATTTTGAAAAAATGTAAACTTTTGTAAAGTGAATTCACCGTTCTGACGAACGCAGAAAGCATCCCCCAGGTGCACACGGCGCCGAAACCATTATTAAAGAAATTAAATTTTTTCGGGTCATCTCTGAAACACGTTTCCGTTGGGGGCCAAACATTAAGCACCGCCTCGGACGTTCTCAATCAAACTCAACACCAACTACGCTTCGTTGTATATGAGTACAAGCACTCACATGCATCAGGACTAGTCTCCCAACGTCAATCCCGCGGGGGTGCGAGCGAATTAATTTTCCTCGCAGCCACAAAGACAATCTTCGACGTACTTTCGAATTTCAACACAAATTTCGTGGTACTTTCGATTTTCACAAAGACAATTTTCAGCGGACTTTCGAAAATTTCGTGTCACTTTCGAATTTTTCTCGGCTTCAATTTCCAAGTGCGGGCCGCGTTTCACCATGTCGCGCGCCAGCAGCAGCACGGACACCGCCCCCATTCATCTAAGAAGAGACTGGCAAAATTTACAGGAAGATCCGGCTCTCCGATTCTTTTTTCGCGACTTGACACCAAGCCCTCAAACCACTGTAGTGACGAGCCCACACAGGAGGCAACATTCTCCGCAAGCACACTCCGGACCCAACGTCCAGGACAGGGAACCAGAAGCACGCGTCGGGCGATCTGGAAGGCATGGAAGCCTGACCCACACGGCGAGGCCAGCTCTCTCTCGCCACAGTGCACAAGGAAACACAGGCCAGAGCCAAGCTGGAGGAATGCAGATGCCGCAAGGTATAAGCTTCGGGAAGGGGCGTGAAACGGCATTCTCTTCGAGCCACAGCGACGCGCCGCTCCGAGGAGTGCACAGCCAGGTGCGTCGGGACGCTAGGGACGCTGAATTGCGAAGGCTCACCCCGGCGCTCTCACCATCAAACCGAAACAACCCCCCTACGTTTTCCCCCCGCCGAAGACAAGTAAAACATAGACTTGGACAACAATAAATTCATAAAAACTATATTGACAGACAACTATTACAAGATCAACTAACTTGATTTTCTATTAATATAAGTACATTACAAAACACAATAGGTGTCACTAGCTTACAATAAACAAGTTAATTTAACGTATCATTAACATTCCCCCTTAAGCTAGGGATACGTCAAAAATAAATAATATACCAATTAAATTTAGTTCAATATCATTCGAGAATTTTATCTTCTAAACCAAGATCTCGAACACACTTGTTGTGTTTGACATTACAAAGTGCTTTTGTTAAAACGTCAGCAATCGTGTCACTTGTGGACATATATAGCAATGTAATTTTGCCACATTTAACTGCTTCACGAGTGAAATGATAACGCACTGAAATATGTTTAGTACGATTATGAAAGATTGCATTTTCAGACAACTTAATAGCACTTTGATTATCGTTGTAAATTATAATCGGCTTCTGAATACATTGTAATTCACATATCAAATTCTGGAGATAAATAGCTTCCTTTACTCTTTCAGATAAGGCCATGTACTCTGATTCAGTATTTGATAGTGCAACTGATTTCTGCTTTCTACTACCCCAGGAAATTGGTGTGCCAGCAAACTTGAAAACAAATCCACTATAAGAATGTCTATCGGTTGCATCACTGCCCCAGTCTGCATCTACAAAACCAGTCATACAATCTTCGGTTGATTTAAATGACAAACATTTATCCATTGTTCCCTTTAAATATCTTAAAACGCGCTTAGCGTGCTTCCAATGTTCTATTGTAAAACATGAATTAAACTGACTTAACATACTGACCGAATAACCTATATCTGGACGTGTGCATGTTGCAAGATACATCAGTGATCCTATGAGACATTGATAAGGTACATCAGGCTTGACTGAAACATCAGATTTAGACAACTTTAAATTTTCTTCCATAGGAGTTCTTGCTACCTTCGACTCTGACATTTTAAATTTGTCTAATAGTTCCATGATATAATGACTCACATAAATCGTTCCTGTTGACTTATCCCTAGATATTTTCATATCCAGACAGAATTTGGCTTCACCTAGATCTTGAATTTTAAATGTTTTCATTAGTTCTTGCTTTAAAAAATTTGCTTCTTCATTATTATTCGAGAACACAAGAAAATCATCTACATACAATGCTATAATTAGAACTTTGTCCTCTGATATCTTGAAATTGACACATGGTTCATGTTCCGACTGTTGCAAACCTAATTCGACTAAGACATTATGAATTCTTTTGTTCCACATCCTCGAAGCTTGCTTTAAACCGTAAATAGCTTTCTATAAAAGACAAACTTTATTTTCGAAACCTTTTTGAACAAATTCTTCAGGTTGAGACATAAATACGGTTTCTTCCAAGAAACCATTCAAGAAAGCAGTTTTTACGTCAAGATGACTAATATCCAAGTTCATCTTTGCAGCCATCCCGAACAATAGTCTGACTGTTTCTCGTCTAACCACCGGTGAAAAAGTCTCATCATAGTCTACACCTGCTTGCTGTGTAAACCCCCTTGCTACGAGTCTAGCCTTATATCGATTTGATTTTCCATCAACTCCTCTTTTTAGTTTAAAAACCCACTTTGAAGATACTATATTTTGATCGTTGGTTTGTCAACTAATACCCACACTTTATTTTCTAGAAGGGAATCGTACTCCTCCAACATGGCTTCGTGCCATTGTTCACGATCACTTCTTGTCATAGCATCGTAAACGGAAGTAGGACAGTATAAACATTATAAGCATCACTGACAGTATATGACAAAAGACCATGATAGTCCGTCTTCTTTCTGTCACGCAAAGAATACCTTCTAGGAGCTGCCGCATTTTCGACTTCTTCAGATTCTTCCGAGACCAGTTCAATTTCAGAAATCATTTCTTTCTCGTCATTTTTACCTTGGACATTATCATTTGAACTACTTTGTACCAACTCGTCTGAAGACAACCAATGATCCACAGGTGTTACAGAAGTACACAACTTGTCACATGCATTTGATTTTGTTGCTTCTTTACTGTGTTCTTCGAGAAATATAACATCACGTGCTTTGATAATATTGTTATGTTTATCCAACAATCGATAACCCTTTGATTCCGTACAATATCCAACCATATTGTGTTCCTCACTTTTTGCATCCCATTTCCGTCTCTTTACTTTAGGGATATGTACCATCACCCTAGAGCCAAAAATTCGCAGATGACTTAAATCAGGTTTCATACCTGTCCACATCTCTTCGGGGGTTTTTCCTAAAACAGCAGCATGAGGAGGACGGTTCTTTAAGTATACTGCAGTGTTGCTGGCCTCAGCCCAAAATTATTTAGAACATTTAGCATCTTGCATCATAGCTAGCGCTTTTTCAAAAATAGATCTATTAGTTCTCTCCGCTACACCATTTTGCTGTGGTGTGTGAGAAATAGTGGTTCGATGTTTGATAACATGTTTAAGAAGAAATTCTCTAAACTGATGATTAATGTACTCACCGCCATTATCTGACCTCAATACTTTAATCGACTTATCAATTTCATTTTCAACAGTAGCTTTAAATTCAACAAACTTCTTAAAAACCTCGTTCTTCTCTTTGAGGAAGTACACAAAGATTTTTCTTGAAAAATCATCAATGAAAATAAGCATATATCGACATCCGCCAAATGATTTTTCCTCCATAGGTCCACAAAGATCAGTACGTACCAATTGAAGCAGATCAGTGGCTCGCTTGCCACTCCATTTAAAAGATTGTTTGGCATGCTTTCCTTGAATGCAAGACACACATGGGCTAGTATTCGAATTACTGAAATTCACACCATTTACAATCATTTTAATTTGATCCATAGCTTTTCGATTCAAATGACCTAAACGTTTATGCCATAATTCTTGCGATGAATACGTTGTAGATGCACACGCAGCAATTTCAGGTTCATTGATCTCCACTTTACTTTGAATACCTTTTCTCTCTAGTTCGTCTAATTTGTAAACACCATTTACATTTGTAGCTGTAAATCTGACATCACCATATACATTAAAGTCATTTTTGTGATATACTTTACAACCACTATCGGAAAATACAACTATATGGCCCCTTTCAGTCCTTTTTGACACTGACAAAAGATTCGTTGAAAGTTCCGGAACATAGACTACGTTCATGATTGTCTTAATACCTTCCTTTACATGCACAGATACCTCACCAGTACCCTGTGTGAACACATTTTCGTTATTGGCAACGGTAACTTTTAAGTTTAAATTCCCTTGATGGTTTTTCATCCAATCCTGTCTATTTGACATATGACATGTTGCTCCCGAATCCACACACCAACCCTCACTTGGCGTATTATTATTAACACCCAAAGCAAACAACATAGCAGAAGATCCAGACCTCTTGTTGAACTTTTTATTGGTACGGTTATACTTGCTATCGTGTTTTGCAAGTTCAGGACAGTTAGGTCTTATGTGACCAGGATTATGACAATGGTAACATTTACCTTTAAATGTTTTCGAACGTCCATCAGCTACAAACGCTGTTTCTGTAACATCCTTATCTCTACGATGATCCTCCATCAAAAGTTTCGTTTTAACAAATTCGCTAGTTATTTTTTGTCCACTACTTTCAAGTGTCATAACCGACGGATCAAACGACGATGGTAGCCCACTAAGAAGTATGACACCCACAAACTCATCATCGATAGCTGCATCCATATCTGTTAATTTTTGAGATAATGTCATTATTTCTGACACATATTGCGACATATTTGCAAAATTTGCCAGTTTTACTCCAAAAAGTTTCTTTAGCAAAGACAATCGACCAACTAAACCACGATTATCAAAGGTTTTCGCTAGATTATCCCAAGCTTCTTTGGCACTTTTCGCAGTATGCACATGAACATACACACAAGGTTGAACCATCAAACAAATTTTTGCCATTGCTTTCTCATCCTTATTTGGATCTTTAGTTTCTACTGCATCTATTACATAATCCCAAAGGTCTTCATGTTTTAACAACATAGTCATAGCAAACTTCCATGCCGCTAAGCTTTTCAATAGCCGTCAACGCATTTGCACCTCCACTGGCCATGCTTGTCCTATTTTTTTTTTTTTATTTTAAATACCAGATTCACAGCATACGTCTTGGGCCCGTACCTGTAAATACACACAGCCAACAGCTATAGTAAAACATAGACTTGGACAACAATAAATTCATAAAAACTATATTGACAGACAACTATTACAAGATCAACTAACTTGAGTTTCTATTAATATAAGTTCATTACAAAACACAATAGGTGGCACTAGCTTACAATAAATAAGTTAATTTAACGTATTATTAACAATATTTACCACATACTCACCATATAAGAGTTTATTTCATTTACTACTTTTTCAAAATTCCCTTATCGAATAAAAGTGTAGTTCAGACATTCATGGAAAACTAAACTATCTGTAATATCAATTAGTTTAATTTTCAAACTAGTCGATATAAAAGAAATCAATTCTAATTTTTAAAGTGCCTTCTACAATAAAAACGGTAATTACAAATTCGTGAATGTTAATAATAAAAGACAATAAATAGTACGTTTCAGTTTTTATTTAAACTTATATTACAAATATACTCAAATATACATATTATTTCGATGATGTCAAAAATATGATTTTTGTTCTACCTGATTTGAAAATTATTTATTTTCTAAACTAATAAATGTTTACCTGTCTGATACAAATATTAATAAAAAGTACTATAAATATTACTTATTATATTTAAAACTAAGAGGATGTATAAAACACAACTGATTTTCTTAGAACATCTAGTAGATGTTGATTTGTGAGAAGACGCAACTACCGTCAATTTATTGGGGTATGAAGTCATCATACCAGACTCTACAGCTGTTGCAAATGAATCCTCCTTCATAGTATTTAAATCGAATTTTTCTTTGATTAACTTCGCATACAAGCAATTCTTACTATATTTCAAATGATCTTTAATGGCCATGTCATCAATTATCCATCTATGAATTTCTACTTTGCACCAGAAACATCGCACAATATCACTTTCACCTGTATAGTAAAAACCTGCTAATGCAATCTCAACAGGGGGTAAAACACCAGCCCATCCATCGAATGACATTAAACGTTCATCAAATGTATTATATGAGAGATAACTATATATGCCTGAAAGATCTTCAGCGCACATTGCTTATGTGAGAAGGAAATTTATTTGGTATAAGGGGTAACTTGAGCGACAGTAATAAAGAGCAAAATAATTGTGTAAAATTTCTTAAGTGATAAATTGATTTCGTGCGAAGAGAATGTCTCGTTGGAGAAAGTGGGCTTGTTGGAGCGAGTGGAGGTATATACTAAACCTGATGGATGTTTAGCAGCATACTTTTTATCGATAAGAATTCTAGAACACCTCCCACCACAATTAGGGCATTTATTTATCGATGAGAGAAGTAGAACACCCCCACCACAATTAGGGCATTTATTTATCAATGAGAGACAAGGGCGGATCCAGAAAGGTAACTGGGGGGGGGGGGGGGCACTAACATTTACAAAAAATGGGGGGGTTAAATGAAAATCCAAAAAAAATTTTCGGCTCATGGGAGGAGATACAAATTAAAACCCGGACACAAATTTTTTCCCCTCATACACGGGAGTGCTATTAGAAATCCAACAAATTTTTTTTCACCTCGTGCGAAGAAAAACAAAAATTTTCGCCTTGAAAAAGTAACGAAGACTCTTCTCGGGGGGGGATTGCCCCTACTGCCCCCCCCCCCCCCTGGATCCGCCCTTGATGAGAGAACTAGAACACCCCCACCACACCACCCCCCTCCCATTCTTCTCCTACTTATAATTACATAGAAAAATTTAATAACAACTTCTTACATGCGATATACAGCAACAGTAGATTTTCCGTATTTTTAAAAATTGCTTTAGTAGATTTTTAGTAGATTCAAACACAAAAATTAGTCGATTGACACGAAAAAATGTGGTAACGCTGATTCTAGATCTGTGAGTTGTGAGTAACCTCAAACTTTTAGTATATATCTTTACTTTTTCTCAACATATTTGTGTGTGTTGTAATTATATTTATCTGTCCTTTGGTGAAGGTAAGATAATTGTTTTATCGCTGATGCCAGGATTTCACCAACCACGCAAAAAGTTTGCAAACTCTATCATACATGACAAATATTCAGTGGAGATGAAATCGAGCACGTTGTCAGTAAACGTTTTCGAAAGTTTGGTGTTCCGAGCAATGTCATTACTTCAAGGGAAAGGACCCCGCACGTTTTATATGGTGGAAATCGGTCTTCCGGTGAAATTGACTGAAAATTTGGGAAATGGTTCATTTTGTATCCCTGATCAAAAGTCCCAATGGGGCCAAAGCTTGAAATGTCCATTTTTAGGCAGTACGGCCGTTTTTAAGGGGCAAAAATGGCAAAAATTCAATTTTTTTATGTATTGTGTTTAATTCTTGAATAGTCTCCTGAGTTGCTATATTATTGAGATACTTTGCATGTGTATGTGTTTTTTTGAGTCTATGTGTGAGTTTGTATTTTTGTATGTGTGCGTGTGCGTGGGAATACATGTATGCAGGAATGAATGTTTGTTGCATTCA
The DNA here is from genome assembly GCA_936432065.2 of Rutpela maculata. Taxonomy (NCBI): domain Eukaryota; kingdom Metazoa; phylum Arthropoda; class Insecta; order Coleoptera; family Cerambycidae; genus Rutpela; species Rutpela maculata. Next base: position 86,263,929 of record OW386292.2, read on the forward strand.
TTAACTACAATATACATAGATACGATAGTTGCGATTCATGCATTGCCCATGTGTGAATCACAAATACAACCTGGGACTAACCTAACCTAAAAAGTGTGACATTTCAACCCCCCCCCCCCCCCCCTTAAATGTGCCATTAATACATGTATTAAAAAAAGTAAAGCTATATTAACATAAACCAGTAGATCATGGTATTACCGCTGACATTAGAGTCACCCAATGTGCACCACGAGGAGGTTGCCAAGTCGCATTTTGCACATTATTTGGCCCTGAAAAGGGCCGATTGTTCAATGTAATTAAAAATGTTTAAGTTTTTTTTTGTAAAATAGTTTTTATGTACTGATTTTTGACAAAGTGGTAGTCATATATAAATATAGATTTGCGTCTTTTTAGTAATCAAAGCATTATTATTTTTGTTATTTAGAAATGTTCGTGGGCACGATTTTATTGTGTTTATTATTTGTGTGTTTGTGTATAATGTTTGCCAGAGATAAGGGCCCCACGAGTCGTCAGCTTCGCGGTATTTAATGACTCCAAACCCTCTCTGTCTCAACATTTGTGTTATATTCCCACGCACACGTACCCATACAAAAATACAAACTCACACATAGGCTTAAAAAAAACACATACACATGCAAAGTATCTCAATAATATAGCAACTCAGGAGACTATTCAAGAATTAAACACAGTACATAAAAAATTGAATTTTTGCCGTTTTTGCCCCTTAAAAACGGCCGTACTGCCTAAAGATGGGCATTTCAAGCTTTGACCCCATTGAGACTTTTGATCAGGGATACAAAATGAGCGATTTCCCAAATTTTCAGTCAATTTCACCGGAAGACCGATTTCCATATAAAACGTGCGGGGTCCTTTGCAGTATCTATGCATAACATGCACATTGATTGGAGACGCAGTTCAGACTAGTCACCGTGCGTGCTTTTATTCAATCGTACTTTATATAGGGCCGTTTTCGTTTTCATAGTTAACATTTAAATGAATGAATTCGGTACAATATTGAGTTAAAAAATACAGTCATAATTTCAAGTATTTTTTTGCCGCGCTCTTGTCTGTGAATTATTTTGCGTACGCGCATGGTAGAACCTCCACAAATGCTACCGAATTCAGTATTTGCCCAGTGATACGCAGGTATCTAATAACATTTTCACAAACGATAAAAAATTTGGCAAATGTTCAAAATATTTGTTTGGTGGATTCCCGAATTAATGATATATATCGATAAAGGTATCGATTAGATTATCGGTATACAAAAATCAAATTTACATAGATATTACTTGATATTTTTTGAATATTTTTTGAATATTTTTTGTTACTGTTTTGTTTTTCTAAGGAGCACGTTGTGTAAAGTAAAGACATTAGGCAATTGAAAATAAAAGATGATTTGCTTAAGATCAGTATTACACTTTTACGAAGAATTATTTTTTCTGCTGAAATCAAAAATAAGAAAAATTACAATATTGTAGTATAGGAAATAGCGTGCAAATTCGACGACGAGTGGTTACCGTCTGCCAGTCGGTTAGCGCGCGCGCCGTTCGGAATTTTCGTCTGCCAGCGTAATTGGGGTATGTGAAGTACATATACTAACTACCTATGCGGACAGATATCGATAATCATTCGATTTAAAAATAAATGCCCCCCCTCCCCATCCCCCCACCATACCAAAAAGTTCCAGAGAGAAAAAACTTTTGTATTTATATGGTCTCTTCGATTACCGACTGGCAGACGGTAACCACTCGTCGTCGAATTTGCACGCTATTTCCTAGACCGGTACTCCTAAAATATGAAATTTTTAGTGAAAAGCAGTTTTGAATTATTATTTTTTAATTAATCTGCGTATTTAAGCTTGCTTTCGGTTAAATTCACATATTATATCAATTTTATGAACGATTCATATATTTTACCATAAGTTTGACACTGTTTATGACAAGACAGCAAAACTAGTTATCAGAAATAACTTTCTGTTTGTCAATATGTTTTGTCAATAAGACTTAAAAAAAAAATGGTGATAAAAGTGATAACTTTTATACAATATTAAAACAGAAGTAACGAATATCCATCTACCTTTTATGCACTAAAATAATTTTACATTTTAGGATTTTTTATTTAAAGAAAGTAAGGGTACGTTATTTATTACAGCTTAGAAAAATCTAATATTTAATGTCATTATAAATATAATATATACCATTTTTATCTTCATACGTTGAACGGGAACAAAAATATTAAAAGAAAAGACAAAAAAGTTTTCCTCGCGTTGTAAAAGGGAGCATTTGCTAATTCTGGTTTAAATGAACTTTTTGTCATAAATTCGTGAGAAGGTCTTCCCAAATAATCGAAGAAATTCGATGTGTTATGTTTAAGCTGATTTACCCATTTCGCGAACTGAGCAATCTGGACTTACTCAAATGCCGAATATGCGTTATACGTTCGTCGTTTTTGCAAGTGTCAGCTTGTTATTATTAGTAAAACGAGGAAGCAAGTGATGTTATTTGTCTTGCGTGAGTCTAGCGGTAAACTGTAGAGCTTTCATCATTAGTTTTGTGTTAAAATTTGTGTTTTAAGTGTAAATTTAATGACTGAAACAGTGAAATCCTCCGTAAATAAATCTGAATTCTATGGCAAAGTGTCACTGTATATTGATAAGCCGAATAATAATTTTACTTCGCCTTTATCCGAACAAAAATATAAAGAAAGTATACGTGAAGTGAAAGAAAGTCTGTTTAAAAAAAATAATAATGAAAAACTAACTGTATTGGATTATCGTAGATTAAACAGATTTCAGATCTTTAGCATTGGGGGAATGGAAAAATTAATACAGCAGAGATATGATGAGACAGATATTATAAAATATTATATTAAAGTGCCAGAATTATATCATGTTCTTGAAAAAGCTCATCAGGACACTGGACACAAACGAACACTCGGCATGGAAAAGGAGTTGAATAAAAGGTATTGCAATATTAGTAAAAGCATTATTGATGAATATCTGAAATTATGTTTACAATGTCAATTAAAGAAAAAAGCTTAAGAAAAAAGGAGTGGTTACAAAGACACTTATATCCAATCAATTTAATAAAAGAGGTCAAGTTGATCAAGATATGCAATCTGAAAAAGATGGAGAATTTAAGTTTATATTAATTATCAAATCACCAAATTTGTGGTTCTCCGACCTTTAAAAATAAAGAGGGCTGAAGAAGTAGCTTATAACTTAATGGACATATATTGCAAAATTGATGCACCATGCCTACTTCATAGTAATAATAGGAGGGAATTCGTAAATGCAGTAATCACTAACTTAGCAGATATGTTTGACGCAAAAATTGTTCACGGAAAACCACGCCATTCCCAGAGAGCGAATCAAGACGTTCGTGATATTAGTTGCTTGGATAAATGAAAATAATTCAACCAAATGGTCTGAGGGCCTACGATTCGTTCAGATGAAAAGTATTCAAAGAACTCCGTATGAGGCCTTATTTGGAGTTTACGTGATAAATGGTCTTAAGGACTCTGACTTACCACTACAAATTGTTGAAAAATTGCAAGGAGAGAAAGATATAGAGAAATTATTACTGGAAGAATATACGGAGAATATGTAACGAATCCAGCAGACTCTTTTACTGTTGAACCTTAAAATGAAGCAAATGAAGAAACAATAGCTACTACTGAAAATACCATGCAAGTATCAACTGAACAAAATGAAACTGGTAATTCAGGAGACGGGGACGAATGTATTACTAAAAATTTGAACGCAGACCTGCAACATGAAACGGGCGATTTTGAAGACAATTTAAGAAACACCCAGGAGGTCGCCAGTGTCGGTTAAGTTTATCCATTTAGGCCTAACTTAAAATATCGAGTCAGATTTTTAGTATAGATTTTTATTTAATATATATTATTTTGTGTTAGAGAACTTAATGCTCGGACAAAATTAATCGAGTAAAATAGAACTGCCAGTGCACATGGATTAAAAAGGCAGGCAGACAAAATGTTAAGCTTTACTGCAAAAAAATTCCCTTTAGTATCTGCTGGAGAGCATGTGATTATAAAAATTCCTGATGAAGATAGAGGACGCGCGGCACCTAGAAATATTTTGGCTGTGGTCATGTCTGAAGAAAATGGGTTTTATAAATTAGGTACACCTAATGGCGTTTTGGAGAAAATGTATACTAGAAACGACTTTCAGGTTAGTAATATTTTCATTTTTGCGTAATGGTTTGGTGTACTTAAGCACAAATCTCTCTTACAGTAGTTGTCCCAAAGTAAATTTATAACTGCAGATATTACATCAACGTCATCTTCAATGAGACAGATCGCTGCTAAGGAAACTAGGTCCAGACAAGAGTTTATAAGGTGTGATTGCAAGAAACATTGCCGAAATAAAAAGTGTAAATGTGTGTCAAGCAATATGTTGTGTCATGGTAGTTCTTCTTGTTGCAATAAATAAATTAATATTAATTGCAACAAGAAGTTCTGTTTAAGAAATTTGTATTTACATAATAAGCTATTTCTGAGAAAGAAACGTTGCTTTTCATGATAAATAGTATTTTTGTTGTTATGCTCGCTTCCTGAGCATTTCTTAATTGCACAATCGGCGAATTGTAAAAATAAAAACAATTACTTGCCAAAACATATTCATATTCGGCATCTGAGTAATAGCCCACAGAAATTAGTCAAAAAAAAACGAAGAAACCTAGACAAAATTAGTAAAATCTGAATTTTTACACAGACGTTCTTTGAGGTGTCCCAAACTCAAATCCACAAAAATCACAACATGGCTCAAAAGTTTTTTGCAAATATCTCGCGTCCTATGCATCGGATGGCCATAAAGTCAATGTGGAAGTTGTAGAGAATTAAATTATCTACAAGTTGTCTTTTCTATTTTTACCCCCTCCCTTTTCGAGATATTCAAGGTCAAAGTTTCAAAAACGTGTTTTTTCGCGAATATCCCGCGTCAAAAAAATCGGACAGCAATAAAGTTAACATGAAAGTTGTAGATAATTCAATTATCTACAAGATTGGTATTTTGCATTTTTTTCCAAAACCTCTCCCTTTTCGAGATATTCAAGGTCGAAGTTAAAAAAGAACGGACTTCGTCGCGGTCTAATGCATAGGGAGCGAGATATTCGTGGAATCTACATGCAAGAAACAGTTTTTTTACACTTCGTCCTTGAATATATTTTGAAAAGGGCGAGCCTTTGGGAAAAATGCAAAATACCAATCTTGTAGATAATTGAATTCTCTACTATTTTCATTTTAACTTTATTGCTGTCCGATTTTTTTGACGCGAGATATTCGCGAAAAACCACGTTTTTGAAACTTTGACGTTGAATATCTCGAAAAGGGAGGTAGGGGGGTGGGAAAGAATAAAAAAGACAACTTGTAGATAATTTACTTCTCTACAACTTTCACATTGATCTCATGAGCATCCGATGCATAGAACGCGAGATATTTGCCAAAAACTTTGACCTTCAATACCTTGGGTAGCCATGTTGAGATTTTTGTGATTTTTGTGGATTTGGATTTGGGACACCTCAAAGAACTTCTGTGCAAAAATTCAGATTTTTACTAATTTTGTCTATGTGAAATGCTAATTTCTGTGGGCTATAAGTCCAGATTGCTCAGTTCGCGAAATGGGTAAATCAGCTTAAACAGATTCTGAAATAGAACATATTTCCGGCAACTGATCAATTGGCTTTGATCATATCGCGAATTGAGTATTAATTTCGGCGAATGAGCGAATTTGGCATATGAGTCTAACAGCAATATTATTAAAAAATTAAAAGCATTTATTTTTCTAAAAAATGTACCTTTCTAAAAGACATTTAAAAAAGCTACTAAAAAAATGTTTATAATTAGTTTATAATTGCTTTAATTATTTTCATTAAAACTGAAGTGATATTCTCTACACCTAAATTATTTCATATTCATATTGTTATTGCAGGTAGATCCAGTAGCTCTGCAAATTATGGAGGAGAGCATTTTAAAAAAGTGGATACCAAGATATTGTGATAGGTTAGCCGTTCCTACTTATTGTAAGAAGAAAATCTGTCCCAAAAAATATAACCTAATTGAAAAATTGAGACTAATGATTTCTCAGAGAGGTGCCCAAACAAGGAATGTTGAAGGAAAGGAAGATATCACCAAGAAAAACAAATTATCGATAAAAACTAAGAGAACAATTGAAGTAGGCTGGTTATATTTTAATGAAAAGGAAAACAAAACGAGACAGGCAAGAAGAGATCAAGGGCGTGGAACTAGAAAAATTGAAATAGAAAAGGCAAGCCCCTGCATAGAAGACAAGCACCTGCACAGAAGACACGGACCTGCATAGAAGACAAGTACCTGCAGAGAAGTCCTTGGTAAGGCAAAAGATCTTTTTTCCCGAATCCAGTATCATCGAAAGAACGCTTACAACAATTTAATATTGCCCTACTTGATTTTTAATATAACCGTATCGACTCATCTTTAACAATTCAAGACATGTTTGAAGCCACAGGTTGTAGGTTAAAATCTTATACATCAACTGAAAGGAAGGATTCTCAGATTACATCAGACGATGAAGACTTGCAATCTACCATTAGATAGACCAAGATTTCTAATAACATTATTAAGTTTATCATTTCACAAAATAATGGAAGTTTTAGTTCTTATCGAACACTCACATTCACTATCTTCATATTCACTGTCATCTTCTTTACTTTCGGAACAATCAGTTTTCATTTACCCTTTTTTAGCATTAATTCCGGAAACATTTATATATACAGCGTGTCGCACTTTTCATGGAGCCACCCCCCATATCTAGCTTATCTGATATCCGAATTTTTGAATATATACCTATAAAGTGAGTCTTTAGACGTAACCGCATTTGATTTTAGTCAGAGGCGTCTGATTCTACGATGTAGAAGAGAGGTCGATTTTCAAAAAAAAAGTATTAGCGATTTTTTTAGAAAAAAACTAGTAAGATATTCTTAATCAGCACCTTTAGAAACCCATTTGTACAAGATTACAACGTAGTGGGTTCAAAGGTGTTTGAGATAGAGGCCATCAAAAAAGCAATTTTTTTGAACTAAAAATTATTTTTATCTGCAAAAGGGATTCTCAAACGAAAAAAAATTATTCTTCATTTTTTGTTCAGAATAATGTATTGTACTAGTTTGAATTGATTTTACAACAAAATAATTATTTATTTAAATAAGGCAAAAATTAAAAAATAAAATAAATGAAACTAAAATAAATAAATAAATAAATAAAACCAATTGACACTCGCAATAACTTTTGATTTCATGGCTTACTTAGGTCTTTTTTGAAGATTATTCATTAGAAAACTGTTAAGCATGTACGAATTAGAATTTTGCCTTATTAAATAAATAATTATTTTACTATAAAATCAATTAGCACAATACATTATTCTGAACAAAAAATTAAGAATACATTTTTTCATTTGAGAATCCGTTTTACAGGTAAAAATTATTTTTACTTGAAAAAATTGTTTTTTTGACGGCCCCTATCTCAAACACTTTTGAACCCACTATGATGTAATCTTGTACAAAGGGGTTTCTAAAGGTGCTGATTAAGAATATCTCACTAGTTTTTTTACTGAAAAAATCGCTAATATATTTTTTCGAAAATCGACCCCCTTTTTCCATTCAAGAATCGAACGCCTCTGACTAAAATCAAATGTGGTTACGTCTAAAGACTCATTTTATAGGTATATATTCACCACCAAGATTTCAAAATATTCGGATATCAGATGAGCGAGATATGAGGGTGGCTCCATGAAAAGTGCGACACGCTGTATATATATTACAGAACGTAGAAACGTACCGGAACAGAAACGTTCTAGTGAATATTATTATTTTTTTCCTTTTGTAAAATTGTGAATTGTCTTAAGACTGATTAAAGAAATAAAAATGAGTTCAATTCAAACATTATTAAATGGAGAACTAAGCCTGATTTATATTGTTATGAATTTTAGTAGAAATTTTTACCAAAGTTTTGAATCGTACGAAAGCGTATTTTTTTCTTAAATTCCGACTTCAAACTCGGAATTTAATTAAATTCTGACTGAACTGGGAATTTAACTAGATTCTGAGTTTGAAGCCGGAATATAACATAATTCCGAGTTTAAACTCGGAATATTGTTAAATTCCGAGTTTAAACTCGGAATTTAACTAAATTCCGAGATCTAAGTCGGAAATTAACAATGTCCTATGTGTACCTATGGGTACACATAGGAGATCAATGGATATGGGGCAGGTGGAAGAAATAGACAATAAAATAAAAGCAGCAACGAATGGTATGAAAACGGAACTGCAAAAAAATGTCGAAGTCCTCATCGTGGAAGGTTTCACAGAAATTGAAGAACATATAAAGAAACAAGATGCAGCACTTACAGAAAAAATAAGTGAACAGGTAGGGAAGTTAAATGAAATGAATACGGAGTTATTAAAGGAAAAACAAGGAGCTTACGCTATGAATGGTAATCAGTCACACACAATCACTCATGCGTGTGGTAAAAATTTATTTTATTTCTATGAAGATAATAGGACACATCCGAAAATCTTCACAACTAGACTACGACAACATATGAAAATTCTTCACCCAAACACGAACCTTAAACAAGTTATTCAGACCATGTTAAGAGGAGATTCAGAAATATGGTATAACGTAGTTGAACAAAATTTCCAAACGCTTGACGAATTTGAAGAACTGGTTATGAAGCAGTATTGGGGAGAATATAATCAACAAAAAGTCAGGCACAACTTGTTCAGTGGCAAAAATATAACGAATACAACGGCATATCCAGAGAAAATTATGTTTTACGGAAAGTATATAACGAGAAACACCTAGAACCTAAATTTACAGAAACGGAGATGGTTCGTCACCTAGCATGACACTTCCCGGATAATATCAACAGTGTCATAATTACGCTTGATTATCTAAGAGAAATTGATGACCACCGTACTGGTTGGAGAAAAAATTACTCACAACAAGAAAATGTAAATTTTGACAATAAAAGCAAGAGGTATGACAACGAACATAAATGGAATTATAATAATAGAAATTTTGAAGACAGAAGGAGGAATTACGACACCGGACAAAATCGTAACTATGGAAATAAAAATTTTGAAGACAGAAAGATGAATCACGAAACCGGACAAAATAGAAATTATGAAAACAGGAATTACAATAACTACCAAAACAACGATAATCAAAATAAGGACCAAAACCAAGAAAGAAGACCACAAACAAATGATGATACCAGAAGAGAGACAAGGACTTATGCACATGTGGTAAACGCCAATATACAAAGAAGCAATGCACAACCAGTACAACGAGAAATGAACAGGATTGAAACGGAAGTTCAAATTAACTCTCATCCTCAGGATTTTTGATTAAAGAAGTTTTAGTTACGAAATATTTTCATGTGCGTGGGTTTATTTCAATGAACAATGAAAACGGAAATAATCAAAAAACGAAAGGAAGTATCTACCAATTGTCAATTTAAATGCGGAAAGTAACAGAATTTTGAAAACAACTTTTAAAATAGAAAATCAATCTTTCAAATGTGAATTATTTACAGCACTTGAGTTGAATTTAAATCATATTTTGAGTAAAGACATTATACTCCTATTGAGGGCTAATAATGATTTGAGGAAACGTTTCCTTAATTTTGAAGGTAGAGCGCTACCTAGGTTAAATAGTAATGCGGTTAATAATAACAATGCGATTATAGATATTGATATAAATGGCAAACGAGCCAATGAGGGATATATAGTGGGAATGAAGTCCACACTAATAAATAATAATGCGGTAATAAATAATAAAGCGGTAATAAATAATAACGAGGGATGTATAATGAGGTCCACATATGTCGTAAATAAAGTGAATAATAATGTTATGATGCCCAAAAAATATGGAATTAAAATATTTACTTAAATATGATAGAATCATTTATGAATTATTACAAAATTATATTTTACTTATTAAATATGAAACTAGGGTAGCGTCAAGCTATTTTCACGACTTACAAATTGTTAAATCAGAATCATTTAAAAGAAAAAATTGTCATAATCTTTACAAAAATAGGAAACAAGTGCAAAATGAAACAAAAAACATGTTACAATTTAATATAGTCAAATTGGAAAAGACAAACTACAAAAGTACGTTTTTAATAATTAGAAAAAAAAATATAATTCAATAGGAATTTGTTTAGTCGTACACATTCAAATTACGTTTAAAAAATCGCAATTTGACTTGCCATTGACTATCATCGTCGTTATTTTGTTTAGAATATTCAAAGGTAAGAAGAAAAAAGAAACAAATAAAACAATCTTCGTAAATTGTTATATCTTTCTGAAGGGCCATACATAGTAAATAAAGTGTAAAGCTGATGTATCCAGAAGATGAAGAAATTCGTGGAAAATTTCATATAGAAATGATTTATCCCTACGTAATTGAAGAAAATAAAACTTCAAATGACCAGTGACAATGTGAATATCCCATCGAGATCTTCAATCTAATGAAATTTTCAAAGTTCTCAAGATTTTCAAATTTTTCAAATTTGATTAGTTGGAGGGGGTAAATGATGTGATATTTGGGTCTCATATAAAAGTAGAGCAACAATTATAAACAATTATATAATGTATAAAGAAAAAACTACGCCACTATTGACATAATTTTGTATTTTAGAATTTTAAATCTAGGTTAACCCCATGTCTTTGAATCGTATATTATGTGAAGAGCATAAACAGTGTGATTTCATTGAGGCGAGTAAAGATGATAATTTTAACTAAAAGGATGAACTAATATTATTAATAATTAAGAAAAGATATAATAAAAGTATATCAGAATAATCAGAAGATGTAAATGAACTTAAAAGAAAAAGAACTCACTGATAAAATAAAAAGTACAAGTTTCTTCAAAAATCACTGATCGGTTATTAGATTTTAATAAGGGAAATTATGGACATTTATCTTATGTTAATTCAGATATAACTATCCCTTAAATTTAGATTCTAGTTTAGTTTTCCTCAGGTAAAAACCACTGGCAGGTATCAAATCTGTTGAGCCACTGGTTCCTTTGAGTTTTAGATAATAAGGAAATTTGTTATGGCACATATTTTGCATTATATAGATGGAAAAGACTTCACTGAAGGTTTTTCAGTAGTTTTTAGGAGCATAAGTGCAAGGGTATAAACAGTACAAGTCGAAGAACTCAAGTGTCAATCCCTGTAAAATTGCTAATAGGATTATAAGAATAGCTAAGATAGAGTTTGTCAGAAAGGTAAACCATCTTAATATTAAGTATTGTATGTAATTTAAGAGTGTATTGTTTAAAAGGTCACCACTTTTGAAGCAGAGCGAATACACACATAAATCAATTGAAATATATGTAGGAATGTTTTAGATAACCTGAGAAATAGTTTTCTATTAATAAAAACGTTGCATAGAGTAAAATAGAGATTAAAATATATTTCAAAAAGTTTATTTAGTGTAAAAAATGTCAAGATATTCAAAAAGATTGTCAGAAAAAGGAGGTAAAAATAAATTGAATTATTATGGATAGTTACATCAAATTGCTAAAATAGAAGAGACATAAAAATTATCTTGTATGAAAACAGGTAAAATAAATATTTTAAAAGCAAACAAAGAAAATTGGTTGAAAGAAATGAAGAATTTGAAATTATCTCGATAAAAAATGGTATAAATTAAAATCAAAATCAAGAAAAACAGAAGAAACTCAAAGAAAAGTAGTATAAAGTAATGACAAAGGCTCAAACAGGAATTAAGTTCCAAAAGTACAAAATACATAACCAAAGATGTCAATGAAATTGTCAAACTGACTTACCTCAAGTAAAACCAAGTAATCCTATATTATTAACCATAACTTTTAGCATCTAATTATCAATATAAAATATCAAAATAACAAAACCAGCACAGGAATTAATCTTTAGCGATCTTGGAATTAGTCAAGATTTTATCACAAACCAGGAGCAAGGTTGGTATGCAGTTGCAGAGGGCGTTTTCAACGATGTTTTAGTGTTCAGTCACTCAGTGATCTGTGCGGAAGTGGAATCCGTGACGCATAACGTCTGGCAATGTCCAAAATTCCAGGTATCTTTTATTATGCATAAATAAAACTGAGATCTCTAGAATTTAAGATTTATTTCATTTCATTTCATACAAATTTTCATTAAATAAATTACAAAGATAATAAATCAAAGGCCAAAGTAGTTTAAAAGATAATTTTAAGTATATGAAAATTGTTAAATATGATAGATGGTTTACCACTGAATAAATTTGTTACTGTTTATTTATTCTGATTATTTCAATTTAAATATTCATCATTACTTGACGAGCTAGCTTACTGAACTCAGCCTGAGAGGGGTTTTTCACATGGTATGTGACTCATGTCAAAAGGGTGTGATATCTGGTATGAAATATTTGTAGATGGTGGCGCCATTAATAAATTTCTATCTGCAATAATTTTACAAATTATATTTTGCAGAAAAATTTCTATTTATATCAGAACTAAATAGACATCACATTTATGGCGCCCAACGTGGGCGTCAGTATTAGCTAGAAGAGTAGTTGTTTTGATTGGTTCTCCAATAATGAGTGTTTTAAAGTATTTACCTAACTAGTATATTAGCGTGCCCAGATTAGGCCAACAGTATACAGAAAGTAGGTATTTTCATAATAAATAGAAAATGTGTAAGTTGTGATTTGCATAATACCTAAATAATATTCTCTAATTAATAATACGATAGTATTCTCACAGTAAATGAAATAATTACTCGTTTAAAATAAAAAAAGGTTAAAAAATAATATTTATTTGCTTTGAAAATTAAATTTGATTGAATTAATTACATGATGCATTCACTTCAATAATTTACTTATTCAAATAAATAGAAACAATATTTCATGCAAGCATATATTTATTTGGATTAAAACAACGTTCATTTCAAACTAATGAAAAAATTTGTTTAGTTTGAGTAAAGAAAGTTTAAAAGTAAAATAATAATACTGCTGTTTTAAAAATTCAGTGTATTTGATTTAATTAGAGAATACATCAGATATATTTAATTTAAAACAAATTATTTTCTTAAATCAAACATTATTTATATCTTAAAATAAGTTGCAAATCGTTTATATTAAAGAAAAGATAAATTTCATTTGTAAACAAATATTTTTCTTGTTTAAAGAATATATTTATTTGCGTATATATGAAACAATGATTTATTTCGATTAAATACATTCTGTGTGATTTAAATAATTTCTTCTTTCTGTCTGTGCGTGTTCCTTGGACCATCTTATGTGAGTGTACTTTGGGCCTGGCTCAAGGTACGCTGAACTGTTAGTGGTTCTACCACATATTATTTATTTATGTTTGTTTTTATTTCATACAGTAGACTTACTAATTTACTGTTTTCTTTTAAACATGCCACGCACTAAAACTGGAGTAAAGAGAAATAAACCCAATATATTAAATATAAACGAAGCAATTGGTTTAGTTGCGTCAAATTCTATTTCAATTCGAGATGCTGCTAGAAGATATCAGATTACACGGACCACTCTTCAAAGGCATGTATGCTCACAAGGCTCGCAGTAGAGGAGAAGCGGCTATAAACTATCAATATGAAAATAAATGTGATGTAAATAAAGTATTTACAGAAATAGCAGAAAAAGAATTATGCAATTATTTAATACGTGCTAGTAAAATGCTTTACGGACTTTCACTAACAGAAGCGAGAAAATTGGCATATGAATATGCCAAAATTAATAAAAAAAAAGGTATTTCTTAACTTGGGATGAGAGGCAGAAAGCAGGGAGAGATTGGTGCAGATACTTTATGCAACAAAATTCATTTCTAGCACTGAGAAAACTACAGTCAACAAGTTTATCTCGTGCAACAAGTTTCAACAGGAACAATGTATCATTGTTTTTTGAAAAACTAAAACATTTGTTAAACAAATATAAATTTCCGCCAGAAAATATTTATAATGTAGATGAAATCGGGATTTTCACGGTACAACAGCCAACTAAAGGTGCGAAACAAGTTGATAGTGTAACCTCTGGGGAAAGGGGAGTAAATATTACTCTTATATGTTGTATAAATGCTTTAGGTAACAGCATTCCACCAATGATGATCTTCCCACGTGTACATTTCAAGGATCATATGTTGAACGGGGCTCCAGCTGGAACTCTAAGTTCTGTTCATGTGAGTGGTTGGTCCAATAGTGAACAATTTTTAAAATTTATGGATCACTTCAAAAAGCACTCCAAACCGTCGACTGAAAATAAAGTTCTTGTAATTCTAGATAACCATGAAAGCCATAATATAACTATAGATATTATTAATTTGGCAAGAGACAGTGGAATCATTTTATTACCTTTCCCGTCCCATACCAGCCATAAGTTGCAGCCGCTCGATCGTGGAGTTTTCGGCCCATTCAAGAAAATCTATAACAGCGCATCCAATAACTGGTTTCGTACCCATCCTGGCAAAGCTATAACCATATATGGCGTGGCTGAACTTGTGGGCTGTTCTTATGCAGATGGATTTAAAATGGGCAATATTCAAGCAGAATTCAAAGCTGCTGGGATATATCCGCGAAATGAGAACATATTTAGGGATGACGAATTTCTTAAGTTCAGATGTCACTGATCGACTTTTGAAAGTAACTCACCCTAATTGTCCACAACCTTCTACTTCTGCTGAACCTAATTTAAATTTAGAAAACACTAATCCAAATCAATTATTATCTACGAATAACTTAGTTTCTCCTCAAGTTATTCGGCCATTCTCGAAAGGACCACCAAGAACTAACCGTAAAAGATAACCTGGTAGATGTAGAATTTTGACAGAAACTACGGAAAAAAATGAAATAATGAAGAAAGCCATGGAGAAAGCAAGAAAGGCAGCAATGAAGCTGAAAAAAAATGCTAAAAAGGTAAAACGTAAGGTGATTGAAACGTCGTCGGAATCGGAAATTGAAATTAGTGAAAGCGATTCTATTGACGACCTAGATTGGCCACCTAAGGATAGTGACTCTATCAGACCTAGAACGTAGCAACAATTTTGAAATCGAAATTAACAAATTTTATGTACTAAACTGGAAGGAAAGAAAACAACTCATTATTATGTAACTGAGGTTATAGGATTAGAAGGCACAGAATTTTAAGTTAAATATCTTAAACGAGTCGGAAATATATTTATTTATGAAGAAGATAAAGTATTCACTACAACTAAGTCAGACTTTGTCGAAATGTTACCTCACCCATCCAATATTGGATCTTCTAACCGTCAGGGTTTTAAAGTTAAATAATATTGAAGACTATTCATACAAATTAGAATAAATAGTTTAGAAAATATAGGAATATTGCCATGATATTTAGGCTACTTAAAACTAAATATTAAACAATAATAAATAATGAAAATGTATTGTTTTATTACATAAAATATCAATAATCGGCATGTATCCTTATCATATAGTAGTCCATGATACACAGCCTAGTGGCTCAAGGTACACAGCATAGGTGTACCTTGAGCCATTTTCCAAAAAAATTTTGATTAATAACAAAAACGACATACAGCTAACTTTAATTGATCTTAATATATAAATGGAATAATGGAACTTGTAGTTGACTAGCGTGTTAGCGTTAATGCCAATTTTCTTCATTTCATATAAATTACAGCCTGAATAAAAAAACAGCCCAAGGTACACCACCTTCCCCTACACCAACTTTGATGTTTCTGACATTGTCAAAATATATTTCAAGTGTGCAAATATAGATAGATTTACACTAGAAAAAAGAGTTGTCCCATTTTTCATTATCCACGACAGTACCTAATCTCTTAATTTATTTTTTTAATGTAAATATACTTGAACAAAATTAGTTGGGCTCTCTGGCGCAGAACCTCATTAAAAATGCACAGTTTGCACCCTTTAGTCATAAATTATTTTTTCCGTTGGATGACGACCCTGTATACTTTTTAACCGCCCCACAAAAAAGAACGTTTTTGAAAAAATTGATCAGTAAATAAAAAGCTTATGAATCATTTTGTAACAAAAATACACGTGAAGAGTGTTGTAATCTTTGGTAAGATTGTAGGTTTAAGTACCGTACTTGCAATTTTATTGATACCATAATATCATATTGACTATCGGAACGTTGGTCAGTATATTATGCAGTATCTTTGTGTTTACAGAATCTTATCAAATGTGGACTTTTCTCTTTTAAGTTATTTAGCTTAAAAGAGACATGACGGAAGGAGAGGCAGACGGACAGACGAACGGATTGACAGAAAAACAGACCCATGACGGACATTTTAAACGTTGTTGTGAATTCTATGACAGCACAGTGATTTTTTTCTCTACGAGCGATATTTACAATTTTTGAAATGTGTCGATGAAATGCAATATTCTTTAGTTTCGTGTTTCAAAAAAGTTTCCGAGTATAATAATAAATACGAAAAAAGCATAACATTTTTTATTTTTCACATGCATAATTTCGATGTCGCTAATGGCTAGAGATATAAGCAAAACATTGAAACGGAGCGCCACTTTTTCCTAGACGACGGCTTGAGATAGAGTTGGAAACTTTTAGTATGTTTAATAGTAAACTTGAATAAACATATCTGCCGAGTTTCAAAACTTTATCAGTTTTTTCCGTTAAACGTCAAAATTTGGATGTGAAAGTGATTTTTTATTTTTAAATAAATTCAATAGAATAGAAAAACAAATAGCATAGATTTGAAATGGATATCAATGAATTCAGAAGAAATCTATAATTTATTGAACAGTTTGAGCCTCCACCTTCCCATTTGAAAAAAAAAACAGTTTTCGATAAAAAAAGTGATTTGTTCAATTTTGGAGGCTTCGTAAATAGTTACTAATAAAATTAACGAAAAATTATATTTTTCCCTTGGACCTTACCTGCCATAGCACAAATTTTGGTATTCCAAAGCACTCTAGACGAATGTTTTAAAATGCTTAAAAAAAACTGAACATAGACTCGTGAAAATACAATGGTATACTCAGAATGTTGTCTTGTAAAAATGTAAAAATATACAGGGATGGAGCACCCTGTTAAAAATCGAAAGTTGCGGTTATTTCCGGGAAAACCGGAAATGGTCTCATACCGTTTTTATGTTTAAAAATCCATTTTTACAGGTAGTTTATGTACCCCAAATTTCAAATGGATAAGTTAAAAAGTAAAGGAAATATAGGAGGAGTCACTAGCCTGTGGCACGTGGTATATAAAGAAACCCAGTTTGTAACTCTTTTTTCTCCTTTTACTTACCTCCCTTTAGTTGGTCGAGTAAGCAAAAAAAAAACTGCACTTTTTGCAGAAGTCACCAAACTTGCTGTGCATCATGTCCAGACCCATTGTCAACATTCAAGAAGGGGGGGAGGGGGGGGCACCTGAAACCTCTCCCTCTAGCAAAATAGCGGTCATGTTTCCCAAAATGGCCCCCATAAAATTTATAAATTTTTTAAATTATTTTAATATAATAAATTTAGGTGCTTAATTATTTGTTTTTATGGATGCTGAATTAAAAAGAGACTCTAAAACGTTGTCAGAAGTCCGTAGGACGAAATATCCAACGTGGCGACCAAAATCAATGCAATAATTGTAACGTGATTTCTTTTTCTTTTTCGGCTAATGAATACTATTTAATGTTTTTCTATAAATTTTAAGTTGTATGATGGAGGTAATAGTTGACTTCTAATTAAAAGTTGTAGTAAATGAAAGACAAATATTTTTAAAGAAACGCCACAAAAACTTGGAAAACAAAGTGAACTGTAAAATATTGGTTGGTATGCAAATCCAATCAAAACTCAGATTCTTCTACAATTCTACATCATCTACGAGCATGTCGTCTATGACCACATCACCTATCACCATATCATGCGGATGCGGAGTATCTTCTTCCGTCTGTCCTTGGCCGAAAATAAAAAGTAAAGCCATCAAACAGTGTGATCATTGGTATCAAAAAAATATTTAGCATGTACCGCTGTCATTTGTGAAATCAATTAATTTGTTTCACGCTGAAAACAAAGAACCTACCTAGTCGTGTTGGTGCAATTTTGCAATTAGCACACAGGAGAGGTAGACATTCTACTAGGGAGCGTCTACAGCTGCAATTTGACCTTGAAGAGTGCGCTGCTTTGCATCTACACATTACAAGATCACGACAGCCCTGCCATTTCGTGGGAAAACATGTCTACTTCACTAGCCAGTTTAACTCAACTTTCGTCCATCCTCAATTATCTGGACTGGGAATGTCCGCATGTGGGTTCATGCACTGACCCCAAATATGGCCGCCCTGATAAACAGCTCTCAAAGCATGCTGTCGGAGTGCTTCTGATGTTGGAGGGAGTCGGTCAGACAGTTTCTCTTCAGCACTAGAAAAAATATGTCTCGCCTTATCCAAAGTCATGCCCAAGGATTTTTTGTGGTACATACAAACTACAAATTGTTCTACCTCATGGAGCACATCCGTTTGAAGTTCTGGAAGTGGACTTGAAATTGCAATAAAAGCAGAAGTAACTTCATCGTAGCACTTCATGTGTTCCAGGTACTGAGTTTACCATGGTATGCAAATGCTGAAACAGTATCACATCCTGTGAATCCTTGGAAGCCCCCCAAACCGACCGATTTTTCTTAACCAAGCGCCAGGGCAATGTTGTGAGCAGGAAAGTATTTCTGTTTCTGTCCAAAGTTCAATGAAGTCCATAGTTCTTCAAAGCAGACTTGGAGGATAGGGACTGTTTTCAAACTTGAAAAAACTTTGCATGTCAAGTTTTCTGTTCATACTAACAGTAAGACAGCTCTGAAAGAGATGTACGGCAGAGTCTGAATAGTGCTTTTTCCAGTACCGTTAATTTTCTTGAGCTTAAAAATTCTCAGTTTATGTGCCTTCATAGGTGAAAAGATGCTCACAGTACAAGTCCTTCAGAAACAAATAATTGACACAGTTCAATATCATTTCGTTCAGAAACTCTCAGCATTTTTGCTGATTCCGCATCAGAAACAGTGCGACAGAGATATTAGGCCATCTGAGGTTTCCTCAAAAGGATTACCAGCATTCTTGAAGCTTGTCTTCAACTTATCTATCTCATCCACAAACTTTTCTTGAAAAGGTACTGTTTGTGTCTAGACCGTAATTTCGTTTGACTTGAATTGATCTATGTATTTCGTGACCTGCCACCTCTGCAATGCAGCTGGATTCTCAAGAATGCCGACAGCATCACCGTCATCTTTTACGTTCTTGTTGTGTTGCTCAATAGCAGAAAAGGGTTTGGGCGACTTCCGTATAACAAAATTTCCTGCCTTAAACTCGGCATGCACTGCTGATGAATGTAATGGAAGCTCCTCCAAGTTCTTTACATGGACGGTCAGCCATCTTGCATAGTGAACATGGTCTAGTAGAAAAAAACACGGCAACGTTGCCTTGATACACTCCTTGAAAATAAATAAAAAAATATAAATAAATTTAAAAAAATCAATTGTTAATGAAATATAAAACTTAAATTTTGTGGCGACCATTTTGGTCGCCATGTCGAATATTTCGTTCTATGGATTTCTGATAACTTTTTGGCCGTTTTTTTAATTCAGCATCCCTAGAAACATATTTCTATACGCCTAAGTTTATTACATTAAAATAATTTAAATTTTATTTGGGCCATTTTGGGGAACATCACCGCCATTTTGTTAGGAGGGTAGGTTGCACGGCAAGTTTGGTGACTTCTGCAAAAAGTGCAGTTTTTTTGTAAAATATGTTGCTTAAACAGACGACTATTTACCGAATAGTGCAGTTGAATTGATTTTTTTCGGCGACAACGTTCCACCTGAAATTTTATTGTTGATTCTTATGTATTATGAAGTAATTACGAAAAAAATATTTGTGCAAAAAATTCCTTGTGCTTCAAAAGTTATATGCACTTTTTGACGCGCATTCACACATTTTCAACTTATCTGCTTAATATATCTCGTACTAGTAATCGGATGGGAATTTTAAAAATACTGACTTATTTGGAATAAAATTCTTAAAAAAATATATGCCTGTCCGATATGTATTGGTCAATCCGCCATCTTGGCAAAAAATATAAAACACCAAGAATGGCCGAAAGAATCAAAATTGAATATATTTTCTATAAGAAGGAGTAATTTCACCAAAGTTGTCAAAAATAAAACTCATTCATGATCAAATATAATGCACCAATCCCGGGCACCGTATGTCAAGTAGAACGGTCAAAGATGGCGGACGAAATAAAATTTTTAATTCTTCGTCAATTATCAAGGAGGCATTGTACGTCACTTTTTTTTCTTTTCGATTGTACATTATTTTATGTACTTTTAGAGGATAGAGTTCATTTTTTTTTAAATTTTTTGCGTCTTTTTATTTTCAAAAAAGTGCACTTTTACAATTTTCCAAAATACGTTTTTTCTGACCTCCCTTTTTTTCACCCAATTCTCATAGAAACAAAATGACATATACTATAGAAAGTCTCATATAACTTCAAAAATTTAATACAAAATGAAACTTCATTAATTTGATAAGGAAATTCATTAAGCATACTCATGGTAATAATAATAATAATATATGAATATATGATCAATAAAATCAGAACCAAGCAGTCAAGACTAGAGTAATATTATTTTTGATGGGTATGCCGATGAATAGAATAGCACTAAGAATAACGAGCGCATTCGTCGTTTAGAAAAAAATGTTTGCGTAGATATATCAATAACAAGTGACTTTATGAAATCCTCGTTTAGTCAAAAGAAAATTCTAGCTAATAGTAAAAATAAGGATTATAAAATTATTGGGCAGAGTTAATAGATAATGACTTAAAATATGAAGAGAAGACGCCGATGCTACGATCGTTAAAACTGCTATTGATTTAAAAACCGAAGACAATCAAGTTATAATAGTTGGTGAAGATATTGACCTTTTGGTTATAATGACTCAACTACTATGGAATCATCATATAAAAAATCTATTTTTACACACCTGAGATTAATAAAATAATTGGCAACATTATGTCGAAAATAGAATGGTCTGCAATTCCACCTACTGAAGATGTAATAGAAAAATGCTGTTTAAGAGTATATTTCCTAGTTCAAAAATGGTAGGTCCTGAGAAAGATCCATTACAATTCGGGTGGCCTTTAAACTGAGAATGGGTTAATGCCTGATGTTACGAGTGAAAGTAATAATGTTCCTAAAAATTTACTAAGTGATATATCTTGTAAATGTAAGAAAGACTGTAAAAATAATCAGTGAAGCTGTAGAAAACTGAATATATAATGTTCTATTTTATGTCTATTGTAAAGGAAATAATTGTGCCAATTCTTCTTCTACCTTTGATGAATCGGCTATCGACGAGGAATGCGGTGAAATTATGGCATATGACGGTAGTGACACTAATTTAATATATTTCATTTCGTTTCAATGAAAACTGGGTAAAAAAGAGGGTCAAAGAAAATGCATTTTTGAAAATTGTAAAAATGCACTTTTTCTGAAATAAAAAAAAGCACTTTTTTGAAAATTAAAAAAATTGAACTCTATTCCCTGAAAGTACATAAAATAACGTACAATCGAAAAGAAAAAAAAGTGACGTACAATGCCTCCTTGACGAAGAATTAAAAATTTTATTTCGTCCGCCACTTGACCGTTCTATTTGACATACGGTGTCCGGGGTTGGTGTATTATATTTGACCATAAATGAGTTTTATTTTTGCCAACTTTGATGAAACTTCTTGTAGAATTTTGATGCTTTCGGCCATTCTTGGTGTTTTCTATTTATTATTTTTTTTCCAATATGGCGGATTGACCAATACATATCGGACAGATCTATATATTTTAAGATTTTTATTCCTAATAAGCCAGTATTTTAAATATTCCCATCCTATTACTAGTACGAGATATATTAAGCAGATAAGTTGAAAACTCGTGAATGCGCGTCAAAAAGTGCATATAATTTTTGACGCACAAGGAATTTTTGGGCACAAATATTTTTTTCGTAATCATGAGGTCATAATACACAAGAATCAACAATAAAATTTCAGGTGGAATGTTGTCACCGAAAAAAATTAAATTAAATCAGTCCGACTGTACTAGAAGGGAAGTATTGTAATTCTGAAAAAATCACCCTCTCGGTGACCATGTAAAATTTCTTCGGATTTTAACGTTTCGGGGTAGGTAGATTATGAAAATTAAAGCCATTTAGTTCCGTCAGTCTGTCAGTACCTATGTTCTTCTGCCTGTCGGTTTGGTGTCTGTCTGTCTGTTGGCGATATTATCTACACAAACACTTGTCGTAGAAGAATAATTTTTAGTAGATAGTTGACGCTATTACCAACGAAAAACTGGATATATCCTTTGAAAAATATACATATAAAAAATATAATTGAGGAAAAAAAATGTTAGGAAGAAAGAAATATTTGGTATGTAATAACAACTGGTAGGGAAGAAAAATATGAAAAATATACAGGGTGGTCACTATAAAAATAATTATGGTGGAAATAATATTCGGAATATATTTATCAGTGTTGCTAGGATGAAAACCTGATATACTTTTAATTAAGAAACATGTACATGTATAATGTAGTCATCTTACAGAAAAGATAAATAAAATATGCCAAATAGAGAGGGAATTTTCACACAACGGCAATAAAAAAACAAAATGTTTACAGGACGTTTAAAAAATTGCGGAGTGACATTCGCTTTAGGATAAACCGGAAGTCGCATTTTGAAATGGTTATTTTTAGAACACTCTTGGTTTGCTACCACAAAATATGTAGTGTCCAAAGACAACTCTATAACTTTTTTGGAAAAGTCCGTGAATAAATTCTGAAATAATATTGTGACCGGTTAAATTAGAACATCCCGTAGATACAAGTATAACAAAACATCTTTGTTATACTTGCATTTATGGACCCTGTAATAATAAATAAATAAAAATATAAAATAATTAACTAATTAACATATTATAGTATTACTTTTTTAGTTGTTTCGCATATACAAACAAATCAACTAAACTACTAAATATTAAAAGGAGTACTAATAGCAACTAGAAAAATAGAAAAATTAAAAAATAAAATACAAAAAAAAAGTTGCTGCATATAATGGAACCTCACACGAAAGTAGAGACTGAAAAGAAGTTCAAAGAAAACTTCGAGGTAGGATGGCTTTGTGCTATGAAAAAAGACGAGGGATTTCGACAAAGCCGTGCTAATACTGGAGGAGGAACTAGGAGAATATCTATAGATAAAAATAGCAAATATTCTAAAATCCTGGAAATAGCAAAAAGTTTATTTCTTCCTTCAGGTGTTTCCACGAAATGAGAATTATTCAAATTTGACATAGAATTTTTGGATTATAAAAGTCATAAGTTTGATTTAGATCTCACTGTCCAAGAAATGCACAACATTTCTGACATGACGACTTTAAGATTCTATTTAGCGACTACTAGTAAAGAAAGTGTAATCACATCGGACGATGAAGACTATATTCCTTCAACTACTGTTAGTATTGCAGCATTGACTGAAAGTATTGGACAGCCCTGATTCTGGAAATTCTCTTGCAAATTTTTATGGCACATTTATCAATGAAGATATGGTAAGACTTTATTTTGTGTTAAATATTCGACTTACCTTTGTATTATATGATACTTTGTGCACAAACATATCTTCAGTTCAGACCACAAATGTTTTTACAATAAAAGTGTGCAAACTGTCACATTTTACATAAGTTTTATTATAATTCTAAAGCAAAATATTACTAAAGTCCTTGATTAAACACACAATAACAAGCAGAAATTCAATATAACATCAGTAACTGGCACATTAATTAAGTAAATAACTTAAGCAAAATATACATTTTGCTCCACTGGCGCATTTTTGTACGAAAGCTGGAGGGTCACGACAAAAATTTTATTTTTAAAAGTTAGTATTCCGACTTATGACTCAGAATTCTGACTTTAAAGACTTATTTTCAGTAAAATATTAAATCTTATTTTTAAGCATGTATAGAGATGTAAAAATACCGTATTTTATTTTTTGGTGTATAAAACCTTGTATAAAATCTTGTAATAGCATTTACAAAATTGTATTTTATTTAAATATTGGCGAGACCATTTGAGCAGCAAATATTTAAAATTAACATTTATCTTATCTTTGAAATACAAAAACACATATAAACTAGTGGACTTGTTTTCAGATATCCTCTTACTCAATTTTGTAGACATGTTAAAATGATCATAACTTCATATAAAAGAGTTTTCTACCGGTGGCAGTAAAACATTTTATACAATATATAAAATATATACCGTACAATTGTGTTTTGCATCATTGAATTTCTAAGCATGCATGTAACTATAATTCAGTATTAAGGAATTAATAATATATTTACTGAATACACTAGACAAAAAATAATAATTTGCTTGATCAAAATCGGTTGAGTAGTTTAAATTAAACCGCAAATCACATTACTGTCCTTGTTCCGTAGATTAGGATAAAAACACAAACAGCGCCCGTTCAACATATCAAACTTGATAAACAAAATTCTTGCTGAAGGAAAATTCCCAGACTGTCTCGAAGTGGGAAAAATAACACATATCCATAAAAAGGGCCCTACATATATACCAAACAACTATTGACCAATAACTGCCCTGCTTGTTGTTGCCAAGATCTTAGAAATCGTTCTAAAAAATAGATTACTTGAATATCTGCAGGATATAAAATTCATTCACGAACAACAAGATGGTTTCTTGAACAAAAAAGTACGCAGTCTGCAATTAATTACCAATACCGTTGAAACTATATATCAAGAAATTGATAATAAAAAAAATGTTCTAGCTGTTTTCCTAGACTTGTGTAAAGATGTTGATGTTGTCGACCATCAAATTTTACTAATAAAATGGCTAAACTGGGAATACAAGAAAATAGCTTTTTCTCAAACTATTTAACAGATCGTGTCCAATTTACCTTTGCTAATGATCATGCTAGTAGTAAGCTACGAGTTATCAGTGGCGTTCCCCAGGGCTCTGTCTTGGGGCCAATATTATTCTTAATATATATCAATGATATTTGTGACTGTGATCTGCAAGGTAACGTGACGCTATTTGCAGATGCCACAGCGCTCTTCTACTCAGGTACCATCAATGACGTCTTTCAGAATGCTCAAGAAGACTTAAACAAAGTATGTGTATGGACAAATAATAATTACATAAAGCTAAACCAGGATAAGTGCAACTATATTTTAATGAATAATAAAATAATCAACCAATAGACGATCTAACATTAAGACTATACGACGAAAATATAAAAAAAAATGAATGATACAAAATATCTCGGACTTATATTGGATAGTAAATTAAACTTTGAATGTCATATTAAAAAAAATCGCTCTAAAATAAATGTGTTATGCTACTAACTAAGACAGCATTCATATAAATTTAATCAGGCAACGAAATATTTGATATACAATGCGCATGTCAACTCACACTTAAACTATCTAGCTGCTTTTTGGGAACACTCAAGACAGCAAGACAAGAGAAAACTTCAAACTACCCATAATAAAGCTATTAGTTTTGTTCAATAAATCATTTAGGACCAACACGAGCAGTGTCTATAGTGATTTAAATATCCTTAATATAAATGAAATTATAAAACTTGACAGTGTAAAATTAATTTACAAAATAACAAATGTATTAATACAAACAGAGACAAGACTGTCCAAAAACTGTGATATCCATCAGCATAACACTAGAGCTAATCAACATTATTCACTAAATTCGTTCACAACTATTCAAGGCAGAAAAAAATAACATACCAAACAGTGAACTACTACCTTGGACTATAAGAAATAAACCCACTCTGGAAAGTATCACTAAAAATGCAAGGCGATTTTTATTAAATCAAAGATAATTAAACTTAAAAATTTAGGCTAAGAAAATATTTTCTAAGACAACCTTTATATTTATATTCATAGTTACATATTTATACATATACATATTTCCATATTTATAGTTACATAACAGATTCCCATATAATTAAGACAAAATCTGTAGATTTATACAGGGTAGCATAAAAGTACGGGAACAGCAAGATAACTTGAAAAATACGAACTAGAAAAAAAATTTAAATAAAAAACTTGTAGGAAATTTTATTGGCTATCTAACGGTGACCTTACATTTGACCTTGACAATGACCTTCAAGGTCATTTGAATGTCAACTCGATTTTTTTAAATGGAACTCCCTACTTCTAACCCCGGAAATGATACGAGCGGAAAATTTTACGTTCGGATATGACCTTTTGCACTTACAAAATTGACCTCTAAAGGTTATCTGAACAGCAGGATAACTTGAAAAATACGAACCCTAGAAAAAAACTTTAAATACAAAAGTTATAGATCCCTGGCTATCTGACGGTGACCTTGGATTTGAGCTTTACCTTCAAGGTAATTTGAAGGTCAAGTCGGTTTTTTAATGGAACCCCCTACTTTTGACCCCGGAAATAAAACGAGCGGAATATTCTACATTTGTATATGACCTTCGGCACTTACAGAATTGAGCTCTAAGGGTCATCTTTACTTTATTCTTGAACTTCAATTTTGTAAGTGCCGAAGTTCATATTTGAAAACGTAAAATTTTCCGCTCGTTTCATTTCCGGGGTTAAAAGTAGGGCGTTCCATTTAATAAAAACGACTTGACCTCCAAATGACCCTGGAGGTAGGGGTCAAGGTCAAATCCAAGTTATCGTGCTGTTCAGATGACCTTTAGAGGTCAATTTTGTAAGTGCCGAAGGTTATACCCGAACGTAACATTTTTTGCTCGTTTCATTCAGTGATGTGAATGGTAAAATGACAATTTGTCACTTACATAAATTACTGTAAAATTACCGTAATATTACATACCTCATGAATTGTGGTGCAATTTATGTCATTTATGAAACCTCTGTAACTACGTAAATTACGTAAGTTCTTGAAATTATTGTTAATTTACACGTAATTTTAAATATCGCGCCAATCTTACTATGACAGTTAATGTTTTATAACCTCACTTTTATTCTTACTCACTTTTATTCTTACTTTGAGTCTTAAGGCGGTTAAGGTGTACCGTGTGGTTAGTGTCCTTTTATTAGACTATTTAGTTGTTAAAAAGAGAACCAGATCCCCAGATCAGTTAGGTAAGCTGTAAAAACAATGTTTTAACTTTATTTACTAAATTAAATTTATAATAATATTAATGATTGTAATGAACTGTATTGTTTTTTTTTAATAGTACACAATAACGAGCAGTAAATTTTAAATTTCATAAATTACAAACAAATTTGTCACTTTCGTGAAATGTTACCGCGTATAATTACATTTTCATAAATTACACGTAATTTAACATCACTGGTTTCATTTCCGGGGTTAAGAGTTTAAAAAAATTGAACTGATCTTCAAATGACCTTGAAGGTTAATGTCAAGGCCAAATCCAAGTTTACCGTCAGATAGCCAGGGAATTTCCTACAACTTTTGTATTTAAAGTTTTCTTCTAGGATCCGCATTTTTCAAGTTATCCTGCTGTTCCCATACTTTTATGCTACAATGTATATGTTACCATATAATTAGCACCAAAGATAATATTTTGTATTAATACAATAATACATAAGCTCTAGGTCGAGACGGTCGGGTTTCGGGAGGCTCCTGCTTAAATTACATAAAATACCGGTTAAAATTTGTACGATTGTAACACAAATTAAATGGGCTATGTTATAAGGTGATTCGCATAAAACAGTGCAAGTTAATATACTATAGTTAATATAATACTATTAATAAACAATAAACAATTGTGAAGTGAAACGCGTAGGATAAGTAGAAAGTTTTGTGCCGAGCCCAAGTTGCAAACACGTGCAAAAGAAAAGGGCAGTACAAGTGCAGCAATACCACTATCAATAGGCTACAGTTAAAAGGCAATAACATCTGTATACATCGTAAATTAGAACAAAGTGGTAGAGGATCTATCCCACCAGTGATTGTATTTATATTGCCTCCGTAAAACAATATGGATGACTTAGGAAATCTCACTGAAGACCAATTAAAGCTATATAACTTGTTTCTTCTAGCAAATAATAAACAAACACTGGAAATTACAACCAAGATTGAGTCAACAACAGCAAATCTGACAAATACAATAGAAAACATCAACGAACAAGTTGAAATTTTAAGGAAGAAGTGCATCTACCTGGAAAGGAAAACTCGCAAAAAAAATATTGTAATTTTTGGCATAAAAAATCAACCTAAACAGATTACGGACCTACTACAAAGCACTATATGGATAATAAATAGTCTGCATGGTACGGAAATCACAGAAGACCACATTAATAACATTTATACAATAGGTAAATCTCATAACTTACCTATCGTAGTAGAATTTATCTCCTTTTTAAAAAAGATAACCTTGTTTAGTAACAAAGATAATTTAAAAAAACTGAAAGAACAAATGATTTAAGTGTGGAGGATAGAGAGGATCAAAAAACACTCAGAAAGCATTTGCAGATAGCAAAGTCACAAAACCACGAAGCAATAATCTCAGGATATAAATTGATAATAAATAACATTCCGTATACACCAAAAGAATTGAAAAAAATAGAACAGAAATAAATAGCTCAGAACTTAGCGAAAATGAGCAAGAAGAGGAAATAAACCAAGAAGGGCATAGAGCTCACAACAACTTAAGAAGCAACAGTATAAAGAACAAACTACTAAAAAATCAAGCAACGGTGACATTAACTCTCAACTAGTGGCGAAAAAAGACTTGACGACCCAAATCACAGAAAATAAGAGGAGTGTTTCATACAGTCCGAAAATCACCAGGCCCGTTACAGATGTCAAGCAAACTCGCAGCAGAGTCACTAAAAGATAATAGTAAGATGCCTGCACCATCATCTTCCAGAGAACGACCCAAGGCAATAAACAAACAAAAACAACATAGTAAAGTAAATCACCAAGAAAAACCAAAGGACTACAAGGTACATTGTACATTCTAAATCCCATAAAAAATAAATACGTAATAAATCTATGCTCACGAAAAATCATTATTAAATAATAAATTATGAAAAATATACAGGATGTCTCAAAAAAGACACAACTAACTGAATAAAGTTAATTAAATAATTGTTAATCAACCAACTTACTTTTGTATATGTAACTAGTATAAGTGTAAGTCGAAAAATACTTAATAGGGGGAAAATGGATCAATATATTAGAGACTTTACAATGGATGCTATTGACACCTATACCTTACAAAACTGTAATGAAGTCAAAGAAATATTAAAAATAACTGTAGCTCCACAATACTTCATAATAACATTCGTAACTTAAAGAAAAATTTTTAATAAACCAATAAACATTATGTATAGATATTATCTTAAGTTTAAGCTTACATTATAAGTAACTGCACATCTATCCCACTTATGTAAAACTAAATCTATCTTTTATACGGATCTATAACCTCCAGATATATTTTACTTATCGATTATATCAAACAAGAGAATATGTAGGTACATGTTAATTAATATCTTAATGGCTATTTCTGTAGTAACACATGACTTGGTAATTAGTATGGCTTCTCTGTAATACGTATATTATACTTTATACTTCGTTTATTCTACTTTGTATTTCGAAACAAGTGTTCTCTCACTTATCGAACTTCTAGTTTATTTACTCGCATACATTTACTGTAACCATTTTCTATACTACATGTAACAATTTTTCTGTAAATAAACATTATTATTATAATTATTATTATTATTATTATTAAACTTGTAGATACTTCTAATACCATTTTATATGCCTGTTATGGATCTTTGTATTTTTTTGGGTATCATTCACTAAATTAAAAAAAAAAACATAATTCGAAGTTCATAGAACAATAAACCTTTCAAATTTTTTTTTTTCAACTTTTAGGGTTCAGTACCCCACTATGCGCCGTCCCTGCAACGGTTAATTTTGTGGAGAATCAATAGTTACTTTTTATTTGCAACTTGGATCAGTTCAGTTAAATCACACAATTGAAGTTTTTTATATGACAATCTGATCCGAATATTAAATGAGCAGCTCAGTACCTCCTTGCCAATGCTGCATCGCCCTTAAAAGTCGATCACTTAAGTTATCTCCGATCAGTAGCGTATTTTGGCAATTTTTTATGTTATTTACACGTAGACCGTAGACTGTAAACATAACCTCTCTAAGAAGAAAATTATTAAAACATTAATAAAGCCAAGAAGGTTAAAATTAAAGTTTAATTAATTATTTCTGATTAAAAAATAAATTCTGTTTTTTAAACCAAACCTACAAATATCTGTACTTATCAGTAATTCAAGTACTTTACAGAAAAGCCTACAACCTTACTAAAGTTCCATAGCTTATTAATTTTCTTATTTCCCATTCATCTGACACGGACATTTTGAAAATATTTTTCATATCTCACGTGTTATAAAATTTTTCAAATTAAACTGTTACAATTAGGAAGGACCACGCACTAATCTTATGGAAATTGGGTTTCCGTGAAATTTGTATTGCAGGATTTTATAGGTCTTGGGTCCTGATTAAAAATCTCCATGGGCACATTGCTCCAAATGCCTTACTTTTGGAGTTAAACACGCCCCAATTTTGGATTGGTTCCTGTACACACTAAGTCACAAGTTTATTTTTTTACCCTCTTTAATAATGGGGTGAGGGTGATAGGGGGTGGCTGATGCCAAAAAAATTTTGAGACCTTGGCTTCTAATTCATACACTGTAACAGTTCAGAATTAACAAGATATAGTAGGAAAGCAAATATATTTTGATAAGAATACAGCAGGTGAACAATGTTATCGTTGCTTATTTAACTGACATGCAGCGAACAGTAGGGTGGAGCGAATTTTTTATTTTTTGAAATCGAATAACGGCTAGTGCGCAAAAGTTGTGATTTATAGTCAGAAATAACATAGTGAAAACTCACTTTCATCGGACGAATTTTTGAGGTTTTCATAATTTAACAACATATAATACATAATCTAGATATGGTAGCAACATATCTTAATTTTACTGTTATTGCTGTTTGCTTGCATAAAAACAGAAAGAAATGCCTCAAGATCAAATGTAGTGGGGATGTAGTTGAGCGTTTTGTTTGTTTAGATCTGGCGAGTCAGTTGCATTTTGTATCTAGCAGTGGATTGTGTTAGTTTATTTGTGAAAACTTAGTGCGACATTCAAAATGCCTAAAACAAGAACAGATACATTTTGTGTTGTATTTGGTGCCCCTAAAGAACTAGGAAGTAATGTTTTGCCGACTTTAGTGATGTTATGAAACATTTTTTGTGGATTAGGTACCGGTTAAAACTTACATGCAAAAAAGAGCCAAATATTTCTGAAATTACGGAAATTGTTGTTAAATCATTATAAAACATTTGGGTTAAAGCCTCTTTACCTGCTTTGTCACATAATGATAAAAGCCTATTACAAGAAATATCAAACACTAAAAAAACCTTTAAAATGTAGAAAAACGGAAGGTACTACTAATAAAATAACAAGTTTCCTAGAACACTCAAATCGTACGCTTTTTGACATAACTTCTTGTAAATGTACGGATTTTAATTTATGTAAATGTACAGTGAAAGTGCCTATAAAAGAACGGACCTTTTTAGTAGACCAAAGAAGTCAGCGACAGATGATGATTAGTTCAATTGATGTTGATGAAAGTCAAAAGATAAAGAAAAGAATTGAAAGAAAATCTAAAGAAATTTCTAGGCTCTCAAAGGAAGCAGTTTATTTTAAAAGTGAAAGTGATACACACACCATAGAAGAGTTATCTACAACAGCTACGCACGAATTAGATAGTTCAGACAAAACAGATATGTCAGATACAGTCGATTATCAAAATCCAATTGCTTCAACTTCGCAATCTCGAGAAACTGTTGGACAGATGAGAATTTCTCTGCCAAAGCTAGCGAAAGCATGTAATAGAACAGGTGTCTCTGACAAATCTGCAGCTATAATAGCTTCTGCTGTTTTGGAGGACTTACAAATTGTTACTTCACATGATACATCAAAAATAATTGACAGAAGTAAGATACGACGTGCTAGAAAATGAAAAAGAGCTGAGTTTCAAAATACAAACAAGGATTCTTTAAGAGGACTATACTTTGACGGTAGAAAGGATAAGACGGTTACACAAGAGATGAAAGGGGGAAAATTTCATAGGAGAATTATAACCGAAGAACATATTGTATTAGTAGCAGAACCCGAATCAAAGGACATCGGTCATGTGGCCCCAATATCAGGATCGGCATTAAATAAAAAAAAAGCAATCATTAAATTCCTAGAAGACAAGACAGATTTCTCCAATTTAGTTGCTGTAGGTTATGACGGAACTGCCGTAAACGCTGGTTTGAAAAATGGGGCTATTAGATTATTAGAATTACATCTTCGGCGTCCACTCCAATGGTTCATCTGCCCTTTTCATGGTAATGAGTTACCGCTGAGACATTTACTGCAGGATTTAGATGATCATACGACTGGACCTTCGGGATATTCTGGTTCTATTGGAAAGTTGTTGGAATCGTGCGAGAATTTGCCTGTGACGACTTTTCTCCCAATATAGAGCGAAAATTTACCGAAACTGGTACCTAAAAACTTGAGCACTGACCAAAAATATTTGTGGGACATATGTCAGGCAACTAGTTCTGGTGTTTGCACAGAAAGTTTGCTTCATAGAAATCCAGGAAAACTAGCACACTCTCGTTGGCTAACAACAGCAAACCGAATATTAAGGCTTTATGTTTCCACAGAAAATGTGTCAAAAAATCTTCAAACTTTATGCGAATATGTGATGAAAGTTTATGCACAAGTCTGGTTTCATATTAAGCTAAAACCATAATGCAAAGACGATCCTCGGCATTTGTTAAATATGATAAAATGGTCCAGAGTATTTGACAACAACATTCTGTCAATTATTGATCCCGTCATTAAAAGAAACGGGTTTTATGCACACCCAGAAAATATTTTAATCTCCATGATGACAGATGAGTTAGAGACTATTAGGACACCGGGTTATCGTCGCCTGTTGAAAATACGTCAACAAGAAAAGCAAAAAAGGCACGAAAGCATCAGATTTTTTAAAATTCCGACAATAAATTTTAATGCAACAAATTTCGTTGAGCTAATTGACTGGAAATCTTATGAATTAACGGAACCTCCGTTACTAACAAGTATGTCTGATGAAGATATTTTGCATACGATAAAATATCCTACCAAAATAGAAATTATTAAATACCCCTGTCACGATCAAGCTGTTGAAAGAAGCGTAAAATTAGTGACTGAAGCTTCAATGGCAGTTTGTGGGGAAAAAACCGAGATGGGTTCATTCGATCACGAATGGACTCAAGACAACAAATGCCTCATTTTAACACTAAAGGTCAATATAAACTTGATGTTAACCAAATATAAACATGAAATATTGAGAGTGGTGGTACCTGTGGGGGTGGTAGGAGGAGGTGGAGGAACTCGAAAAGCAGCCACCTCCTCGTGGTGAGTTCTGGGTTGTCTTTTATGTTAATAAAACATGAAAAACAAGCTAAGAGCTGCTTGCAATGGTCGCATAAACTAGTCAATACGTATGAAAATAATTTAGGGTCTTGGGGGAACCTCTAAACGACATCGCACAGCGCCCAGTTTTTTTTACCATCAAGTACAACTCTATTGGCAACTTTTCCACACTAGCCCATCCTGAAATAGAAAAAAAAAAAAAGAAAATCCATTTAATTTCTCTCCACCCTAGCGAACAGGTCTCGGCACAGTAGCAGTAGTCTTCTGAATATACTTGCCTCACCATTTGTCAGGCCCACTATGTTTGATTACCTCTTGCAACTCCATGCCTTGCATTAAATTAAATGTAATTTCCATTGACATCTTATGAAATCTGCGGGACCCAATTGTTTACATTACTGCCTATAACAAATACAAGGTTATGTTGTAACCACATTATCGAGCAATTAATTAAATAAAGGACTAATAGATTATCTGGATATTATAAATATTTAATAAATTAAATTCGTAAATGTTATTCAGATTTGTTTTGATTTTGATTGACAAATGTCAAAATTTGAGTTAGGGATTTTAATATTAATATGAATGGACAGCCTGATTTACATATTGGCGCAAAATCACCCTTTTTTGCTTTCAAAAAGACAAAAAAGGAGGAGACATTTTTTATTTGGCTGGTTGCTGAACAGGGAGGTGTTCTCCAGATGTTAATTTAAATTCCATTATTAAAATAAATCAACCTAAGAACTAAGGTCAGTAATTTCATTTTTTTTTAAATAATGTTTTAAAGTTTAAATAAATACATACCTTGGTAGTTGTAATAGAGATAATACTTTTTAGGTTTTTTTGTATGCCCTATAATACCACTCTTCAGCCTCTATCTGCTCTTATGTTGTGCCAACTGGGCATAAAGCTGTCTATATGAGCCATTTAAATCTCCGTCTAAATATATGCAATATGCATAGTAGATTAATTGGTGCCAGGTGGCCTAATGAAAATTTATTGCCTTGGGTGCAGAGCTTATTTTTTTGGAATCGCAATCACTCGTAGAGGGTCTGCATGTGGTAAGCGGAACGCTGGCTATTATTTCACCACAGACGGGTGAAAGTTTTCGTTCCTTTTGAACCTGCCAATTGCAGTGCCATTACGTTCGAAAGAAGCAAGTGTAGTCTTCAGCGACACAAAGGCGTGAGCCATCGTATATTTGTACATTTATTTGCCTTATATTGGTCATCATTTACTATTCGTTATTTTATTTAGCGTATACTTATGTCATTTTATTTTTTTTTATACTTAATCATGATATAACTTCCTATTTTTTTATTTTGTCATCGCATGTAGGCCAAAAACGGCTGTTGCGGTCCTGAAAGCTATAGATGTTTATGGCTAGATGATATATTCTGCAAATAATTTTTATATTATTTATATCATATTCTATATAATTTATATAATTACTAATTGCATATACATAAGTATATTTTCTGCTATTATTATCTGTGATACCTGAAATACCTCCACTTGCATCGTGATACTTTTGTTTATACTACCATATATTTCTAGTATACTTTTTCTTTGCAATTTGTGTTTTGTCTGCTCTTTCCCTACCTCTGCCAATTAACCTTAGCTGGCGCCCAGAATGTGACAAATGGAATGAATCATTTGCGTATAACAGCATTGACAGTTGTGAGGCAAGATCAAAACGTCCGCCATTTGCAGTATAGGCAAAAAGCGCACGAGTTTTAATTTCATTCTAGTAAAGAGTATAATATAAAATAATTCTAAATGTTTATAATCTTTTTTTATTTTTATTTTATAGTATAATATACTTAATAGGCAGTTAAAATATACCATTTTAATGATGGAATACTTTATCATGTTATAAAGAATACTAAAAACAAGAAATCATGAATGAGAAAATAATACTTAGTAAATGCTTCTGCTCACAAGATTCATGATATTTTTAGAATAGAATTATGAAATCGGTTAGAAATAAATAATAATTATACACTACGGTGGAGCGAAAAAAAAATTTGACTGATAAAATAGCACTATGTGTCAAAAGTTGTTCACTAATGTACAGAACATTAGGAAATTTTTTGAAATTTTTTTGATGTCGTTTTCATTCCCCGCAGACAAAAATTTTAATTCAAAAGATTTTGTTTTGTTTTTTGTTTTGCTTCAATTATGTCTAATAAAAGTATTTTTTGTTAATTTCGTGAACAATAAATCATGTTCAATGGTTTTTAAATAAGAATTAGTTAGGTAATAAAGTAATTGCAATTTTAAACAGCGGGTCTTGAATCATTCCCACTCCAATTATGTGCGATTGGCTACTACTACTTATGGTCTGATAATGTAATGCGTGGTGGCACGCTGTTTTCATCTATTAATACTTTCTCACTTGGAGCTCTCTTGGTAGATTTAGTACTTATTGCGCTTTGAAACTAGATCGATCATAATTCTAGGACAATGTCTAATACGCAAAACAAAGTATGCTGTCCCATCTTCGGCAGTCCCCAGGGGAACAACAACCCGGGAACAAGTTATTCGACACTACAGCTGGATTCGTTTACAAAAGCATAATGCCGGATAATACAAACCAATAGTTTGTGAAATATATGAGGAAATAGCGACAAGGCTTGAAATAATTGGGAAGAAAGCATTGATTCCAGTACATCATCGTGTAAGAATTGTGGCTATGATAAAAAAACGAACAGGATAAGTTAAATAATATTTTAAAATCCTATAGCCGCAAAATAAAGTATGTAAGGTAAAAGAAGAGGCGAACAAACTTTTCGATATTGGAGCTTGTAAATGTAAAGACTATTCTTTTTGCCGCTGTGAAAAATCTCGTAAAGTTCCCATTTTAGAAAGAGCGTTAATAAATGACCAGAGGTCGACTAGACTTGTGGTTAAGGCCTCTGTTGATTACGGAGCGACTTCTTAAATTCAAAAGTCTGCTGCTAGAAAACTTAAATATCAAAATTTTGAGGAATTGCAAGCTGTTAAACGCCTTAAAACAGAAACTAAACCTAGCGCAAGTGTCACAAATGTTGAATTGGACCAAGATGTAGACGAACCAATGAGTGCGCAGAAACATTATCATCATCACTCATAGAGGCTGACAAACAGCCACAAACCAGAATAAAACTTACTACTTTTGCCCGGGCTCGCGATAGGTACGGAGTGGCAGACAGACCTGCTGCGGCACTAGCTTCTGCTTTAATGCATGATTTAAAGAAGGATTATACTGAAAAGGTGGCTGTAGTTGTTGACAGGAGCAAAGTGCGAAGAGAACGGAAAAGTGTACGTCACAATCTGCAAAGAATAGAACAAGATACCTAATATACAAGCATCTTTACTTTGAGCACTGTATTTTGACGGTAGAAAGGATAAGACTCTAACAATGAACAAAACAGATGATGGCAGCTTACACCGAATAACAGTTGTAGAAGAACACGTTTGTGTTATTAGTGAACCCGGATCTAATTATTTGGGGCATGTTACACCATCGTCTGGTTCAGCTGAAGACAAAAATAGCTCTTTGGAACCTTGCTGACAGAAATATTGACACTTCAAAGTTTTCAGTTATTGGATGCGATGGGATGGTGATAAACACCGGAAAAAATGCAGGAGTTATTCGTTTTCTGGAAATAAAGTTTGGTCGGCCTTTACAGTGGGTGATTGGTCAACTACATTTTAATGAGCTTCCTTTAAGGTATATCTTAGAATATCTGGACGGAGCGACAAGAGGGCCACGGAGTTTCTCCGGACCAATTGACAAAAATTTATCAAATTGTGAGAAGCTGCTGATTGTCCAATTTCAGAAGATTATAGGACAGCTCCTAGAGGTAAATAAAAAAGGACTTAAGTACGAATCAAAAGTACCTCCTTGATATTTGCAAAGCTGTATCTTCTGGTGAATTTCCGCAAAAACTAGCTACACGAAGTCCTGGATAATTATCTCACGCCAGATGGCTAACAGCTGTAATGAAGCATTCTTTAAATTCCTGCTCCATTACTAAGATTCCGGATTTACACACGACACCAATGTGCACACGGCCCGCAAATCTACCAGCTCCCGTCTAGAGGCGCGGATTTGCACACGACACTAAACTATACGCAGTACTACGTCACCAGTAAGCGAGGATTCTCGGATATAAAAGCCCGGCCGCAAATCAACATAATTCAGAGTGGATAATTCTGCCAATCTGTCTACAGCGTGCTGAGCTGGACATATTGCAGTTTTGTGCATCTCCCGACGCAAACACGACGGAACGAATGCAATCTGACCCTGGGAATCCTACAGCGTGTTGAACTGGGACCCTCGAGTCGTTAGTCATTCCCCGGCTCCGTTTCGCCGCCAAAGCCAGAGACGTCGCATCGCAACCGTTACACACTCTCTCTCTCTCAGATAATAGAAAATGTTGTCCTAAGAACCGTAAAAGATACGGGCATATAACCTGTACCTGTATGTTATGTAACACTGCTACACATTACCTGTTTGGAAAAGTAAATAAATTGTTTATATTTTTATTGGGCTGTCTTATTAATTAATCTGGACCCTGATTAATCTCCGAACCAGCTACTACGACAACAAACCGTTACATAATTTGGCGCCCGAGCAGATTTCAGGAAACCGAGCAGATTTTGAGATTTTAGTTTACTCCAGATAGCCCAAAAAGAGACGTTCACGAATGAGAGAGAGATATAAAGATATTTTAAGTTAATTCATAGAGAAATGAATGCATTCCAAATCAAGAGAGAAAACGAAAATGAAAATGATTTTGTGGTGGCAATCCAGACTACTACAATTGTAACCCCAGAAGAGACTTATTCCGAATAGTACCGAAAGCACGTTAAACGAACCAAATTCCAGACACAAATCCAGATTACTGCATTAGAGACGATAGATGTACCGTCATATATGGAGCAGTAAAATAATTTAAATTTATGTCCAGAGTCCCGAAAATACGTTAAACGAACCGATGTCCAGAAACAAATCCAGATTACTGCATTATAGACGATAGCTGTACCGTCATATATGGAGCAGTAAAATAATTTAAATTTATGTCCAGAGTCCCGAAAATACGTTAATCGAACCGATGTCTAGAAAAAACTCCAGATTACTCCATTATAGACGGAATCCTGTACCGCCATATATGGAGCAGTAATAATTTTATAGATCCCGAATTTTCCAACCCATGGAAACCCTGTATCCCGCAACCGTAACGAAAACAAGTTCAGTAAAACCAGAGTCATCCAAAATAAGTGATGAAGTCGGAAGTCCAAGTGCCAGACCTGCTGTCACCTCTGCCTCCGACACCCGAAGCCAAAAGGCCGCCCCCAGTCCGAGACGCAACAGCCAACCCTGATGCCGTCCCCAGTCCGAGACGTACTGTCCTCGATGCCATCCGAAGTTCGAGATGTACCGCCCCCGATGCCGTCCCCAGTC
Source organism: Rutpela maculata (assembly GCA_936432065.2). Lineage (NCBI taxonomy): Eukaryota > Metazoa > Arthropoda > Insecta > Coleoptera > Cerambycidae > Rutpela > Rutpela maculata. Next base: position 86,302,992 of record OW386292.2, read on the forward strand.
CGAGAAGTACCGTCTCCGATGCCGTCCCCAGTTCGAGACGTATCCTCCCAGATGCCGTCCATGATGCCAACCCCGATGCCGCCCCCCAGTCCGAGACGTACCGTCCCAGATGCCGCCCCCAGTCCGAGACGCACCATCCCTGACGCCGTCCCCAGTCCGAGGCGTATCGTCCCCGATGCCGTCCCTAGTCCGAGACGTACCGTCCCTGATGCCGTCCCTAGTCCGAGACGTACCGTCCCTGATGCCGTCCCCAGTCCGGGACGCACCATCCACGATGCCGTCCCCAGTCCGAGAGGTACCGTCCCCGATGCCGTCCCCAGTTCGGAGACAGCCCCAGCCCCCTGAAGCCACCGACCCCAGGTAGGCCAATTGCCTGCCTCCAGGTATTTTTCCAGGACGACGACGCAGCCCTCCCGCTCCCAGCTCCGCAACGGAAGCGACAGTTCAGGCGCCACAACCAAGATGGTCCCGCTTCCTGGATCCCTGGCACCGTCCCCCCTCTCCGCCATCGCCCCCTGCAGTAGACGTCCGGAAGAACCACATTTGTATTTGTATACCTGTTTCTTGCAATTTTTTTTGTGTTCATTTATTTTAACTATTTTACTTGTACCATAGTTCTAAAATATTTTACATACTGTTTATGTTATTTAAAAATTTGTTTTTCTCTACATCTGCACATATATACCAGGCGTATACGAAAGAATTGGCCATTCTTTCTTTATTTTGTTTGAAGATGTTTAGTAACTTGTTTTATTTTGATGTTAAGTTAGTAAAAATTTTCTCTTTGATAGAATTTTGAAAATGGGGAGTGTAATGAAGCATTCTTTAAATTCCTGCTCCATTACTAAGATTCCGGATTTACACACGACACCAATGTGCACACGGCCCGCAAATCTACCAGCTCCCGTCTAGAGGCGCGGATTTGCACACGACACTAAACTATACGCAGTACTACGTCACCAGTAAGCGAGGATTCTCGGATATAAAAGCCCGGCCGCAAATCAACATAATTCAGAGTGGATAATTCTGCCAATCTGTCTACAACTTGCTGAGCTGGACATATTGCAGTTTTGTGCATCTCCCGACGCAAACACGATGGAACGAATGCAATCTGACCCTGGGAATCCTACAGCGTGTTGAACTGGGACCCTCAAGTCGTTAGTCATTCCCCGGCGCCGTTTCGCCGCCAAAGCCAGAGACGTCGCATCGCAACCGTTACACTCTCTCTCTCTCTCAGATAATAGAAAATGTTGTCCTAAGAACCGTAAAAGATACGGGCATATAACCTGTACCTGTATGTTATGTAACACTGCTACACATTACCTGTTTGGAAAAGTAAATAAATTGTTTATATTTTTATTGGGCTGTCTTATTAACTAATCTGGACCCTGATTAATCTCCGAACCAGCTACTACGACAACAAACCGTTACACAGCAGCAAATAGAATTCTTCGATTATATGTAGGTACAATTGTTCCATCAGCAAATCTTATAGAACCGGCTACATTTGTCATAAAAGTATATGCCACAATGTGGTTTCAAATTAAGTGTAATCAAAAACTTAAAAACGTTCCAAAAAACCTCTGGCGTACTATATATCTGTCAAGATATCTCAAAGATGATTTGAAATATATAGTTGAATCTACAATACAGCAAAACGGTTTTTTTGCACATCCTGAGAATCTTCTTGTTGCCATGCTAGCAGATGACCGACAACATGTTCATGAACTTGCTTTTCGTCGCATTATATCTACTAGGTCCAAAAGCTTACCCCAAAAAGAGGTAAGAAAATGTACTATTCTTGATATTAATTTCACAGCTGAAGATTATATAGATCTCATCTCATGGTCGAATTTTAAATACACCGAGCCTCATTTAACTTTCCATCTACCATGCGGAGATTTGCAGGAATTTCGTAGTCAAGGTTCCCCTGTTATTCCACTACTCTTTGATCTTCCATGTCATACGCAGGCCGTGGAAAGACATGTAAAAATTGTCTGAGGATTCATCGGCGGTCTGCAGTTCGTTGGAACGTGATGGCTTTATTAGAGCAAGACTTTTGGACCGAAAGATTTTGCCCACTTTTGAAACGAAATCTGATTATAAACAAAATTAAATATTTTCATTAAATAATGTCATAACTATTAAATAACTACTTAACTAAATATCAAATATATAAACGGAATATATGTTATTTTTTTCTTACTAACGAATACATGCTCCAGAGTAATAAAATTCGACTACAGTTAATACTCAAGACAACCGCTTCTTAAGATTCGCAATTTTCAATTCGAAAACTTTCATTAGCAGATAATGAAGATGGAGTGGGAAATTAGAATAAAAAATGTTTATATTATACTAGTTAATACAATTATTTAACATCCAATACTAAATTGTCGGACAGAAAATGTTTTTTACTGTTTTTTTAAATAACTATTTTCAGCAAAAATTTCAAAATTTTAGAACGCTTGCGAGAAATGTAGATAAAGTCGGGCAATAAAAAAAAAGAGGGAGTATTATATCAGGCAATAGACAACTTCTGACCCCTAGTGCTAGATCATCCGACAAACATTTTTTTTGTTTTAAATAGTTACGATTTTCAACAAAAAATTTCAAGATTTTAGAGCGCTTGCGGGAAATGAAGATGAAGTCGGAAAATTAAAAAAAAACGGGGGAGTGTTATACTAGTCAATAGACAACTTCTGACCCCTAGTGGTAAATCATCCAACGAAAAAAAATCCTTGTTTTCGCTCCACCTCATTATACACATACTGGAGAAATTGACGAGGATTGTCCTTAGTATGTTTGTGCAGCCATAAACACTACAAAAAACTGGCATTATGTTGCTTTTGATAGAAAGTCTATTAATTGTCTAAGTTGCAACTAATACACTACCAAAGACATTTTTCATTTTGGTCTGTAATTTCAGCTTCGCAATGGGAACAGTGAGAAGAGGGACGTGGACCCTCTTCTCACTTTAGAAATTTATATTGCTGAAAAAGTATTTCGTGAAACTCTGATCAATGAGAAATTACCATCTTTAGAAACATGCCAGAATGTCATTGCAACCCACACAGAATTACAGGGCGAGAATTCCGATGCAGCTGAATGATGGGTACATAATCAAATTGTGAAAAGCAAGAAACAATCGAATTCTCTCCCAAATAGTATGTTAAAGACGTTGTGAAAGCTTAAATGAGAGGCGCAATTAGTGAGTCAGAAATTGTAGCTTGAGAATTCTCATGTTCTTTTGTTAAATTAAATTTATGTATGTCTAGTCAATTAACCGTCGCACAGAGTAGACATGTCGAGGGGCGTTCTTACAATTTGTTGAAATAAACCGACCAAACATTTGAATAATTAGCCAAAAATTAAAGTGATCTGCAGATAATTTTACGCGCTAAATTGTGTGTTGTTTAAATATATATTTAATCTGATATGAACCTATATATTAACTGTATAAGCAATATTAAAAGGTTAGGTGATAAACATTGACTTTCAGTCGATGTAAAGTGGCCGGTTTTCCGAAAACCAAAAAAGATTAAGGGACTAGTGCAATAAACTAACATCTGGAATCCATAAGTCCAGTGCTACAAGTGTCTTGTGTTGTATAGAAATCAGGTGTAGTGCGTGTTCATTGAACTATTCCGCCAAAGGTAGATCTATATTTAATATTTGACAATATTTAACGTACGGTGTCAATATGGCAGAAGGTAGTCTGAGCTGCAATATTACCGACATCAATTGCAAATGATGTAAAAACCCTGCTCCTAATGGTGTCAAATGCATAAAGTGTGAAAAAATATCACATAAGAGCTGTCTCAAAATTCTACAAAATAAAAAAACCAAGCAACAAACTATTACATTTTTGGAAGATGAAACTATAATATGTTGCAATGAAACTGTATCGGAAGAATCGGCAAAATTATCAGATACAGCATTAATATCTAATGAAAAAAACTAAAATTCAGATGAAATAAGAGCACACTATTTAGAAGAAATCACCGAACAAAAAGATTTGATAATATTAAATCAAAACATTGCAATAACGCTTATAAATCAAATAAAAAGTGTTGAAAGTATTTCTACATTTGATATTGAGCCTAGAGCTTCAAAACCAGAAATATTTATTGGGCAGTCTGTGGGTGCGACAAGCAAACAGCCCCCCGCTGCTAATAATAGTCTAAAAAGCAAACAGTCTCCTTCCATCATATCCATTGCTAACCCTGCCTATCTTTGTTTCATCTATCTCGAGTGCAGTTCATGAAGCCGTAGCTAACCCTGTTTGTAAAATGCCATAAATTTGGCACAGAATACCCAGGAGAAGAAAGATAAGACTTCCCGGCAAATACGAGGCAAATCAAAACCTAAATCCAGAAGTATTTCAGTTGGTAGCATGTCGCGGTCAAATGACTGTCCTTTGAAAGCTACTACTGCTGTTCCTATGCAGTATTTGCATGCTACAAATCTTGTATCCACAGTTACTGTGGATGATCTAAAATATCTTCAGCAATTTGTTCAGGTTGTGAAAATTAAGAAGTTAATTGTATTAAAGATACAAACTGGAGTAGAATTGTAATTTAGAGTCATTTCAATGTTTTTGTTTTATTTCATTTTATTTAATGTAGCTTTTGTACGTGTTTGTTATTAGTGTACGTTTTAGTTTATATGTATCTAATTTTAACGTTTGTATTTTACTGTATTTCTATTTTTTATTTTTTTTACATTATGACATATCTTATCTAAAAATACTGTAGCCACAAAGACAAATAAAGTATTCTATTCTATTCTATTCTAAATTCAAGGAGCCCCCTAAACTATTAATCTTTTATAATATCAGTATCAGCTTCGGAGATCCAAATTATACCAATAGTGATATATGGCCGAAAGGTGTAGTGTTAAATTGGTTTTTTCCAACAAGAAGACATCAAGATATCTCGCATTCAAAATAGTGAACTAGAACATACTTATTTTGTACTTGGTATCAATGTCCAAAGTTTAGCGAATAAAATTGATGAACTTCAGATCTTTTTGCAAAATAATCATTTTGATATTCTATGCTTCTCTGAGCATTGGCTACGGAAAGAAAATTTGTCATTGATTAATATACAAAATCATGATTAAATTTCTTCTCACTGTCGCGAAAATAATCTCGCGGTGGAGTAGCAATATTTACAAACAGTAAAATCACTCTTAAATGTGTAGATGTCAGTAGATTCTGCCTGCCAATACATGCTGAATTTGGTAAGTCAGAATTTGTTAACAAAAATATCGTTATATTAGCGTTATATAGATCCATAGGTTTCTGGCGTCGCTAAGTCCGAATCCGGTGTTCGCTTACACTTAAAAGGCATCCGGAGATCATTTCAAGGCTAATTTGAGAAAAGCAGAGGGGAAGCTGTCAAAAATCTGGAAAAATTTACATAAGCTTATATTCAAGTTTTTTGGGTCGCTGAGGCTGCATCCAATGCCAGTTGACCTCTATCATGTCAGTTATTTGAAGGTCAAGCTAAGAAAAGGCGGTTGAAAAAATCTGAAAAAATTCACACATAGGTTTTTGAGGTCGCTGAGTCCGAATCCGGTGTTCGCTTACCTTTAAAAGGCATCCAGAGGTCATTTCAAGGTCATTTCACATGAAGATTCTTCGGCTGTCTCAGTGCAAATATATTTAACTCAATGAATCACCTACTTATTTTTTTCTGTGAAAGTTGACGAGCTTATATTCACCACATAAATCCTGTGGAACGCAAAGACTGGTCTTTGAGTATAGTTGCAGAAGCAGGGCGAACATGAAAGTAGAGAGTACAAGAGACACAAATAAAGCACATAAAAAAAGCGATTCGAAGATTATTCATTCCAGGAACAACGTAAGCATTCTCGCCTGATTTCGATTAATACACTTATGCTGAGAGAAGCGAATTGATTTGTTGAAGGCTTTCAGAAGTTTTTTTTAAATCCAGTTTTTGTACAATTACCCAAAACCGAGAGAGAATGGTAGGCAGAAAGGTAAGAAGACAAACTGACAAGGAGGCAGACAGACTGTCACTGGACATTTAGACGGACGGTGGCAGAAAAACAGACAAATAGAAACATTAGTCATTTAGTCAAACAGGAAGATAGACAGAATTACCGACAGAAAGGCAGGTAGAAAGGCAGGATAAATGGATAGAGAGAAAATGTAGGCAGATGATAAATACAGACTAACAAGGAAACAAACAGATGTGCAGGTATAAAGGCAGAGAGATAAACAGACAAATAAGTGGGCAGGTAAGCATTCGTATAAATTTTTTACAATTTTTTTCACCTCCTATTCTTAATTTAATCTTCAAAGGACCTTGAACATAAGGTGATAGAGGTCAACCGACATTGAATTCGGACTCAGCGACTCCAAAATGTGAATTTTTTCAGATTTTTTTAACCACCTTTTCTTAGTTTGACCTTCAAATGACCTTGAAACTGATGTGATAGAGCTTAACCGACCTCGGCATCAGAATCAGTGACCCCAAAAACCCTTGGTACCTAGGTAGAGTTCGGTGTTTTTTTTCAAACTAAATGTTGACCTGTGTAATTATTCTCGGGGACATAAATTTGAACCTTGATGCTAAAAATATGCATAAGATATACGTAACATTTTATCTGTTTGGAATCTCTCATCTTATTAATGTATCGATTAGAATCGTGCCTTGATAATGTTATGAGAAATTTAAATTTAGATGTGTTGAAGGCAGGAACTTGACTGATCATCTTGGAGGTATTTATGTGCTTTCAAACAGTCACCTCTAGATCACACTGGTTCCTCCAAGAATATAATCATTTCACAGAACAGGATTTGTAATTTTGCTAGTAGGATTAATACAATGGGAAGACAGCAATATTGACAGTCTAAATTGTTCCGATCTAACCACATTTATTTTAGATTTTTATGTACTAATGCTAATTTGTATTTCCCAGTAAAATCTGTTCCAAATCGGTGTAATGGAATAAAATGGTTTAACGATAAACTACGAGCGATGCGAACAAAATTGCATGAAAGTAAAATTGTCTTTAACAGTAACAAATCTGATGAGAATTGGCACATCTATCGTGAAAGTAGAAAAAAATATAAGCAAGCTTTGAAAGACGAAAAACGGAAAGCTTATACCAACGAAATCATTAGTTCAGAAAATAAAAGTAAAACTATCTGGAAATTAGTAAACAATCAAATAAAAATTAAAAATTGCTCAAGTACTGCAAGCTTGATTCCATCAGATTTTAATACGTATTTTAGCTCTTTCCGTGATACGGCATTAAAAACAATTGATGACTATAATATTGATCCGTTAATTCTTCTAAATAAGACTCCTAAGCCCCCATTTTATTTTTTAATACAGCAGATTTTGGAATCAGATGTAAGAGAACCAATGCATCAGTTAAAAAATACATCCAGTTTAGATTATTACTGCCTGAACATCTATATGATAAAGGCTTCCGTCGAGTTTCTAATTAAACCATTAACATTTAACACATTTACATTTAACGTAACAGGCAATTGAAAATAATTTTTTTATTTATCAAATAGTTTTTATGTTTATCTTTCGTTATTGTTTAATATTAAAAGCTGTATTTCAGTTTGTGATCTAAAAACTTTATAGGCCTCCCCTGAAATCCCATAAGCACCCCCTAGAGACCTGGGAAAAGTTCAACCAACCCAATCTGCCAAAAATAATAATCTTTATTAGCATACATGTAAACTCAATCTATTATATATTAAGTATTAAGACCAGGCAAGATGTCGAAGACAATGTTTTAGTTGTCATCTTGACAGCCATTGATTTGATTTAGGATATTCAGATTTATGTTTGCTTCAATTAGATGTTTCAATGTTTAATACAATCGGTGGGTACGTACTTACCGTCCTAGAACAGTAATTTAAACTTACTGTCATGGAAACAAGTATCTTAAATAAGCAAAATAGCTAAAATACAAAAATACTATTAACGTTGCAGTCTTCGATAATATTTGTTTCCCAGTACCTTCTTCAGAAATGCACGGAAATTAAAATCAGTTACATTCTACCTTTATATACGACCAGATCTTTGGTGTTGACATACTGTAACGGTTTGTTGTCGGGTAGCTGGTTCGGAGATTAATCAGGGTTCAGATTAGTTAATAAGACAGCCCAATAAAAATATAAACAATTTATTTATTTCTTCAAACAGGTAATGTGTGGCAGTGTTACATAACATAGAGGTACAGGTTACACAGGTCCGTATCTTTTACGGTTCTTGGGATAACATTTTCTATTATCAGAGAGAGAGAGAGAGAGAGAGAGAGAGAGCGTAACGATGCGATGCGAAGTTAGTTGCTGCTACTGGAGTGGCATCGGCGTCGGGCGAATATCGTCGACTCAAGAAGTTACCCAGCTCAACACGCTGTAGGAGGTCTCCAGGTCAGGCTCATCCGCTCTGGTTCTGGCGGAGAAACGGCGTCGGGGAATGACTAACGACTCGAAGGGTCCCAGCTCAACACGCTGCAGGATTCCCAGGGTCAGATTGCATTCGTTCCGTCGTGTTTGCGTCGGGAGATGTACAAAACTGTAATATGTCCAGCTCAGCACGCTGTAGACAGATTGACAGAATTGCCCGCTCTGAATTAGTTGATTTGTGGCCGGGCTTTTATATTCGAGAATCCTCGCTTACTGGTGACGTAGAACTGCGTATACTTTAGTGTCGTGTGCAAATCCGCGCCTCTAGACGGGAGCTGGTAGATTTGCGTGCCGTGTGCACATTGGTGTCGTGTGTAAATCCTTTAACTTTAGTAATCGAACATGAATTTATGAATGCTTCATTACAATACTTATATTTTTTTTTGCTGAAGTCGAAGATTTTATAATTTAATTCAGTTTGATATATCTAAAATAATTAAGTATTAAAACAGGGATTACAATTAGGAAAATAATTATTTTATTAAAAGAAACATTTATTTCATAATGAATTATTTTATGCTATGCATTTTTAATAGTGATCATGAAAAGATTAAAACATTACATTATACATTAGATCATAAATAAATGTAAAAATAGACTAATAATTTGAATACGAAAATTGACTTAACGACTTCTCTGGAAGTGGTAGTAAATTGTTAAATTGAGGCCTCAGAAAATTGTATGCGCAGAAGATGTTTTGGAATGGCCATATTTTAAAAGCTTGCTCTTTCTAAAAGATATTTTTGAAAGAAGACCCGCAAGTGGTAATTTAAGCGTAGCGCGTAAAGAACTTGAAAATGAAGATGTTAACAATGAGGAAGATGACATACAAATCAGTCATAATGGTATATCACCTCCTCCGACACCATCTTCTGTAGCATCAAGTATTGGGCATGTTTCCGCTAGTGACACTGTTCAGTCTTCTTCAACACCAACTTCTGTCACCAAGAATCAGGCAAATAAATCAGGATTCAGAAAAAGACCGTCTCTGATGGAAGTAATAGGAAAAAGTTTGTTAGACATAGAGAAAGAAAAAATAAATATGAAAAAAGCAAAAGAAATGTCCGTTGTCGATAAAAATGACAAATATGCATCTTTTTTCACATCCTCATTACCTCATGTAAAAAAGTTGGGCCCTGCTGATAATAATAATAATAATAAATAATAAATAAACAGTTTATTTAGCAGTTTGCTAGTTACAAGAATTAATGACATTTGTTACAAACATAAAGAAACATAATATATACAAAGTTAAAACATTGTTCAATTTTAACTTCATTAACATAGGATAAGTTACAGTTTAGAATGAAAGTTCAGCAATTAGTTAAGGATACTGTCTATGGAACCAGAATTGGAGAAGAAACTACTTGCATGTCCAATCCAACCTCATCAACGCAGTCACTAATAGCACCAATACCTTCGCAACAGAGAGTGACTTTTAATGGCAATAAAAGTTGATGCGATCTCTCGAGCCAACTGAATTATATTATGATAGCTACAATTATTCATACATTTAACTTACCCATATTATATGTATTATTGACTGTATTATAAAAAATATTTTCATTTCATACCTGACTGTTACTACTAATCTCTCTTCAGCGCTGATTGGTTGCTTATGCAAGTTGGTGTAATTTTTTTGGATTTTGGCTTCTACCAACTTTAGCATGTAATGGAATGTTGACTGCGACATTCGTAAGCATCCATGAAATCTGTTTTGGTAGTTTTTGAGCTGATATAAACGATAGAATTCACCAAGTTTACTACGTTCTTTATTCACTGGGTACACATTCCATCTTCGAATTCATCTTTTGGGAAGCAACCACCATTTCAAAACAGTACTTGGAGAATCACTACTACTGTCTGAATCTGTGAACATTTTTACTACCGGTCTAATTGAATAAAAATAAAAGACTAAAGTCATCAACGGCGCGATGAAATGTTTCAGTATGTTTTGCAACGGCGAGTATGAATGCACGGCGAGTGGTGCAGCGAGTTGAACTACTCCACTATATTTTTACAGTAACGGTACACCTGAAGTAGCAGAAGATATGGGCGGCGTATTGCGTGACGCTATATATTAATTCTGGGGTTCATTTGTAACATGCCTGTTACAATTTTTGCCATAGACAGAAATCTTTATTTTCAATCATATTTTGAATATCATCCTGTATATTACAAAAATTTTACCATTTATTTAATTATAAGTGAACAGAACCTCTAATATACTTTTAATTATCGGATTATTTGAATAAGTATTCAATTTAACATCACCTTTAGATATATTATAGAACTATTATTAAACGATTTCTGTAAAGATTTGCATATGCATACATGGTCCAACTTTATAATAGTTTCCGTTAATGGTCTTTTTACAAGATATTAACTTTACTACCGAAAATTGCTGTAAACGTCCTCACGCTGTTGGAGACAATGTGACGCGAGTTACGTGACCCCACATCGTATGTTTTCTTTGTATCTTAAAAGTGCATATTCAGGTCTAGCGATAAGACCGACATTATAAATGTAGGTAGATACACATGTTAATTCACTTTCATTAGATTACCGCTAATTGTCATTACTGTTCTTTGTGTTAATAAAGTTTTTGATTCTTTTTAAAAATTTGTTTTTCGGTCCAACGACCAAAACTGGCGCAGTCTGGTAACGGATTGGTAATAAAAGATCAATCGCTGATACTTTTTGGATTTTAATCCTTAAATTGCCAATCGAACCTACGAGGGGAGAAGAAACTTTCCAATTCGGTGAACTGAGTAGCCGAATGCGAAGACAGGAGGACAAGAAGGAAGTCTATGAACGTCAACTATAATTACCAATTACTATCACGGTAATTATTGGGCAATCAAGCCAGGTAATTATAGGAAATCGATCATCGCGATCAAGTCGAAGAAGAGGGAAATTTGTCCAGGACTCTAGTATCGCCTAGACTCTTCGCCGACACCTTAGAAGTAAGTTAAATTTAAATAGAAAACCATCGTAGCTGTAAGGAAACGACGTGTTCGAGAGGCCCCAGGTCCGACGACATATCAAGAAAGAAGCCATCAGTGATTAGGCTGTGGATATATTACATATATTCACCCTATCCGAAGCAACGAAGACATCGTGAGGCTTTGCACGTGTAACTAGTTTACACAAACCCTCGAAGCAACAAGACAGTGCACCCACCTTTCAAAGACTACAAGTAACCCTAATTCTTGTACAGAGAGGTTTGGCCCAAGCTAGAAAACAGCTATAGCCATCAATGAAGCCATCTATACTTGCCATATTGTAAGAATATTTTATTTTCCTAACTAACAACCAATTATGAAAATCTAACCCTTTTATAATAATTATTAAACATTTTATTATTATTGATTATAAAAATTGTAACTTACCAAACTGGACGAACTTTTAAATAACCTCGAAAATTTAAGTATTTCCGAGAACATTTCAAATAATTCAGATTCAGAAAATAATTCAAATATGCCCAAAATTAATTACACATTATTACGGTACCAAGCAGAAAATATTTCAAATTTCGACGGGAACCCCAAGTTGCTGCAAAGATTTATTTCAGCCTCTGAAAATTTACTGAAAGCATTTCAAGACAGTCAGAACCCAAACGCAGCCATTAACGTATGTTTGTTAGATACTATATATTCCAAATTAAGAGGGCGCGCCGCCGATTTAATATGTTCGCGATCGGAAATCAATAGCTGGCAACTAATTAAAGATCTCCTCATAAACACATTCTCTGATCAAAGAAATATAGACTGTTTAATTCAAGACATGTTATCGTTAAAAATAAATAAAAACGAACACCCAATAAATTTCGGTATGAGACTTCAAGATACTCGTAGTCTCCTGTTTTCGAAATTAAATGCAACGAACGAGGATAGGCAAGTAAAACTTATGAAAATAAATCATTATGACTCTTTCGCTTTAAAAACATACATAAACAATTTACCTTTTAATATTCAGTTAGTAATTAGATTAAAAAAGACCGAGTCCCTCGAACAAGCCATGAGTTTTGTACAAGAGGAAGAAAATTTTCAACAATTTAGGCTTAGAACTAACCCTGATTTTATACCAAAGCCTGTACAAAATCCAAATTCAAGCAACTCAACACTAAACTATCCATCGACAAGTTTTCAATTACACCCACATAATAAAAATCATCAGAACCCGTTTCAAAGATTCAACCAGCCAAATTTTACTAATAATTCTCAACATTTTCCTAGAAATCAAAACCCATTTCAAGGATTCAATCAACCGAATTTTGCTAATAATAATTCTCAATATTTTCCTGGAAATTAGAATCCGTTTCAAAGATTTAGTCAGCCAAATTTCGCTAATAATAATTCTCAGCCTTTTCCTAGAAATCCGATACCAATTACACCCAAGCCAAACTTCAATCAACACTTTCCTACTAATAGACAAGTATTCGGAAAACCCCAAAATGTTTGGAAACCCGGAAATATTCAACCTAATTACAAGCCCACTCCTATGAGTGTTAATACTAGAAACACTACAGGAACTAATAATTTTCAAAATAAACCCAATCAACTATTTAACCAAGAGGTTTCGGAAAACATAATTTGCGAAAATCCGTTCGAACAACAAGCTACCGAAAATAATTATGATAATCAACCTAATGATTATACTGCTAATCATTTAGAACCCGATTATAATCCGAACAATTTTTACTCATCACATTCTACCAATAATAATGACAGTCAATTCTATCCAGATATTGATTATACTGCTAATCAATCTAACACTAGCCAAAACGAATTTTATAACCTCGAACAAACCGAAAATAATGAACATCAATTACAATATCCGGATTTTTACCAGATTTTCAAAACACAGAATTTGACATAATACATTTAAATAATTACTCTCCTGAACTACCATTCATAATTATTCCCGAACTTGAAGCAAAATTTCTAATAGATACAGGTAGCACTCGAAGTTTTATAAATCCAAAATTAGCATATGCATTTTTTCCAAATTCTATAAGAAATGAATTATTTCAAGTCTCAACTGCCCACGCAACATCCTTTCATAACGAAATCATCAATATACCTTTATTCCCCAGTTTCAAAACGGCAGGAAATCATAAATTCTACTTGTTCGATTTTTCTGAAAAATTTAATGGACTAATAGGGTTAGACCTTCTGTCCCAAATTAAAGCAAATATAGATTTGCAAAAATTTCAACTAATTACGCCTAATGCCGTATTACCAATTTACTCCATCGTTCAAAATTATTCTAATGAACACCAAACACAAAAATTTACACCTTATCACATAATAATTCCCGGAAGAACACAATAAGTGATAAAAATTCCAACCATACAAAGTAGTGGCATAGGAATATTAAATTATACAGAAACCCAAAATACAGAAATTCCCCGATCACTAGTTAAAATCGAAAATAATCAAACTATAACAACAAAATTATGACAATTTATTAAAACAGAATCTTAAGAACTTGAGATTAGACCACTGCAATAAGGAAGAATACGAGGCCATTCGTAATTTATGCTTTGAATACCGAGACATATTTCACCACGAAGACATTCCGTTATCATTTACCAACCAAATTAAACATGAAGTTAAACTTAAAAATGATTCCCCAATTTTTACCAAATCCTATAGATATCCCTATATACATAAAGCCGAAGTAAATTTACAAGTTCAAAAAATGTTAGACTCTAATATAATTCAAAATTCAAATTCACCATGATCCTCTCCAATTTGGATAGTGCCGAAAAAGCTGGATGCGTCGAACAAAAGAAAATGGCGAGTAGTTATAGATTATCGAAAGCTAAATGAGCAAACAGTTGTCGACAAATTTCCATTGCCAAACATTTCGGATATACTAGACAAGCTAGACAAATGTAATTATTTTTCGACTCTCGATTTAGCCAACGGATTCCATCAGATAGAAATGAACCCCGACGACATTCCAAAAACAGCATTTTCTACCGATACGGGGCACTACGAATTTAAACGCATGCCCTTCGGGTTAAAAAACGCACCCTCAACATTTCAAAGGGTAATGAATAATATTCTCCGTGGTCTGCAAAACGAAATTTGCGCGGTATATTTAGACGATATAATTATATTTTCCACATCTCTTCAAGAACATTTTCAAAGATTAAAATCAGTTTTTCAAAGAATACGTGAGTCTAATTTTAAAATCCAACTTGACAAATCCGAATTCATCAAACGAGAAGTAGCATATTTAGGGCATTTAATCACACCACTAGGAGTAAAACCCAACCCTGATAAAATTTCGGCTGTCAAAAATTATCCTATTCCAAAAACCCCGAAAGAAATAAAATCTTTTCTGGGACTTGCCGGTTATTACCGTAAATTTATTAGAGACTTTGCCAAAATTTCTAAGCCAATGACATCGTGCCTAAAGAAAGATTCTAAAGTTATTCACTTTCCCGAATTCATAAATTCATTTAATCACCTAAAAAAACTTATTAATAAACGCCCCAATCTTGCAGTACCCTGACTTCTCTAAGCCTCTTGTCTTAACAACCGATGCATCGAGCATATCACTCGGAAGTGTACTCTCTCAGGGCACCCCGCCTAATGGTAGACCAATAGCTTATGCATCTCGAACCCTTAACGAAACCGAACAACGATATTCCGTGATCGAACGCGAGCTATTATCGATAATTTGGTCGTGCAAGGTCCATAGACCCTATCTTTTTGGAAATAAGTTTAAAATATATACAGATCACCGCCCACTTGTTTGGCTCTTCAATCTAAAAGAACCGAACTGGAAATTAATTAGATGGCGATTGAAACTTGAGGAATATGACTTCGAAATCATCTATAAGAACGGTAAACAAAATACCAACGCAGATGCCCTGTCGCGTATTCAATTAAATATGAACGAAACCGAGTCCATAATAAATAACCCCGGTGACACAGGCCAAAACATATTAGATTATTTGAGAGAACTAGCTGAAAATCCAACTCAAACTCCCAATGAATTAGTTCCTAGTAACACCCAAAACGAAAACCCTAATTTGCAACCCTCTACTGAAAATCAACCTACAAATAACCAACAAAGAATTAATATAATTCAAGACATAAGAATTAGTGATCCAGACGAAACGGCTCATACAAGTAGTAATGAAACTCGAAATAATGGAATACCCATATTAGACGAAATCATTAATAACAAATCGAATCAAATTATAATTGACAAAAGTCCTCATCCAGGTATTGAAATGGTTCAAACGAATATCGACGAAAAGACTATTAAAACAATAAAAATCCCGTTAAATGATGCACAATCTGTAATTGACACTCTAAAAAATTATATTGATCCAGACAGACGGACTTACATATATTTTCAATGTAAACAGTTGATACCATTATTTACTCAAACATATATGAAACACTTTAAACCATTAAAATTATTTCAGTGCACTAAATTAGTCAATAATGTTACCGAAAAAGATGAACAAATAATGTTAATTAAACACCAACACGAAGGCAAAACCAATCATCGAGGTATTAATGAAACATATGATAAATTAAAAATTAATTACTATTGGAAAAATATGAAAAACGATGTCACAGATTTTATTAACCAGTGCGAAATTTGTCAAACAGCAAAATACTCTAGACAAAACCCCTATGTACCTCTAGTCCTAACCGAAACTCCTAATAAACCGTTCCAAATTTTACACATGGACCTTTTCTTTTTCGACAAACAATCATTTTTAACCATCATAGATAAATTTACGAAATTAGGTCAAGCATTTCCATGTAATAGAGACGCTATATCGGTACAAGAAAATTTAATTCTTTATTTCTCCATTTACGGTATCCCAGACACAATAGTCGTAGACAGCGGCACCGAGTTCAAAAATGAAACAATTAGAGAACTCTTAAAATTACAAAAAATTAAAGTTCATTTCACTACCCCAAAACATCAAGAATCTAAATCACCAGTAGAACGTTTTCATTCGACATTAATCGAACATTTACGAATTTTAAAACAAACACCTACACAATTAATGCCATACGCCATTATAGCCTATAATAATACAACTCACTCCTCTACCAAATATACCCCTTTCGAACTTACTTTCGGACATACCAATCTCAGAGACCCCTTCGATTTAATATCCACAACTTTTTATTCAGACTATATCTCAAACCATAAAGACAAACTAACCACTCTATACCAAGAGATATCGAAAAATCAGGAAACAAATAAACAAAAGATCATCGATAAACGTAACGAAAACGGTGATGACCAATTTCATTTTAAAGTCGATCAAACAGTCTATAAAAAATTAAGCGAAAGATCGAAAAGTAAAAATAAATTTGCCGGTCCCTTCAAACTGATCGAATTACTTGAACATAATAAAGCCAAAATAAAAAATTTAAAAAATAACAAAACCCAAATTATACACTTAAAAGAATTAAAGAAACCTCATAATCTTTCAGATTCCTCGTCATCGAACCAGGAATAAATCAACCGACATTTCACAAAATAGAAGATAATCCCGGACTATTACCGATACGATTAGGCAGTACGCAAATAACTAACACTTATTGGTCTTTTGTACAAATATTCGACCTAGAACCGACTGTTAACGAATTTCAAGTAATAAAATCGAGATTTAGTAGTTTAAAATCATCGATAAAGTCTAATCAAACATACGCTAGGGAATATTTTAACTCCTATAATATAATTCAAAATTTGGAATCAAAAATTCTAGAACAAATCAATCAATTAAACCCAAAATCAATTAGACAAAAAAGAGGATTAATAAATGGCTTAGGATCTATCGTTAAATGTTTATCAGGAAACCTAGATAACGAAGATGCCGAAAAATTTAATTTTCAAATCAATCAACTTCAAACTAATCAAAACAAATTCAAAGTCATTTTAGAAAATCAAATTTCTTTGCTAAATTCATCAATAACAAATTTTAATAATCTAGCTCGTAACCTTTCACATAATCAATTAATTTTAGAATCTCGCATTTTACAAATTCAAAATGCAATAAAAAATTTGTCTACTCGTATCGAAACTACTAATTATCACTACTTCCTAACACAAATGGTCTTAAACCAAATTACAGTAATTTATCAAACGATCTACAATATTTTCGACAAGGTAGAAATAGCCATATCCTTCGCGAAATTAAACACTTTGCATAACTCTATTGTTAGACCTATTGACTTATTTTCTGAAATACAATTAATTGAAAAATACTTAACTGATGTTAAATTACCACTGGAACCCAGCTTAGATAATATTTTAGGATTTGAAAATATTATAAAAATTAAAAGTTACTCCAAAAATTATGAAATAATCTTTATACTCGAAATTCCACTAGTCGAACCAAATACTTATCAATACTACCAATTGTATCCTTTGCCAATAAAGAACAACCAATCTTATCAAATGATTTTGCCTAAAAATACTTACTTAGCGTTAAGTGATGGTGATTTTATACTGTCTAATGACAAATGTAAAGAAATATTAACAGAGGAGTACCTTTGTAATAATATGAACCCAACTAAAATTAATCACAATGTATCTTGTGAAGTCAATCTATTAAAATTCTCTAAAGATATAGATAATTGCTACCCAATACCAATCAATATTAGTGAACTACAAATTCAAAAGATAGTAAATGAAAAAGTAATTATTGTTGCACCGCGACCTTTAGTTGCTATCCAACAGTGTAAAAATATTAAAGATAACATACCACTGTTTGGTAGTTATATTATAGACTTAGACACTACGTGTACCGTCAACATAGAAAATCATATTTTAAAAACTTATTCAAATTCTAAAGTCAACTTTAAAAAGATCGACTTGCCTAAACTTAACTTAGAATCAAATAATATAAGTAATAAACTAACAAGTTACAACCCAGGAACATTTAATCTTGATTTAATTAATACCCATCAACTATTGAGAACTCAGAGAGAATTAGAATCCCAAAAACTCGAATTAGACAACATAAATAACTCTCTTTATATTTCTAAACCTTCTATTTGGATAATATTATTGTATGTAATATTCATAATGCTTATCGCCTACCTGATATTCACTAAATGCCTTTCAAGACTTAAAATAAAAAATAAAACCGATTCAAATAATGATTTAAATAATGATATAATTATTTGAAAAATTAATTAAACCATTAATTTTTCACTTAAGCCGGGAGGAGTTACGTGACCCCACATCGTATGTTTTCTTTGTATCTTAAAAGTGCATATTCAGGTCTAGCGATAAGACCGACATTATAAATGTAGGTAGATACAC
Source organism: Rutpela maculata (assembly GCA_936432065.2). Lineage (NCBI taxonomy): Eukaryota > Metazoa > Arthropoda > Insecta > Coleoptera > Cerambycidae > Rutpela > Rutpela maculata. Next base: position 86,321,779 of record OW386292.2, read on the forward strand.
ATGTTAATTCACTTTCATTAGATTACCGCTAATTGTCATTACTGTTCTTTGTGTTAATAAAGTTTTTGATTCTTTTTAAAAATTTGTTTTTCGGTCCAACGACCAAAACTCGCGGTCCACCAGGTCCGACGATGCTTTCCAGGAAAGTGGTGCGAGTTCTGCGTAGCGTTAACTTAATTTCTGATTTTTCAATAAACCACTTAGTGTTACGTAATATTTTTTATGTTGGCTAATTAGCCCTCGATTCGCATAAGCCTTATTTATACCGAAAATGTTTTTTTCAAAAAACGTAGCAGACGTACCGAATGGAAGCCTATCGTGCCAAATTTGGTATAATATTGTATTATTCTGTCGAAACGGCAGCGACCCGGGGGTGTTAATAACATTAGAAAAACTTGTAATGTACCTACTGAATGTATCTATTAAATGACAAGTACGAGTTCAAATTACAATCATGACAACCATTTCTATTTAACTTCTTTAAATAATTTTAATGTAAACATAAAGGAATCGTTGCAATAACCACTTCATTACAAGCCGTCACTCGAAAAAGTCTCAGTTTGGCGGTTTGTGATACAATACTTATTGATTTATATATTAACTAAAAATTCAGTAATTCAGCTTCAGTCTTAACAGAAACAAAGCGAAGAAGTAGTTATATGTGATATATCCGCTTCTTTTTCATTGTGAATATCTACTAGATTTTAGTATTTTTTATTATTTGCACGGTGTTTTTTTTTAGATAAATTTAATATTCAAAAGTGCACGTTTCTAGTTTAATATTAACCTATATGATTAACATGAGGAAATTTTATATTAAAAAATTATCTGCGTATTTAAAGGAACAGGCACCTAATTACGGGTTGAATGATTTCGCGAATTTTGCCACTAAGCGATGCCGTGTTTGAAAAATCAGCCATTTATACGTTTAATGTTAGAAATCGCGACAAATTAACCTTAAAATGAAAAAAACGTTATATAAAAAACATTATAAATAGAAATACAGGAAATATTCGGCAATATCTCGATAAGAAGACAGCAAAAACTCGACGAAAATCAGATACAGTCACAGTTCTAATATGTTAGGAAACGGAGTAACGGTAAATGAGAATTTTTTAAATTTGGATAATACCTCAAATAATACTGACGCGGCATTTTTACTAAGTAAAAAAAAATGAATACCTTAAATTTCTGCAAATAATGAGGACGAATTTCTTGATTTAGTTAAAATGGCTCGAGATAATTATATACATAGTTTTCGAACCACTCACTATTTACGTGTTTAGTGAGGAGCGATTGTTTATAATAATAATAATAATAATAATATATAATAATAATGTTTATTTACCATCAATAAAAAACAAAATCGGGTTGTACATAAGGTAAGTAGTAATTACAAATAGAGAAAAAAATATAGTATAAAAAATATATAGTATAAAAATAATATCAAAAGTTTTGTTCAAAATCAACTAAAATTGGAATTGTAAAATATATACCTAATAGTAATAATTTACATATAGTGAACTTCGTAAATAAACAGGTAGAAATAACCCACAAAAGAAAATCTTGTGGTGGGTTTATTAACCTAACTTATAAATTTACAATCTTTGATATTAATATAGTTTTATTAAAGTACATATAAAATGCATTACTGATATTTAATGGTAGTTTGATACTGGGTGACGATTTTTGGTGAGGTGACATATATTAAGTAGTTTATTATTTAAATTAATATTATTTTTATTTTTTTTTCCGGAACAGTAATTTAAGGCAGTTAATATATATTTTTTTATTTACTTTTTTTAATTTATTCATTATAATTGTTTTTCATATCAATTAACTTGTGCGAAAATGTTCTAGTTTTTGATAATAACCATGATTTGATTTTAGATTTAAACATGGAATTGGAATTTAATAATCTTAAGCTAAGTGGTACTTGGTTGTATACTTTCGGACCTAGAAAGTAAAAGCATCGCTGGGCTATCGTTTTTGTTACTTTTGGTATTACAAAAGAGCCTTGTCTATACCTTGTTGAATAAGAGTGCGTAATACTAATTTTTGATTTAGATTTTTTCTGTTCCAAGATTAAAGAAGAGCAGTAAAGTTGTTTGATATCTAATATTTGTGCCAAAGAGTAGAGTGAATCACTAGGATATAATAAATTTTTAGAAAATATTATTTTTAGAATCCATTTTTGAATAGTCTCTAAGTTCTTGATGTGTACATTGTAAGCTCCCCCCCAGGCGATTATCCCATATCTTAGTTGGGATTCGACAAGTGCATGGTTTATTGTTTTCATTTGTTTCAAATCTAGTATTTGCCTAAACTGTTTAAATTTGGATAGGAGACTTCTAACTTTTTGTACTAAAGTGTTTATGTGTTTGTCCCATTTTAAGTTGTAATCAATTACGACACCTAGATATTTGATATCTAAAGTTTGTGGAATCTCAACAGAAACATCCTCGCAGTCGATTTTAAGTGCGGGAAGATCAGGGATTTTAGTTTTATTTATGGCAAATGGTAAATACTTTGTTTTATTAAAATTTATAGTAAGCAGCCGAGAGTCGAACCATTTTTTTATATTTTTAAAGTCAGCTGTCACCTTCTCTAGGAGGGTTTCCCAGGTATTATCATAATAAAAAATGGCTGTATCGTCTGCGAAGCTTATTACTTGCCCTCTGGAACTCTGCAGAAATAGATTATTAACATATATATTGAATAATATCGGGCCAAGCACCGTGCCTTGAGGAACTCCACAATAAAATAAGTGTTTCAAAAATACAAGTTTGCGATTTTACATTTAGATGCCACGGGTTCGGTTGTTCACCCTCCACCACTAACAAATAAACGAATTTAATATTATGCCGGTGGCTTACGTATTCCTGATCTAAAGTCGGTTAGTCCAGTGCTAGAAATGGTAATAGTCTAAGAGCCAGTGGCAGGCAGACTATAAGTATTTTACCAAAGATTATATTTTGCTCAATGACTCTCCTATACCTACCATACATGCGATGGGGAGTCACTAAGCCCAGCGGAGGTAGCTACGACGTCACTCAGGTAAGACAGGTATAAAAATCAGACCAAGTATTTTAACAAAGCTGCCGTTTGGACATATTCAAGAATATAATTATTGCGACCAAAAAAAACAATGGCAGACGATTTGGCTGGTTTTAACCTTGTGGCAGACGTTTTTGAAAATTTGAAAAAATTTTTTTTTCAAAAGTAATTCACCAAATTTGATTTTTAAATATGTTATTGGTAATAGTATTATCAGCTTATTTTTAAAATGGCAGACGTTTTCTCCGGTTGTAATATTCCGGCAGACGACAAAATATTACTTACAGGGTACGAATACACTCGAGCATCAGTTTGTATATGAGGCATATAATGCAAGAGTATAGTGTTTCCCATTCTCTCTCTATTCCCCATGATGTACTACTACTATCGCATTCACTCTCATGTTACATCTTTTTCTACTCAAGGTCGCCCTACCTAAACGATGTGTTACCCCAGACAATAGCACACCCGGCGTAACGGTTATGTTGTCAAATGTTTTTAGTTTATTTTAGAACGTTAGCAAAGAAGCATATAATTCAGTGAGCGTAATGAAATATATAATGTTGTAAAGTTTAATTTGATTTTTATGACTTTAATTATTTTTTTCGTGAATCACAAGTATGTCGTCGAAATTGAAGTGTGCTTTTTGTGCCAAAGAAAAAGATGATAAAGTGCATTTATTTTCCGAGGAAACAATTAAAAAATGTCGATTCATGTTGCGCTTACGAAAACTTAATAAACTTAAATATCAAACATAGTTTTACCTAGTGATATTTATGAAGCAGGATATCATAGTACTTGCTACAGATCATTTACGGCATTAAAAAAAAATTATTTTGAAACAAGTAAAAATTTAGCTTCATCAGCACCTCAACCTAGCGTTTTATCAGAATGTTCATCAAATGAGCAGCCATCAACATCCGCAAACAGCTCAATAATTACTGATACTGCAGTGCAAGATTCGACTGTAGAAAACATATGTAATGTAAGTGAAAATTTAGAAGATGAAAATCCTAAACTAAATGCACCGTTGGAAGAAGAGGTTGATGTACTTTCAGAAGCAACAAGTTCAATAACTGATATTCCACCTTCTGAAGATGTTGACTCAGTAAACTTGGGTAATGTATGCTTTTTTTGGGACAAAAAAATTAAAAAATTCCGTTCAAAAATAGTGTTTTTGCACACTTCTGATAAAGAAAAATTCACAACAAGTCTTTTAGAAGACCTCAAGACTGATACAGACTTGTACAATTAAACATTAGAAAAGCTGAAAAATATTAATACTGACAAAGTTCTTTATCACAATGCTTGTCGAAATGATTTTCGAAACAAAAAATCCTCATGCATAAAAAAAACAGTGCGCTCATCGTGGCACGCTTCTCGAGAAAATCATCAAATAATTTTTGAGGAAATATGTAATCTAATAGAAGAGAACGTAATTAAACGAGGGCGTTGTTACTTTGTTTCCTATTTACATAAACAATATATTGATTCACTCGGGGAGTTGAATAATGAGGAAACGGCCAAGGTTGCGTTGACAGGACATTATTTGGAAGACAAAATCCGTGATAAATTTGCTGATAAAATTAATATTTTGCAATCAAATCATAAAAAAGTAGTTGCACCTAAAGGAATTACTACTATTGATGATTCACTATTTACTCACTTGAAAGATCAAGATATTTTACAAGCTGCAGCATCTATTTTGCGTAATGAAATAATGGCTATAAATAAATCAAAATTACCTGACAACTTTAATAGTAAACGATTGATAGAAGGTGAATGTACAGTACCACCAACTGCATCAAATTTTGTAGCTTCTGTTATAGGAGGTTATGCTCGTAAGCGTCGAAATTGTGATAGTTTTAAGCGGCACGTTAATTCTTTGTCTGAAGATTTGATATATACGGTTCATAATGGTAATATTAAAACTTCAAAACATATTTGCTTAGGAATGACACTAAAAAGTCTGACAAGCAGTCGGAAAGTTGTAGACATTGTAAATCGGTATGGCCATTGTATCAGCTACAATTCAGTTGAGGAATTAGAAACAGAAGCCACGTATACTTCAACTTCTCGAACTGGATTGTCCTGAAGTTATCAACAAAACCGAAAACCTGTCCGTAGGTATTGCGTATGATAACTTTGACAGGTTTGTTGATACAAAAAGTGGTAAAGATACCCTCCATGATACCGTGGGCATAATCTATCAAAATATCAAACCTAATAACCTGGAAGATGATGAAGAGTCACCACAAACTTTCACAAATAGACGTCGAAGAAGGTCGTTTGAAGCTATCGATATAGAATTGCCTTTTTACGCAAAAAAAGCTAGGATGACTAGTGGCTTTCAACCAGAAATTCGTGAAGACACTGAAGAAAATGAAGACAACAATATAATTGTGAATATGAATCTTTATAAGCGAATTGATGCTGTTTGGATGTTAAGTCATGCTCAAGGTATGCCAAATATCCCTATGTGGGTAGGGTTTAATAGTATGATAATAAAAGACGACAGTCCACAGCAATGTATTTCCTATTTAACTCCAATTAATTCATCACCAACCGCAATTCCAGTAGTTTTAGCCACGATGGAACAAAGTATGACAATTCTGGAAGAATTAAATCAACCATATATGCAACTGACATATGATTTAGCAATTGCAAAAATTGCACTAAACCTACAAGCTAATGAAAAACACGAAGGGAAATTAAAATTTTCTAAATTATTTATACATTTGGGCGCTTTTCATATCATGCTCTCTTATTTCAAAGCAATAGGGAAAATTATCGATGATTGTGGATTATCAACAATTATGGTGGAGAGTGAACTTCTTGCAAGTGGATCAGTATCGAACTTTATGGAAGGTAAACATTTTAATAGATGCAAAAGACTACATCCCATGATGGCCTTAGGATTGCAAATTCTCCATTTTCGCTCGTTTTTACAACGCGAAAATATTGAAATAAGTGGTGAAATATCTGAAGAACTTGAAAGATTAAGAACTTGCCAAGTACCTTTCTTTTTTATTCATAACGAACACCTTAAAGATCTGTACAATAAGTATGAGAAGTTTGAAGAGAAAACAATTAACGGTGAATTCGGTAAAACAGCTCAATTTTACATGGTGTATATAAAGCTCGTAAATTATTATTTAAGTCTGAGTCGAAGTATTCGCGTTGGAGACTTCGAACTATTCAAGTTTATACTACCGAAAATAACCAACTTGTTCTTCGTTTGCAACCACCAAAATTACGCGAGATGGACGGTGCAGTATCATTACAATTTGTCAAGGGTGGCTGAAACTCATCCAGGGTTGGAGGATGATTTTAAAAACGGCTTTTTTGGAATAAAACGAACAGAAAAGCCGTTTTCAAGGCAGCCCGTAGATTTAACCCTCGAGCAAACCATCAACGCTGATGCAGCTAGGAAACTTACAGGAATCATCCATCTTACGGATTCAATTTCAGCACGTCAACGTTGGGCTAGAAGTCACGATATCCGCTCCACCATTATTTCTCACGTTTTGGGAGAGATTGGGTTGACCAAAAAGCAAGATATTACTGCTGAATTACAAACACATAATATTAAAAGAAGCTCACAACAGCTTGAGAAATTTATGAAGACCTTTGATCAATACATGAATCCATTTAGTCCTGACTTGCCGACAGATCAATTATTCAACATTGCGTCTGGTAAGGCTGCAACAAATCAAGTCCAAGAGTTTCTTTTAAATGTTGAAAAAATTGGTAATGAAAAACGAGAATTATTTCGATTTGAATGTTCATCAGATGTTAATCGATTTGATAAAACAATAAAAAAAACACCGATGCATAATTTTGCCAGCCAAATTGAAAAACGCAAATCGGTAAAAGTGGGTGGGAAAAGTCAGGAAATAAAAATACAGCGAGACCTATTCGGTCGAATGTTAGGGATATCAATGGATCATAAAGTTGATATCCTCAAAATTTTATCTTATCCCATAACACCTGTTCCACTGTCTTTGTGCTATTTAGATGGCGCAATATATAAAACTGACAAATCGGCACTTGCAAAGGCTCTAGAAACAAATATCGAGCACGAGCCACCACGTTTTGCTGACGTTTATTTAATTGATGGTTTTTTTGTTTTACACGCCATGAAAGAAGTGCCGAAAACATTTGGTAATATTTCCAAAAAATTTTTGCAAATGGTTACAAAATATCCCGGACAAAGAATTGACGTTATCTTTGATCAATATTGGTCTCCATCAATTAAAGATAACGAAAGATGTTTACGACATGAGACTGTTCAAATGCAGTACATAATTTCAGGACCTGAACAAGTCAGACCAACAGATTTCTCGAAGGAATTGAAAAACATCAGATTTAAGGAGGCTTTAATAGATTTTTTTACTGTGCATTGGGCTAGTAGCGAAGTAATTCCATTCCTTGGCAATAAATTGATACATTTAAGCTTTCGAAACTGTTATTCTTACCAAGTAAATAATGGATTAATTGAATCGAGTATTGTTGGTGATCTTTGCTGTGCTTTGCACGAAGAAGCCGATACTAAAATAATTTTTCATGTATGCAGTATTCCAAACTCGTCAAATATTGTCATTAGAGGCTCTGATACAGATATCTTGATAATAATGCTTGGTAACATAGTTCACTCGTCGTGTCATGTTTGGATGCTTACTGGGACTGGAAATCATGAAAGGTTTATTGATATCACAAAAATTCATGAGCAACACGGTGAATTATTGGCAAAAAGCTTGATTGGTTTTCACGCCTTCACGGGATGTGATTTCAACCCTGCATTTTTTAATAAAGGAAAAAAAGGACCTTTAACCTTATTAAAAAAAATATTGAATTCCAAAAAGCATTTGGAAATTTGGGAAGCGCTGATTTAACACCGGATATGTTACACGATCTGTTTAACGTTCTTCAACAATTTACTTGCCACATGTACAATACAAAGAAATCTAAGGACGTGGATGATAGTCGGTTCCAACTCTTTGTCAGTAGCTACAAAGCTTCTGACATAAATGAAAACTTTAATAAAAAAGTTAGAAGCTTTGACGCTAGCTCGATACCTCCATGCAAAACTGAACTTTACCAACAATTTTTAAGGGCTCATTACATTTCTAGTATCTGGAAAAATGCAACCCAAAAAATTCCTACTGTGTTAAACCCACTGGAATGTGGTTGGGAAGAACAAGACACATCATACGTGTTTAAGTGGTTTGAAGGAGATCAGCTCCCATGTTTCGTTAGTGACTTTATCCAGGATGTACCAGGTAATTGTATCATAATATATTCTATTTAAAATTTTGTTGGTTCAGTTAAAAAATTTATACTTCATTTTTACAGATAGTTCAGCAGATGAGAACCAAGATGATGAGTCCTACGAAACTAAAAATGATTCTGAAGATGAAGCTGACGAATAATAACCGGTGAAAATGTCAAAAAAAAAATGTTAATAAAAACTGAAATGATATTTTCATTATTATCAATTAATAAAATGTTTTTATAATAATAATTATTATTATTTTATAAACAGCCCGTCTTCCCCATCCATTATTATAAAGTAGTAAGTACCATTTTTTCTTATATTTTTCATAATATATCCGTTTGCATGCAGAAATTATAGAAGTAAAAGTAATTACAGTTCGCGCTGTAAGTAATATTTTGTCGTCTGCCGGAATATTATAACCGGAGAAAACGTCTGCCATTTCAAAAATAAGCTGATAATACTATTACTAATAACATATTTAAAAATCAAATTTGGTGAATTACTTTTGAAAAAAAATTTTTTTCAAATTTTCAAAAACGTCTGCCACAAGGTTAAAACCAGCCAAATCGTCTGCCATTGTTTTTTTTGGTCGCAATAATTATATTCTTGAATATGTCCAAACGGCAGCTTTGTTAAAATACTTCCGAACTTGGTCTGATTTTTATACCTGTCTTACCTGAGTGACGTCGTAGCTACCTTCGCTGGGCTTAGTGACTCCCCATCTCATGTATGGTAGGTATAGGAGAGTCATTGAGCAAAATATCATCTTTGGTAAAATACTTATAGTCTGCCTGCCACTGGCTCTTAGACTATAACTTTGCAACATAATTTTTACCATTTGGTTATTTTTACTTTTGAATCGTACGTGATTGCGAATAAGATGAAATGGCCACCATTTTCTAACGGATTTTAGCTTTACGATAATGAATGCAATAACAAATCAATGGAATAAATTTGATGACTTAAGTGGTTACGTTAATGTTCCATATGACAGAATTAATAATTTATCACTAGATAAACCGCCGTATCATCTTAAAGTATGTTGCAGTCATTTCATGAAAATTGTTGCAAAAGATATAAATAGAATTTGTGGCGATGACAAGAGAAAGAAAGATTTTTTCAAACGTACCTACGATTGGTTCGGTCTTCTTAAAATGTTCTTTAGAATCTGTAAATACTTTGTTCAAAAATTTAACATTATTATGTACAAGTACATTTATATCCGAAAATGTTGAGAAATATTTTCAAAATTTATATATCAATACGGAAACAGACGTAGAAAACGAAGATATCGACAAAATTAATGATGCAGAAAATGCCCACACTTTATACGAAAAAAGTAAGTTTTTCATTCACTTTAGCAAAATTTATGATAAATATCATAGGAAAAATAATGACATTTGAATTTGAAAAATGGATTTTATAGTCCGGCTGTCATAGAACCGGTGTTAAAAATATATTTGCCGTATTTGCCATTATGGTCCAACGTTATATATAATAATAGACGCAGTCGTTAAAAATTGGTTTCGAACGCTAAAGCATAATGTTTTAACGGGTACACACATGTGGTGCTCTAAGGACGGTACAGTAGCTAAAATATGCGCGGTAAATATTGAAAAGACGGGTTGCGCTATTGACCGTTACGTAAAACGAAAGAGAAGAATAGAAGATGAAAATTTAGGTATGGTAGCGGAGGAAGGCTGGCATCGCAAAAATAAGAGAAAATTCAATTATCTTAGCAATCACAATAAAATATTAAAAATTGATAAACAAGCAAATCATGATGTGAACCAAAATTCCCAAATTCATTTTTCAGTAAAAAATCAGTCCTCAACAGTTACAAAATCGATTATGAAATTAAATTTATTTTCAAATGGTTTAATTAAAAACGAGCAGTACTATTTTTTTCGGACATTGCTTATGTATTAGGTGTTTATTCGGGGGCTAAAGTTTTTGAAGAATTAAGAATTTCTTATTTATTTTTACACATCTGTTTATTTGTTTTACATAAAAAATCTAATAGTGAATCAATTTCTTTATTAACAGCTATAAATGTTCTGGAAAATCATCTGAATAGTTCAGTACTTAGTTTTGAAACAAATAAAATTTATTTATTACTGTTCCTTCAAAATTCAAATCACTGGTGTTTGGCGGTGATCAACTTTCAGAAGAATTTTTTTTTGTTTTTCAAATCCATATAAAAGTAATAATATTTCTGAGACAAACTTGTACTTAGATAAATTTTTGAGCTATATAAAACAAAATACAATAACGTCAGTACTGTCGGATGGAAGCTAAAAATCATAAAACACCCCGAGCAAACTGATGCCTGTAATTGTGGAGTTTATTTGCTTAAAAGTTTTTTATTTATGATGTTAATCTTGAACCTGATTTCCTTTCTTGCAATGAACCTGAAAATTGTAGAATGTTATTAAGAGAACTTTTGTTAGAAAATTCGGAAAATATGCAAGATCGGTGTCTTAAATGTGGGAAATGTTGCAATGTATACCAGCTGGATTTTACCGGAGAGGGATATTACCGGAGATTACATCTATTTTACTTGTGCACAATTTTTACCTAAACAGTCACAACTATTGTAAACGATGTTTTTTTTATATAAACACATTCCTTTCTATACCACCCTAAAACATATGTTTTTTAATATGTGTTCATTTGTATATCATTGCAGTAGGGTCTTCGTTTTTATTTTTACATTTAACTTTTTAACATATTTTGCTGCTTATTTAGAGTAGGCATATTCCTGCATAACTTTACAGGAACGTCATATATAGTGCCCGCCATAAAGTTGGCTACAGATAGCGACACGACCAGACCGGTTTTTTTAAATTTATTTCCAGCAAAGTGTCTATTTCACAAATATTTGACTATTTTTGACACAAACTTATGTAATTTATCTGATTAAAGCTAATTCCAAGTAACAAAAGAATTTATGATCTTTCATAGTAATGGTAAGGGTAAAAATTTGTAATTTTTTATTTTTTCTCAGATTTGGTTCAAGTCTCCCTGTAGAGCAGTTTATATTCAGAATTTTCTTAGCGCTCAAATCGAATGGTAATAAACGTTTTATTCTTACTTAAAAAAAAATTAAATCAATTTGTCACTTCAAATTTAAGGATCATAGGACGGCTTTGAGGTTCATACAAAAATACATGTATATATGTTCAATCGATTCACAAGAAGCATATTTCGTGGTGCCAGTGGAAAAATCTCACAGAAAATATTTATGTTTCAACTTTCACGACACACTATGAATTTACTTGCTTTTACCATCCTTTTCACCTTTACAAAGCTAGTAAAGCCAATTATTATATATCTTAGAAATCATAAAAATAAGCGATATTTTTTAGCCTTAAATGTTTCGTCCGAAATATCAGAAACGGTAATGTTCTGATAAGGGCAAACAACACAACCGCGCTGGCTTATGATAACCGGATGGGAAACGTTCAACATGAATATCTGCATCGTTTAGCTAAGTTAATTCGGAATGGCGCGAGTCCAGAAATATTTTTCTAGTGGCCTCGTATTTCAGTTCCCAAGATAATTGGAGAGCGGATGAAGAATTTCGTTCTCTACCATCGGAAACTGAATGGTCACGATGGTCTTACGGTTTTTTTAAGATCGTTAAGAAATTAGGGATTCCCGAAATAGATATTTCCTTTTCCCATATTAACCACAAGTGCAAATATTACATGACCGGGCTGCCAGATCCAAATTCAATCGCGGTAGATGTCTTTACATTCTTTACAGTAAATTGAAAAGTTTTTCTTTTACGCATTTCCCCCTTTTTCCCTAATTCTAAGAACTATTAAAAAGATAATAGAGGATAGGGCTCAGAGAATTCTAGTTGTATCCTATTGGCCTTCGCAACCGTAGTTTCCACATATCCACAAGTGGAAAAGAGGGGAGCACGTGATTCTTAAACCCAACAATAATAATTATTATCATCTTCTTTCAGACAAGAATACCCGATGTCCAAGAATCTTACTCTGGTGGCTGCCATATTGTCTACTATGCATTCAGACTGAAATTCCACATTAACATAACTCTCCGTTCTCTATTCGACACAGCCCCTAAAGCAATACTATATAACCTATTAAATATGGTGGGACTTCTGTACAAAAAAAGCTGGTCAGTTTACAGAGCCAAGGGAGAAAATGTAGTAGAATTTCTGCAAAACTAACTGGACAGAATAATCCATATGGAACTTTTAATTCACACAGGTCGGCCCTTTTACAAATGTTGCCTGATAACTTAGGGGAGAACTATCGCATAAAAGAGATTTCTGAAAGTTTTAAGTTGGTGTGTCCGCACCTTTAGCTTTTTATTGGTTTCTTGTAATTATATCAGTAGTTTTTAATTTTGGTAACAGGGGACACTACCGGACCAATAGAGTCGAGAGTTAAGTTGTATAGTAATGTGCGTGAGAGTCGCGACACGTGCGATGAAATTATAGTTTATAAATTTTACTTTACCCTTTGGCATAGGCCAATGTAGCATTTTACTTGATTATTTAATGTGCCAATTGCGTCGAATATCAGAATATCCCAACTTTCCATTTCCATTTTTTATTCCCGTCTCTGATATTCAAAGCAGGAGTCAAAAAGAGCGGAGCTGCAGAATTGGGGTAAGTGAACACTTGCAATACATTATATCCACCAATTTTGTAAATCTAGACAGTCCACTGATAAATAAAACAAAGCGTATGTGGTCACTACACCATAAGTTAATATGATTAATAAATGGGTTACCTGGAAAATTTTAATCTGTTTTTTTATTTTTATTTAAGAGATAAGTTTTCTTGTTATAATTTGTGTTATACTTCTTACATAATATAGTTACATGTAATTGTGTTGTCAAAACAATCAAATGTTTGTTTTATTTTAAGGGTGATTCTCCAAAACGGGGACACTATGGTGTAACTGCTGCAAAAAATATATAAATTAAAAATAGCGCATAAGGAGATCATTTATGACATTATATATATATATATATATATATATATATATATATATATATATATATATATATATATATATATATATATATATATATAATTCCACTTTTATTGCACAAATATCTTAAAGTCACCTCCATGCTCAGTAACTGGCTGGTATGAGTGAAGTGAAATTGCTCATAAATCGCTGGAAAACTCTTAGAGAACAGGATTTCCGTAATGGGTAGATTCGCTGAAGAATAAATAATAAGAAATAAATAGAAAGAGAAAAATCCATAAAAAAGTATTTAAAACTATATGACTATTATGGAACACCACGTTACAAGTCAACTTCATGGGTACAATGTATTTTTACTAAAATTGATAAGAGGTGACGCCCTAAGTACTGTGAAGACATTTCAAAATTTGAAAGACACAATATTTTTTGATGCCAGTTCAATTAAAGTGCAATGTGCAGTGACGTTGATTTCAAATTAATTGCTGAGGTTAACAAGCCTGGTAAGTATTTTTATTAACAATCAACTCCATGTCATTAACAACAAATAATATAAATCATCTCTGGCATTCTACATTTCCCAAATACATACTACAACGTGTACCATACTTGTGTGGAAAATAATTTGGGGTTAGGTACAATTTGATGTATAAATATTATTAGTTTCACTAAAAAACATCAACTCCGTGGATACCAACTCCATGGCTCTTGATGTCCATGAAGTTGAACGATATGTCTATGGATTTGTTTTGCTCGCTTACCACAAAGCTTAACAATACAAAACTTAACATTATCATTATTTTATTACATTTTATGAAATTCCTGGACTTGAAGATTAAAATAGTCTAATGAACTGTATTATAAACGTAATGACATAGTATTTGGTAGCATTATTTTTACATCTTTAAAGTACATTTTCAACAGGTCAGTTTTTACTTAATGTAGGTAGGAACATCGCAAATGGCTAAAAGAAAAGAAACATGTATAGAAAAACGAAGAAAACAAAAGAGATAATCGAAACAAAGGAGGGAAATAATAAAAATGGATCCTCAAGTATATGAAGAAGCAAAGCGCAAAGAGCAGGAAAGGTATTATCGACGAAAAAATGCAGCAAAAATTAAATCTGTTGATGACCATAATAAGAGAGAAAGAGAAAAGATGAATAAAATAACGCTGGGGAGAGACATCTTTAGAGTATAGAAGAAGGAAAACCACGAACATATGAATAAGTTCTTAAACGAAATTACGCCACCCTCAACACCAACTAGTGACAACTATATAGATTACAATCAACATCTTGGTGGCATGCCAAGTATATCAGGAAGGTCCATTGCAGGAAGAAGGAAAGTACGTAGAGAATTTTTAGTAATATTGTTTGAGAACTGCTGGAATATTGAGATAGGCTTTATTATCGTAGCGTATGTTGGCGCCTTTGACCATCAAACACGCTAATGCAGTCCCATCAAAGTGCCGAGCTTCCTTGTTTGAGACCGCGCGGCGGTGAGGACACGAATCGGTAATTTTTACACTTTTTTATGACTTTTTAAAAGTAAGTAAGAAACTTCTACGATTCGGAACTATACGTCCATTAACCCAGAAAATCAGTGGTTTCCAAATGTCTCCTACCTTATCTTAAAATGTTACTTTTCAATTCTTTTTGTTGTGTCTGTCCAAGTATACTTTCAGAGATCTTTCCACATGATCAGTTTTATGACTTGAAGAGGGTAGCATTTGGTATTTTTGTCTCTGGATGGCGCCCTTGGTAAAAGCTTTTATTTCACTCCCTCTTGGTCGCAAAACAAATCAGTTAGTTTAGATACTGTGAAAATGGTAGATGCAACTTCCGACGAAAAATATTAAATAAAAACTCACGAAAGCCCAACTCTCCCAAAAAGATATCAGCTAGTCGTCTCGCCGCTTGTGCTTTGATTTACTATTTCAATGAAAAATATTTTTCAATGACAAATATTCAAATACCACTGTTATCAAAATTCGGTAATGAAAAAGTATGTATTGATTCTACAACTGCAACTGGGTTTGATTTCTTATTAACACTCTTTACAGTGGATGAATTCGGAAATATACCTGGCTTTCTTACTCTCAAGCAATACGTCGATTATTACTTACTTCTTTCAATTACTCAAAGTTAGTAGTAAGTAGTATAAAAATAGAATTTTTCATGTCAGATAATGCACCTAAATATTTTAATGCATGAGCAAATGTCATAGCATCATTAAGATACCATCTGCTGTGCACTTGGCATGTCGACCGAAACAGTTAACACAGAAATAAAGGATGAATAAACAACCAAGATTTATTGTTTACACCAGGTTTATCTTGTGTCTTTTTTGTTGTGGTTTACTGTTGACTACCCTACTGAAGACTACCCTTTCAAAACCGCTGCCCAAGGAATCACTACTTCCACATCCAGATTTTTTATCTAAGTCACTCACAACGAAAAAATTTTGTATGTGGAAATAATTGTTTATGGAACTTTAATAATATAATATTTGAAATCCTCTGCCCCAAAAACCCATAAAACGATACCCCACATCGGTAGCGGGGTGGGGGTGGTGATAGGGGGTGGTAGTGGGGGTGGATGAAGTAAAAAAACATTTTGAGGTTTCTGGTTCTTCATCCTAAATCACAATTTTTTTTTCATTCCCTTAATAATGGGGTGGGGGTGGTAATGGGGGTGGCTAATGCCAAAATTGTTTTTTGAGACCTCAGCTTCTCTTGTATATACTAAATACCAATTTTATGGACTCTTACCTGCTTGATTTACCTATTTTCCCCAAATTTCCCCCAATTTACCCCCCAACCCTTCGACGGAACAAGATGAAAATATAATCTAGTTCTAGATCTCGTTAAATTTCAAGTCAATATCTCAAACGGTTCCAGAGTAAACGTGCGCACAAAAAAGTTACAGACAGACCGACAGACAGAAATTTTTTTTCACTCAAACTTATATGAACAATAAAAATTTTTTAAAATTTTTTAAAATTTTTTGTCGTTACTATACTTCCACTGGACGGGGAAGTAAAAAATTAGTGTGTATATGTGTTTATCTTTTTACAAGATCTTTATAAATTTGGAAAACCGTAATAAAAATGAAAAAGCAAGATCCGTTAATTTTCACTAGATGACAAACTTTTGCTGATAAACACAACCGCAACCATCTATTAGAAAACTAATCATGTAACATCCCCAAAAAAAGATAAATGTTTGGGTAAAAATAATTGCGCAGTTTAATTCAATAGACCCGACGTTACAGGACTGTGGAGTGCCTGAAACGATTATATGGTAATGAAAAGAAAAAAGTGCTCAAGGTTGTTGCAGAAGAGAAATAAATAAATCTTACAGGTGGTGGATTAAACGTAAAAGTATTAAAACATCCGTGTCATGACTTAGTATTATCAATTCTTAACGAAAAGACTGTGTGTGGTTTAGAAAACCCTTTCGATGGTGACGGTATTTGCTCATCATATCTGCCTTCCTATTCCAATGTCGATGGCTTAGATTGCAAACCTGCTAACTCCACTTTTTAACAATTTTGAGATATTATTGCCATCTGTTAGATAATAATTCAAGTCAATGGTTTAGCACACCAAATAACTCTAAAATATTAAGGTTTTCCTTATATTCCACTGCACGTATACCAGCTATCTCCACGACATAAAATGTCAATAATGTAAAGCTTGTAACTCCAGTGTCTATAGCCATTTAAAAATGCAAAACGAGCATAGCAGCAAACACTTTTGTTATTAGCTTCACATATTCATTTAAAAGTGGCAAAATAATGCATAAATATACATCCTAAAATACAGTTCTTTAAATAATTCTATATTTGTTTACCTATTTGTAAAGAATAGAGAATATTATTTAGGTATTATGCAAATCACAACTTACACACTTTTTATTTATTATGAAAATACCTACTTTCTGTATATTGTTGCCCTAATCTGGGCACGCTAATATACTAGTTAGGTAAATACTTTCAAACACTCATTTGTAAAGCTTATGGAGTTTGCTGATCATGGATTTAACTGTTTTTTATTGAAGTTTTAATTAGTTTTTAATTAATTTACCTACTATTTTAATTCATCGGGGAACAGAACTACTTTTTAATGGTATGAAGTCCTATGTAATTGTATTTAATAGTTTTTACAGGTCCTTTTGATTTTGAGGCAGTTTTTTTTTTTCAAAAAAATTATCTTCATATTATTTATTTTCCTTTTGCCTTAAACAAAAATAACAATTTTTTAAAATTAATATTTAGCAATATTTAATTTTTCGATTCTTTGTTCTAACATGGCGTCCTGGGTCAAAAGAATTATGACACCTCTTTAGCAAATAAGAAATAAATCAAAATGATGAATATGCTTTCCTTGAACAGCTAGATAATAATCCCAATCTTATAAATACCAATAGTACTCGTAGACAACCAAAACATCTTAATCCTATGTAATTGTATTTAATGGTTTTTACAGGTCCTTTTGTTTTTGAGGCGTTTTTTTTTTAATTATCTTCATATTATTTATTTTCCTTTTGCCTTAAACAAAAATAGTAATTTTTTAAAATTAATATTTAGCAATATTTAATTTTTCGATTCTTGGTTCTAACATGGCGTCCCGGGTCAAAGGAATTATGACACCTCTTTAGCAAATAAGAAATAAATCAAAATGATGAAGATGCTTTCCTTGAACAGCTAGAAAATAATCCCAATTTTATAAATACCAATAGTACTTATGGACAACCAAAACATCTCAATCCTATGTAATTGTATTTAATGGTTTTTACAGGTCCTTTTGTTTTTAAGGATTTTTTTTTAAATTATCTTCATATTATTTATTTTCCTTTTGCCTTAAACAAAAATAGTAATTTTTTAAAATTAATATTTAGCAATATTTAATTTTTCGATTCTTGGTTCTAACATGGCGTTCCGGGTCAAAAGAATTATGACACCTCTTTAGCAAATAAGAAATAAATCAAAATGATGAAGATGCTTTCCTTGAACAGCTAGAAAATAATCCCAATTTTATAAATACCAATAGTACTTGTGGACAACCAAAACATCTTAATCCTATGTAATTGTATTTAATGGTTTTTACAGGTCTTTTTGTTTTTGAGGCGGTTTTTTTTTTTCAAAAAATTATCTTCATATTATTTATTTTCCTTTCGCCTTAAACAAAAATAGTAATTTTTTAAAGTTAATATTTAGCAATATTTAATTTTTCGATTTTTGATTCTAACATGGCGTCCCGGTTGAAAAGAATTATGACAGCTCTTTAGCAAATAAGAAATAAATGAAAATGATGAAGATGCTTTTCTTGGGCAGCTAGAAAATAATCCCAATTTTGTAAATACCAATACTACTTGTGGACAACCAAAACATATATCCAAAAATATATCAAAGGTTCCTTTGATATTTCCATGTATGCTTCATCATAAATAAATAATAATATTATGGAAAAAATGGAAGATGACAATTTGATTCATTCAGTGGACCACTCTACGTCCTTTCATGATGTGGTTTCTACTGCATTTGTAAATACTGGTTCTCCTATTTTTCGGCGTTGAATCATCTAATTTATTTCGGGATTTAATAAAATTTGATGAAACCAGAAGTATCCAAGAATATGTTGACAATGAAATTATTGAAGACATAATACTTCTGAAAATGTATATAGACAAGAGAATAACCTTTTTATTCATAAATGCAGCCAGAAGTATATTGGTATGCAGAACGACGACGCTTTAAATACAGATAGATACATGTAGTTTACAAAGTAGTATTAGCACTACCAGTTTGGAATATACTATTAGTGGTGAAAGTAGCGAGGAATTTCGTATAGTAAATCATTCAAAGCATTTTGATTCCGACGCGCAATCTGTTAGAGATAGATAAATTAAAAAGGAAGGAAAAAAAAAATGCCTAGTATACAAGACTACTTGGGTTTATGAAGAAAGTAGAAAGAAAATAGAAAATATCTGACATATTTAGGAAGAAATAAAATAAACAACACTTGGGATAATAAAATTACACTTGAAAGTAGGTGCAACTGTTCAAGAAAAGATAAGAGTAATATTAAATTCTTTGTTATAACAGTCGATGACAGAAAAAATATCTTTAATGCTTTTTGGAAAATGACTTGGAGGGGAAAATATATGCGAACGGCTTAGTACAAATCTTACCTACCAAACGTCACAGAGACAGAAAATATTCTTCAGTATCCAGAGGAGGTGGTACAGTAAATTGAAAAAGGTAGAAGAATTGGTAAGAGTATGTAAGACAATGTTTCTAAAGACACTATGTATGGGGAAATGGTGCCTGATTTTTCTTAATTATTCCCGCACGACAATCTGCATTTTAAATTAAAAAATTGCATTTCGCGACTTAGCGAAAAATCCGCGGCGTCACCGACGCCGAGGATTAAAATCATTTGATCTCATTGTAATATTTAATTCAGAATATTCACTCAGTCTTTTTTTAAACTTGTGCAAGATGGCGATTTCCATTGCGTAATAAGGATTTAATGTGGTACAGTGCATTTTTGAATGGCTTATCACTTATAGATGGCAATGGTCCGAACTTCTTAACATCTTCTACTAAATGATGTAAATTGTGAACATTGCTTCCTATAGAATCTATTCCATATATGTTAATAAATTCTTCAATATAATCATGAAATAAATATTGGCGATGTCTAAGTATCGAAAGTACTTCCTGGTTGTGCAAATTGTAATGGCACAAAATAACATTAAATAATGATAATACACATTTACAAAAAATCTTTTAAAACCACTGGACCTAGGTATAATAACGATGTTCTAAATTTAAGACCTGTTCAAAATTTTAAAGTATCAAGTCTTCTAATTGTGCGATGAATTTCGTTTGGAATTGATTTGTTATAACTTTCCAATAAGTGAAATATTTCAGTAATCTCTCTGTTTTGGAATTAAAACTACCATGAACCAACCCAACTAAACATTTTTTCATTATTCTTAAATCCGGTAAATACAAAGGGTCAGCTACTGGAAAGTCAGCGACTAAATCTATTGAAAATCTTTCAATTGGTGACTTTTCTTTTTCTCATCTAGTCTATTTCAAAAATTTAGATCATTTCTAAGTTCTGCATCTAGACGATGAAAGCTCATATGTCGACCATCTATAAAATATTGCCCTTATACTACACATTTGACAGCCGGTCTGCCAGATGGTTAAAATTTACAGTACCTTAAAATAGTAATAATATATTAATTGATAAAGATATGAGACATCAAATCATATTAATGTATCATGCCGGATAAGAATGATGATAAAGATGGTGTTGCTTTCATGATGAATTAAGTGTTTATTAAAATTAAATTAACTGCTACTAATTTAGTTACCACAGTGGTTATAGAAAATTTCTATTATAAATCAAAAAATGGTAATTTTTATTCTCATCGTTAAAATACATTTTGTGTAGACAGTAAATACTGAGATCTATGACATTTTTCCAATAAAACACAAGGAGCTTCAAAAAAACCGACCTGGACGTCCTACTTTTTCTAATAAAACCTATGAAATAATTGTGACTTGTGGAAAATTGTTAAAATGGCAATTAGTAAATTAATATTAACTCTTAATTAATAGTGTTTTTATTTCAAAACTGATTAAACAAAATAAAAGTAAAACTGTTTTATTATTTTCAAACGACAATGTCGCAACACTGTAAAACCAATGTCAATGATACGATAAGTGGGCGCGATATTTTTCTTTCTGCCGTCTTCTAGTTATAGTTGTACTGTCTAAACTGAAGACACTACCTATTCCTCATCAATCAAAAAATTGGATTGAGCTAGAAAAAAATATGTATAATGATTTTTTACTTCTTTTCGGTCAACATATCATCCTGCAAAATATTTTTACCTATACAGCTGTAGTAAAAGGCTTAGAAAAGAAATTAAAAAGAAAATATAAAGCTACTGATTTACATACACCAATAAATACACCTCTAAGAAGCCCAATAGAAGTGAACCTTCCATAAGTAATGCACATGCAAGTGGTGCTACTTGTACTGGAGAAGCCCAAAACTTATATTTTCTAATTATAAATTACCCTAGGATTGAACTGTATGTATGAAAATAATTTTTCCAATTATAGTTCGGTTGTGCACAGAGTACCCCAAGGATTAGTTTTGGGGCCTTTGTTGGTTATTATCTGTCAATGACATATTCCACAACATATTTCTTAAATTTGTGTTGTATTTACCGATGATACAACTACAATAAATTCGAAGTTCAAACCAAACAGTGGTTTCTATCTAATTTGAAACATAATGAAGAAAAACTCAAGTCGTTTCTACCATCCAAAGTATCATTAAGGGAAATAGCGCAAAATTCTTCGGCGTCGCACAAATAAGTTGTAAACTATAGATCTCTATTAGAAAAGTCACACATTATTAAGAAACACAGTCTAATAAAAGCGCAAGAAAACAAAAAGTACGTTATCATATACGGTTTCCAAGAAAGTATTGAAAAACCATATTATTCACGATCTTCACAATGAATTAAAGAAAAAAAATAAATGTTAATAAAGATACCCAAAGTGAACATTGTCACTATAAAATAGAATTATGACGTGCTATCATCAACGTTGTTGCACGTGATAATTTATAGAGACTGTAACCTAGTCACTTTATACAAAAAAAAAGGCCAAACCTCTAAAAAAATCCAACCGAATATTTTCCAGCGGGATTCTCTTTATTTTGGCATCATAAATGATTTCTTAAAAGTTCATAAAGCCAACTGGTCGGCTACAAAAGTTACAGAAGGTCAAAGGTCACTCCAACTATGATACAATATATACCTCAATGGTACGACTAGTGGAACTAGCTAATGCCATAAATCAACAGCATATAATTATAACCGCAGATTTAGCTATTTATTCAAAGGCTCGAAAAATTCTATGGAATAATCCTGAGGCATTGCGTGGCGAAGTTACATTGACTCTTGGAAGGATGCACACGATACTAACCGAAACAGATATTTATGCCGAGGGTACTTTCAAAATGATGTTAGAAGGGAAACAGTATTACAGGGCTATTCGTGGTCTAACATTAGTTTCAGACGCACTTTCCAGATTATTTTTCAAGTCCTTAATTAAATGGCAAGATGATTTAGATCAAGAAATATTACAAAATTACAAAATACAAAATTTCCAAAATTCCACATTTGATAAACACTAGTTTGAAAATTCTATCAAAAAAATCACCCCTTTTCAACAAGTTATCTCAGATTTCATTAATACTGGATCATCTAATTCAAAAACCTTTAAATACTGGCATTCGTTTCTTCAAGCAATCAACGTCCTTTGGCGATTATTAAGATCGGAGAGAAATGGAGAATCTCATTTCTGTGCTGTAAATGACTGTTTACCATATTTAGCAGCTCTTGGAAGAAAACCTATATTTAAAGTGTACTTATCGGATATGAAAAATTTGAAATCTGAAGTGCCATATATGTATGACTATTTGGTCAACGTCAATTTTGTTGTTAAAAAAAAACACAATGACAAAATATTTAATTGCGTGGCATTCGATATGGCACTTGAGCAATCTATAAACAAGGACTGCAAAAGTTCAGCAGGCGTTATTGGATTTTTTCAGAAACCTAGTTCCCTTCTCCACTGGATGACAACTATTAGGAGAATATTCACAAAAATTTGCAGGTAAGTTGCCATGGCAACTTTTGAGGATCATTTAGGTAAATAAGGCAAAATGGTTCATACAACAATGAAACAACTTTATTTATATTTAATCTAATAGGTCCAAAATATGACTTAATTATTAGGTTTGTAAGTTAAATTAATAATAATTAAATAATTATGGCCCAAAATGAAAATTAAATGAACAATTATGAGCACCTTCAAAACTATTACCCCTAAACGAAATACCCGAACCCGATATTATGTTACTCGATGGTTCGATTTTCTTCTCCTCCATTAACATTCCGCACACTTTTTTCTTCTCAACTGATTCTTCTATACATGACTCTGCCACTGAAGACGATCTGGAATTAGTTATGATTTAAAATAAAAAGACAATAATATTGTGAAAAAACTTGTTTCCATCCTCCTAGCCGTTTCAACGAGATTAAATCGACGTCAGCATCTGCCGCAAGAGACGCAGAACGTCGCCGGAAGCAATGCCCTGTATACTCTGCCGGGTTCGGTAGTTTAAAAAATTCAGCAACGATAGAGGGCATTTTCCCAAAAGAATGTATTCCTACACGTTGTACTGTACATTTTCCCTTACGATAGGAAATAAAAAAATAACTGTGTTTAACATACGCTGGTCGAAGTCGAACATATTTCTGGTACACTTCCATGGGATTAACAGCTTCACCTTCAGTTACCACGGGAAACACTCTCTTAATGTTGGTCTTCGTATCAGGAATTGTTATAAGAAGACATCGTGTGTCTTTTTGAACAATATCTTGTATTTTTAGTGAATGTAGATCTTCGTGCCTGCATGCACCTCACACACAATGAGAAGAGCAACCTGCGAAATTAAATATGAAACTGATGCATGTCATTAAAGTATGATTTTAAACTTACTTTGATTAATAAATACTTCTCATCGTCTGCATCTATCAAAAATATATTTCTATATATAAATACATTTCTTGGCGTGTCAAATCTTTTGACTTTGTGGGCTCGTAGCCTACTGAATTTCGCTTCAAAAAAGCTATGACTCTGAAGAATTTGTTTATTTCTATATTTTCTTTGACAGACAAAACAGCTTTTATCATCGAATATTTTGAGCAGATAGTATATGGTTTTACTTCTTGCGACTGTAATAGGAAAATACGAAAATAGTCACAATAATAATTTACATATGTTATTAATGTTGAATGCAAAGATAGTGGCGCTTACCTTTTCATGTAAATAGTTCAACATTGCATCTTCGTCTACAATTACAATGTTGTTCATTTCTTTCCATCGAATAAATGCTTCATATTCCTTTTCATTTTGACGAGATTTCACTGGAAGTAAATCTAACACAATTTCCTTCGCTTTTTCAGATATAATTTGTGGATTATGCATTTTATATCGTATAAAAAAAACGCGTCAAAATTTTTTTGTTTACATTAAACAATCTGGTTACTATGGTCGCATGATAATTAAAATTTGAAGCTCACTATTTTTGAGAAATATTTGCTCCGATCAAAATATATTTTAGGGACCTTTAACAAAAAAATGTTGTTTATAACACGCACCTAAAATCAGTTTTTTGGGACTCACCTCGTCCAGAAACAGCGATTGTTACAAAAATAACTACTTTCAGATCATGTAAATACATTTTTAGGGCATACAAGAATCAATTACGAAAGAACTCTGGAGCAAGAAGAAGAGTTATGTGAGCAAGAAACTCAGTCTTACTCTTCTGGTAATGCAAAAAAATCAGGAAGTGAAACAGACGAAGGTATTAATTGTCCTTCACCTGTTCGAGAAAGAAAAATCTTGACTAGAGAGGCAACAGGATGAGATTTTGGGCAGTAAATGTGTCAAGTCCTCATACAGTTGACGGTGAAGTAAACGATTCCACCTCTGTCTCAAATATAACAGGAAATATAGTAAATATGGAAGAATCTGAGGAAACTTTAACACATTAACTAATACAAATGATATTGAAGATAAACAAAAAAAAGTATTCCCAGAAGAAATAATCCCAGAACTCCAGAACCGAATATTTTAAGACGAAGACAAATTTTTTAGAGTTTAAATCGAAAGAAAAAAAAAAAGAAATCGAAAATGATAAATACCGAACAAAGAAATTAGAAGAAATGGACATAGCCGCACTGGAAGAACTAGTGGAACTTCAAAGAGCCAAATATGCAATAAAAAATGAAAATATCTGATGTTATTTAAATATTTAGTTTTTATACTTTACCTGAGGTACCAAGGTATATCATTATAAAGTAACATGTTTATTTAATATTTACCATGCTTCACTATTTTAGTTACTCTAGAAGAAACTGTTGATCTAAATAAACTTTTGTTGATTTAATATTTTATTTCAAATTATGAACTTAAAACTAAACTAAAAATCTTATTAAAAACTAATTGTCTACAGTCAACACTCTCTTCTCCTGAACGAAATCGTCATTTGTTAAGTATCCTTCTTTATCAGCGGATCTTCATAATATAAATCATTATTTAAATCATTCATTGTAATACAAATGCAATAGAGAACACACGCAGCAATTACTGCATCTGTGATAAAAGTTATATTAACATTCTCAAAATGTACTAAGCGTCTTTTAAAAGACCAAAAGAGTCCTAAATAAAATCATTCGTGTCGATGAATGTCCGTAATTAAAGTTATGTTGATTTTGCAATAAGTAGCCATTGTCTTTGAATGGCACTAACCAACTTAAGTTTGGGTACGCGCTGTTGTAACGTTCCAAAAGGAAGGAACGCTACGGTTATATAACATATTTAGAATTTACATATGGAGTTTATGATATTTGGTCAATCACGTTGAAATATGTAGATGTAAATCCATATATTTACAAAGGTAAATCTCGTAATTGGGTATAAGACAATATGTAGATTTCCATCTGAATTGTAATAGGGTAAATGCGTCGGTTAACCGACCGGCACTGGTTCTCGACCATTTTGTGACTTAAGACATAACAATATTAAAAATATTCCCTATACTTTAAAAATAACCGTTATACGTGTTTTCGACCACTTCTACTCATTCAAAATAACTCGCAGAGTGGGGGTAGAAGTCGAACTTTTCGCGCGTAAAATCAGTTTCTTACCGTCTATCACCGAGAGAGTTTCTGTTTTTATCCATGCTTTGAGAAGTGCTTAGTGGTACCGGCCTAGAAAATAGTAAGTAATTTTTATTTCAGATGCATTAGGTATACATTTTTTTTTTATATTACCTATTAGAGATAGTTTCTTGTGTATTTTAAGAAAAAACAGACATAACCATTTTTTTTGTTAAATTTTCGATGGTCGCAAACCCATATTACAAAAATTAGCCTCTTTTATTTCTCGACCAAAGTGGTCGAGAACCAATGTGTATCTCAAATAATTGTTCATTTCTATTAACATATTTTCTTTCAAAACTTTTTGAATTTTTTTCTATAAACTGATTCATCTACATATATATTTTCTAAATATTAGTTTGCGACCATGAAATTAGGCCTAAATAATATCCGTGTTTGCATTTCATTTATTAATGGTCGAAAACCAGTTTGATCATCTTCAGTTTTCGACCACTGGTGGTCGAGAACCAATTTAAGCTAAGTTTTGGTTTTCGACCACTTCATATTTTTTATCTCCATAGACCTGCAGTAGAAAACACTGAAGTTTCCTTATTTTTTTCTAGTGGCACCTACAAACAACAAACAAAAGAAAGATAGAACAAAAATGTTAAAAACTATCAAACCTAAACCAAAAAAAGTTCAACGAAAAATGTTTCAATACAACGAGGATAATTTAAAAAATGCGTTATTCGAAATCAGAGAAAATAAAATGAAAATAAGAGAAGCAAGTAGACGCTTTAATGTTCCAAAAACAACAATAATTGATCGACTTTCTGGAAAAGTACCAGATACTTTAAGAAAGCCTGGACCGCCTCCCTTGTTAACAGTAGAGGGAGAAGACAGAATTAAAAATTGGGTAATAAACCTTGCAATGTGTGGGTTTCCTGTAAAAAAAGAAATGTTGATAGATACGGTGCGTAAAATAGCAGCAGACACTAATCCAAACCTATTTAAAAATGGTGTACCACAACAAACATGGTATTTGAACTTTTTAAGAAGAAATCCGGAAATAAGTTTTAGAGAAGCGGAGGGTATCAATAAAGCAAGAGCCATAGTGACGGAGGAATATATTAGAAAATGGTTTGAGAAATTAATGCAGTTTTTTAGAGATAATAATTTGATGAATGTATTTACTGACGACCCTAGAAGAATATTTAACGGTGATGAATCCGGATTTGCGTTATGCCCAAAAACGGGAAAAGTTTTAGGTCCAAAGGGATTTAAGAATTTGTATTCCATTCAGCAAGGTAATGAAAAAGAAAACGTTACAGTTTTAATAACTTTCAATGCTGATGGTAAATTTGCACCTCCTTTGGTGCTTTTCCCTTATATCAGATCACCTAGGGCACTAGTTGATAACATGCCTAGTGACTGGATGTTGGGTAGATCAGAAAAAGGCTGAATGACTTCGGATGTTTTTTACGAATACCTCAGCAACGATTTTAATAAATGGTTATTGAAGGAAAACATCCCTAGACCCATCATCCTTTTCGTAGATGGACATAAATCTCACCTCACTATGGCGACAAGTGAATGGTGTGATCAAAATCAAGTTATTTTGTACGCTTTACCACCCAACACAACCCATATTCTTCAACCTGCCGATGTCAGCGTTTTCAGACCCATGAAAGCTGATTGGAAGAAGACTGTACGCCTGTGGCAATCTAGGCCGGAAAATATAAATTCTTGTGTTACAAAGACAAACTTTTGTTCCGTTTTCAATGAAGTACTGACAAATAAAACGGAATTCGAAATCAAAGTGAAAAATAGGTTTAGAAAATGTGGAATTTTTCCATTAAAGGCAGGTGCTGTAGACTACACGAAATGTGTAGTAAACACCTCAGAACGATTAAAAAGAAACAGATACGTGTTTCACGAAGATCAAGTGAAAACATTACACAACGAGACATTAGATCTTCCAAAAAAGTTATAAATAAAATAAAACTTGAATTACAGTCCTATGGTATAAATACAGAAGTAATCTTGAACGAAATAGATTTGCTAGAAACGACAATGGTATCCCCAAGAAAGAGTTCAGAAGGAAACAAAGAAAATTTGGTGGAACAAAGTTCTGCTGGACCAATGTTGGTTATAGAAACTGACACAAACGATAATAAAACACAGTCAAAAACATTAGGGAACTCAGTGACACGTTGGCGCAAAATACATCGAATCTGAATGGCCCGAAACAGATTAATCCAACTGAAGATTTGATATCCGAATTGCAAGAGCGACAGAGACGTGAAAAAAATATTATTATATACAATGTCGATGAGTCGACAAAAGAAACAAGCTTGGAAAGGCGAGTTCAGGATGAGAATACGGTCAGGCAGTACATTCAATCCTTGAATGTCAATGGAATAGATGTAGCCAATATTAATGCATATCGCTTAGGAAAACCAACAAATAATAAGAAAAGGCCAATAAAAGTTATATTAAAAAGCTCACACGATGTCATACAAATTTTAAAAAACAAGAAAAATAACAACTCTGGTATAAAAGTAAATAATGATCAGACACCAATGCAACGGGAATATTTAATAAAATTGCAAGATGACAATTAGAAGCAAATGGCGATAGAACTAAAACTATAAAATATATAAATAATGTACCAAAAATAATGCCAATGACCAGTGTTCATCAAAATCATTTAAACTAGAAAAGCCCAACAGTATACACCATTTAGTATGTAGTTATCAAAATGTAAGAGGTCTTAATAGCAAAATTAAACAATTTTACGCTTCAGTTTCTCAAGCCGAATTTAACCTGATCGCTTTAACCGAAACATGGCTTAAAAAAGATGTGTTAAGTACTGAACTATTTCCTGAACTACTGTGCACAGGAGTGATAGAAAACTTCATTTAACAGAACAAACAACAGGAGGTGGAGTGTTATTAGCTTGCAAAAGTGAAATAAGGTCAGAAAAAATTACGTTACCAAGTATCTTTAATAATTTTATAAGCATTGATATCCTGTGCTGTAAATGTTATTTTAATTTCACTGTAGTATATGTTTTTGTAATATATATTCCACCAAACACTAGTATAGAAAATTATGAATCATTTTTTGAGTGTCTTGAACAAATAGATTTTATATTGGGAAAGCATATACTTATCTTTGGAGATTTCAATGTACCACAGTATGTTGACAATGATATTAATGATAGAAAATCTATAATAATTAATAATTTTATTACATTCCTTAATATACAACAACAAAATAATATAATTAACAATAGAGGCCGTTTACTAGATCTTATCTAATCTTGATTGTGAAATTTTACACGACAATGCACTGCTTGTGAATGAGGATATTTTTCACCCGGCACTTTTTGTTACATTAAACGTTTCAATAAAATACAATAACTTTCTGGCAAAAAAAGCAGAGAAAACATATAATTTTAAAAAGGCGAACTATCCAGCTCTCTACAGTGCTCTCGAGAACACGGATTGGTATTATTTGCAAAATTTTCCAAATGTTGATATAGCAACTAAGGAATTCTATGATAAATTATATAACATACTAGATGATTGCGTCCCAGAATACAAATATTATAAAAGATCTTATCCAGAGTGGTATACAAAAGAAATTATCAGTAATATTAAAGAAAAGAATAGACATCATCGCAGTTATAAAAAAACGAACAACCAGTATCACTTAAATAAATTCAAAGAATTTCGATCGTTAATCAAGCAACAAATAGACAAAGCATATGATAGCTATCTAGTTAAAACCCAGAATTCTATATCTACAGACTCAAAAAAATTTTGGTCGTTCGTACATTCAAAGAGAAAACAAACACGGATTCCAGGTAAAATGACATATATGGATAAAACCTATGAAACTTCTGAAGAAATTGTTGACATATTTAGTAAATTCTTCAGCTCAGTATTCTCAAAGCCACATGACAATATCAATATTAACAACACTGGAAAGAAGAACCTCTTTGAGAACATTAATATCACACATATATCATTAACAGAAATTGAAGAGGCTATAAAGAAATTAAAGAACAAAATGACATCCGGTCCGGACCTAATACCCTCCTTTTTGGTCAAAGATTGTGCTTATGTGCTATCAATTCCATTGTACATAATATTTAATCTGTCGTTAAGAACATCAACATTTCCGAAAGATTGGAAAATAGCAAAGGCTTGTCCAATTTTTAAAGCGGGAGATCCAGCTAATGTAAACAATTACAGACAAATTTCTATTCTGAATAACTTCGCGAAGGTTTTTGAGATGATTTTGTATAACCACATCTACTCGTCTACCAAAACAATTATATCACCATATCAACATGGTTTTATGACTAACAGATCAACCGTAACAAATTTAGTAGTTTTCACTCAATATGTGTCAAATTCCTTAGATGCGCAAGGACAAGTGGATGTGTTGTATACAGATTTTTCTAAGGCTTTCGATAGAATTGACCATAAAACATTACTAAACAAATTGGAGAATTTTGGTTTTAATACCCAACTGTTATTGTTCTTTGGATCATATCTAAAAAATAGATATCAGTTTGTATTCTATAACGGTTCTAAATCATCTATATATGCATCTACATCTGGAGTACCGCAGGGTAGTAATCTTGGACCCTTGCTGTTTCTATTATTTATTAACGATCTATGCGAAACTTTAGAATGTGACAAACTAATATATGCAGATGATTTAAAACTTTTTAAAAGAATAAAATCTGAAGATGACTGCAGAGTACTTCAAAAGGAACTTGACAAAGTCAGTCAGTGGTGTCCTCTTAATAAACTAGATCTGAATGTCGGAAAATGTAAAGTTATATCATATACGAAAAAGAAAAACTGGTTTAATTACAATTATTCTATAGATGAAACGATACTAGAGCGTGATACATTGATTAAAGATTTGGGTATTTACTTCGACACGGAACTGAGTTTTGGAGAACATACTAGAATCAAATGTAATGAAGCAATTAGAATGCTTGGTTTCATTTTGAGAAATTGCAAATCATTTACCAATCTGGAGGCATTAAAATTATTGTACTACTCATATGATCAAAACTTGAATATGGAGCAATAATTTGGAATCCACATTATCAAACTCACAAAAACAGTTTAGAGCAAATTCAGAGAATGTTTTTAAAATTTATTACATTCAAATCAACAGGACAGTATCCGGAAAGAGGTGTGAACAACAATTATTTATTAAGCACATTTAATTTTGAGAGCCTCGAATTTAGAAGAATTTGTTATTTTTTGGTATTCTTATATAAAACCATTCGTAATAAAATTGACTGCCCAGAAATTTTTTTTCAGTTAAATATTTACGTTCCAAGGTTGCATTCTCGTCGAAATATAATGTTTTATTGTGAAAGTGCTAATACAAATGTGATGTTAAAATCACCTGTACACTGTATGTGTAATTACTATAATAAAATAAGAGAATTTTGTGATATAAACACGTGTTCTCAAAATGAAGTGATAAATTGTGCAAGACAGATTTTTAGTATATAAGTTTTTTTTTTCCACTAAGAAATTATAAGTATATGTGTGTTTAAGTATACAATTAATGTGTAGATATAGATATGTTTTTCTACAATTAGCTTTTATTTTTAAGTTTCATTTTGTTCTACTTTCCTCTCAAAAAAAAAGTTAAATTAATTGATAATTTTTGTTGATTAAACTTTGAATATAACTTTTGCCCTGTAATTGGGTTGTACCTGTTGGGCAAATAAAGTGTTTATTTATTTATTTATTTATTAAATGAGGATGAAGTTGATGTTACCGATGTTAGTTTGCCAAGTAGTTTCACAAATTCTGTTGTAAAAGCTATCGAAAATAAGGACTTCCCTGTTATTGATATATCTGATCCATTCATGAACTTTGATATTATCAGCTCAACTATCAACCACACAATTCAAGAAAATATTGTTGTTCCTGAGGCCGCCTCCCCTCATCATAGAATAAACGTAGTTGTTATTAATGACAACGTCGAATTTGCCAAAGATACTGAAAAATCAGAGACAATTACTGAAGGAAATGAAAAACTAGATACCCCTGAAATCCTGCAACAACCATCTGAACCCCTTGCAAACAAAAATGAACGAGGACCGCTACTACCCCTTAGTCAAGTATTTGACAATCACTTAACGTATCCTGGTCCCATCAAGAGAAGTAATAACACAAATAGAAAGAGCATGGGCAGAGCTCCAAGTGCAATTTCCAGCGATAAATGGAGGGAATACTATAGAAAAATAGATGAAGAAAAACAACAAAAGATTATAGACATTCAACGAAAGAAAGAGGAGAGAAAACGACTCAAAGAAAACCGACTACAAAATAGAAAATTGTCAAAAGAAAAAAAAATGTCCAAAATGATCCTACAGAAACTTCATCAAAAATCAAAAAGGTAATTCCATGCGCTTTATCTCAAGAAACATTGAATAGCGATACTGAAGACGACGATAAAAAAAAAATTGGCTGCGACTTTAGTGCAAATTGGTATCATAAAAACTGTACTGAGTTTAACAATATACCATACAGTGAAGCAGCTGCAAAGGATTATAAATGTGATTTATGTTAATTGTTCATGTTCATACCTGGTAAGGAAAAAGTATTTTTAGTTTGTAGAACCTCCCCCCCCCCCCCAAAAAAAATGTGTGTTTTATTAAAATTATTTTTACATGTCGGTTTTTTAATTTTCATCATTCTCTTGAAAATCAATCTGCTTAGTGGTGGTCGAGAACCAACACAAAAATGGTCGAGAACTCTGTGAGGTGGTCAAGAACCAGAAATATTGTAGTGTTTCCCTTTTTATTGACATTTCAATAGTTGAATGCAAAAATGCTCTTAAAAGAGCATTTACAAAGTATTTTAAACTTTCCGCGGAATCGGTAAACAACAAGCTCAATAAAATTTGATAAGATTTTGTATAAATTAATCATCTTTAAGTTGAATTTTTTGTTTACTGGTCGAGAACCAGAGCGTTTACCCTATGTATGATATCTCCATTTTATGTTTTGTCTTAAATCCTCCTGTTATTTCTTATGTGAACCTCTGGATATGGTTCTGCTACCTGTAAACAGAAGGAAGGGATATATCTTAGTTGTTTGTTACATAAACAATTAAATAACCTAAAAATAAATTACAATTTATGATGTAATATTCTCGCTTTAAATTAACCACAAATTCACAATTTCATTATTAATAACTTAGTAAAAATTTATGTGGAAGTTTACTAGATACCTAGTTTTGTTTTAAAAATATAGTTCTTGATTAAATCTTGTAAAATTGTCAAACTTCACCATTTCAATTTGCCACACTTATTTGTATATATGTGAGGCGGAAAGCAAAAAGGGACCACTTGTCGGCGATGTCAATTTTTCAGTACAGTCGAATTAGTGGTTTGGGTCAAAATAATCGATTTTCGGATTTTTGCGATTTATTACCTTTACAAGTTGTAATCGATTACAAAACCGATATAACATTTAAAATAATCGATAAAGCAGTCGATGTTCAGCCCTGGAAAAGGTACCTCTTGTCGCTTATGGAGAAATAACATGGGACCGACAAGAGGTCTCTTTTCATAAACGCACTAGTAACTTAAACAAAAAAAAAACATAGAGAAATGATTTTTGCACCAAATTGTTCGGAATTAAAGCTTAATTCATTTAATATCAATAACTAAAAACTGGAATTTGCCGACAAGAGGTCCCTTTTTGCTTTCCGCCTCACATATGGTGGATGTACCTAATATTATTTCCTCTTGGATCTTAGAGTAGGGATTTCCTTTTGCCATTTTAGATTTTATAATTATTGTAAAAGCATTTCTGATCGAGATCTTAAGCTGGCAAGACCTTTCTGAGCTCTTTTCACTTTTATTAAAATCTTAGTTTGTTAACGTGGAAGCCTTATGAATTGAATAATTAATTAATTCTTATTATCTGGAAATAGTTATGATAATCGATATTTTACTATAAAATTTCTATGAACACCATGCCAAAATAGTCTCTGGTGTCTTACCTCTGATAATTTAGCATTCATATTCTAAGTAAGGGTTGGACATATTTATAAAAAATAACATAAATTCTGAATAAGAAGTTGGAAGATTGAAACCTCTTGGCATACAGCTTAGCTTTTGTAATTTCCTCGACAAAATTCTTTCTCATCATTCAAAGTAAATCATAAAGAGTTAGCAATATAAGAAATATATAGGGACCATCCGATGCCGTAGCCACATCCACAGGGAGAATCAAGTCTAGTTGGACAGTATTGGTTGATGTACATACAGGGTGGCCCATTAGTGCGACAAAGTCCAATACCTACTTTATTAGAAGAAATAGAAAAAAAATTTCTTAACGAAAATTGTAAGTATCCTTGACGGTCACCTTCTAAAATTATTATGAAGAATACAGGGTGTCACATAATTGCAGGACGAACCAAACATACATTTTTTAAATGGAACACCCTGCATATTTCAGATGTTTGGAATCAGCTCATTTTTTGCAATCTGCCAATATAGAGTTTTGCTAGTCTATACAGGGTATTTCAAGAGATATAGACATTTTCATATCGAAATCGTCATGATATGAACGCCTTGAAGATAAGAAGTTACATTATTTTGTCAATATGAAAAGTTGTAATATATTGTCTAATTTAGTAGTAATACATTATTTTCTTAATTTGACATTATTTGTAAACAGGGTGAGGCAAAACTCGGATCTACGAATTTCTCAATTTTTTTAAATGGAAGACCCTATATTTTATACCAGCATTATAAAGGTTTTTTACTCTTCTTTAAGTTTTATTAAGTATTCCCTATACCTGAAACTTCAATTTTCTGAGATATTATGGGTTTAGTAGGAAAAACTGCGTTCCATTAAACTTATTCCAAATTATCACGTTAGCTATGGAAAAACACAATTTTTTCGTATGGGCTAAAAACCATTGCTGTTTTTTCATACCCTTCTGCTATTCTAAGCCAATCTTCTTTCTTTGGCTGATACATGACTTTGTCTCTCAAAACAGACCAACATGTTTCTCAAATTATGTCCGAAATTGTTTGGAGACTTAAATGAAACTCAAAGTATAAAGAACGGAATGAGTGTCATGTTGCAAGAAACCTAAAACAAATAGAAATATAATTTTGTTGCACACATCATCATATAATTTTGATTAATTTTAATTGTAATATACTTTTAGATAAACAACTGCAGAAAGAGTGGAGAAATCTGAAAGATTCTTTTACAAGAGAAATTCGTCTACAAAAGATGCCTAGCGGCAGTGGGGAAAAGAATAGGAAACGCTATGCTTTTCTTGAGCAGCTCTTATTTCTCAGAGGTGCTACAGAATCGAGAGTTAGTAATCATGAATTAATTAAACTATTTTGTTTTCCCGCATCGATGTGAACATTTCGCACATTTTGTCTAAAAAATCGTGGGGAAAAGCGATTATTTATAAATTTCCTTTCAGGTCCACCTCGAAAATTAAAGATCATGATTCTATGCGCCAAGACACTTCACCGATTGATGGTCATGACTCTACAAACAAGAAGAATTACAGACAGATACTCCTCCTTCTGTGTCCCGTATAGTAGAGACCAGGCAAAAGTACTAGACCACATACAATCCAGGGAAAATGAGGCGTCAGAAAAAGAATATGCGTACAGGCTATTGTTATTATCACTTTTGCCAATGAATACTCGCTCATTACAAACAAAAAACTGCTGCCCAAGGAATCACTACTTCCACATTCAGATTTTCTATTCCAACGAAAAAATTTTGTATGTGGAAATAATTGTTTGGAACTTTAATAATATAATATTTGAAATCCTCTACCCCAAAAACTCCTAAAACGATACCCCACATCGGTAGTGGGGTGGGGGTGGTGATAGGGAGGTGGATGAGGTAAAAAAATATTTCGAGGTTTCTGATTCTTGTACACACACTAAATCACAAATTTTTTTTCATCCCCTTTAATAATGCCAAAACATTTTTTGAGACCTTAGCTTCTCTTGTATATAATAAATATCAATTTTATGGACTCTTACCTGCTTCATTTACCTATCTACCCCCTTTACCCCCCAACCCTTCGACGGAACAAGATGAAAATATAATCTAATTCCAGATCTCGTTAAAATACATATGTGTACCAAATTTCAAGTCAATATCTTCAACGGTTCCAGAGTAAACGTGCGTACAAAAAAAAGTTACAGACAGACCGACAGACAGAGAGATAGAAATTTTTTTTCACTCAAACTTAAAATCTCGACGTTTCATAACATTCTAAGCCTATGTGAACAATAAAAATTTTTAATTTTTTTTTTTTTGTCGTTGCTATACTTCCACTGGACGTGGAAGTAATTATGGGCGAGAATCAAAATTCAAGAAATAACGCAGCAGGCTCTACAATTTCGCCAACTTACTCAACCGCCCACACCACAAAATGTTCGCGATTGGGCAAAGAGGTGGGTGGGGGTTGCGATGCGAAGGTGTATGGGCGTGGGTTACGACGCGAAAAGGTGGATGTGAGTGTTATCGAGAAACGTGATAAAGTTTAATTTTTCTAAGATGACACTATCGGCAATAAAACGGCTGACGAATAAAAATGCATATCTCACCTTTTCTCGCGCCTATTCGAGCAGAGAACGATTGCAGCCCCGCCCCTAAGTTTCTAGATACACGTGGTTTCATTTTTTGTCTTGCTCTTGCTCAAGAATTAAATAAGGATAACTTCTGAAAGTGTAAATAAACATAATGAAATAAGTACAGGCCTGGATTTATGACTTGAATTTATTTTAGTTGTTTTTATAACGAGTTTATAATACCAGGAGATTTACAGTTTCATTGATTGTTTATTGTGTGTATTGTGATTTTGTCGTACATGTTTATTAGACTTTAAAAAATGCCCGGAGAGGTGTTAAATTCATAAAGTCGCAAGTTGGTTTTAAATGTTCTTGAATATTTTCAAAACAAAAAAGATGATATTCCTTCTAGATAATAGGGTAAGCTGTACAATTACACAGCCCCACAAAAAAAAAGTGGTCTGTCCGGCGGACCAGACCAATATATCCGTATGTATTTGGACCCGCTGAAACCAAATCCGAAGTCGGAATTGTCAGATCAGCTTGTTTTTCACCCCCAACCCCAAAAAACACCCCCCCCCCCCCAAAAAAAATGCTCTGTCCGGCGGACCAAACCAGTATATTCTTATGTATTTGGACCTGCTGAAATCGAATTCGTAGTCAGAATTATCAGATTGGCTCGTTTTTCACCCCCAACCCCAAAACAAAAACAAAGTGGTCTGTCCGGCGGACTATACCAGTGTATCCTTATGTATTTTGACCTGCTGAATTCGGATTCGAAGTCAGAATTGATGGATTGGCTCGTTTTTCAACCCTAAACCCGAAAAACACACTCCCCAATAAAATGGTTTGTCCGACGGACTAGACCAGTGTATTCTCATGTATTTCGACCTGCTGAAACCGAATCCGATGACAGAATTGTCAGACGGGCTCAATTTTCACCCCCAAAACAAAAACAAAGTGGTCTGTTCGGCGGACTATACTAGTGGATCCTTATGTAATTTGATCTGCTGAATCCGAATTCAAAGTCAGAATTGTCAGATTTGCTCGTATTTCACACCTAACCCTAAAAAACACCCTCAAAACAAAAAAGTGGTCTGTCCGGCGGACCATACCTGTTGATTTTTAGGACACTTCTTGCATTAATAATGTGGACTGTATATTTAACTGGTTTATTTGTTTGGATTTATAATAGTAAAAAATAACACAGTACATAAAATTCGAGTTTCTTACGGCGTGGTCTGATGCCAACTGTCTGTTTTCAAGGCTGAGACTGACGCCTCACTTACACTATGTAAAAATAAGGTTGGGCCGCAAGCCCGTTTTACAATAGATTAACATGCCGCCCCTCTTGACAGAAAAGGGCTGTCAACTAAAATAAGTACATGATATTGATAAAATAAAGTGAACAAAGTCTCAATCTCAAACAAATCAGTCATTTACTCATTTAAAGGTAATACACAAATTTTGGTCACAGGACGTTTAAATCTGCCACTAGCACACTGCACTGTCACAACTCTGACGACACCGTCAGCGCCAGGATGAAGTTCACAGATACGTCCCATCCACCATTTCAACGGGGAGAGATTATCCTCTTGGATGATGACCAAAGCGCCTATTTTGAAAGCACTATTGCCTTTTTCTTTCCATTTGGATCGGACTTGAAGTTCAGCAATATATTCACGGCTCCATCTTTTCCAAAAGTGCTGAATAATATTTTGTTGCCGTTGAAACATAGAAAGTCTGTTTTCGGGTATGTGCGTCACGTCTGGGTCAGGAACAGCCGTCATTTTTTGCCCAATAAGAAAATGTGCAGGGGTTAGGGGTTCGAGGTCACTTGGGTTTGTGGATAGGGGGGATATGGGTCTGGAGTTTAAGATACCTTCGCCCTGGGTAAGAATTGTGTAGAACTCTTCGAACGTTAAGAAAGCATTACCAATGACGCGCCTTAGGTGTGTTTTTGCGGATTTTACTCCTGCCTCCCACAAGCCGCCAAAATGGGGGCCTTGGGAGGTATGAAGCTCCAAGAAATTCCCTCCTGACTTAGAGAATCGGATATGGTGTCTCGAGTTTTTTCATTTTTTAGAAAATCGAACATTTCCTTTAACAATGTATTCGCGCCAACAAAATTAGTGCCATTGTCAGAAAATATTGCGTGAGGTCGTCCTCGCCTGGATACGAATCGCCGCAGAGTAGCCAAAAAATTCTCTGACGTAAGACTGGAAACTAGCTCCAGGTGGATCGCCCGTGTCGACATACATATAAATAACGCAATAGAGCATTTAATCAATTTATACCCTCGTGCTTTTTTATCTTTCACCAAAAATGGGCCTGCATAGTCAACACCTGTATTATAAAATGGAGGCACGCAAATCGTGCGTTCTCTGGGTAAAGGACCCATGAAAGGTTTAACATTTTTTGGTTTGGTTTTGTAGCAAATTACACAATCATGTACCAGCCCCTTGACCAAGTTTCGCCCTGAAATAGGCCAATATCTCTCTCGTAGAGATGCCAACAAATTCAATTGACCACAATGCAAAAATTTCACATGCTCGTTTTGTGCAATGAGTTTAGTTAAGATATGATGAGGAGGTAAAACAATGGGATGTCTCTTCGTGTATTCAAAATCGGAATTTTCCAATCTTCCACCAACGCGTATTATACCTCGCTGGTCAAGAAATGGGTTTAATAAGAGAAGGCTGCTTTTCGAGTCAACGGATTTATTTTTACTAAGGTCACGAATTTCCTTAGCAAATGTTTGTCCTTGGGACATTTTTATTAACATCAATAAGGAGTTATGTAGTTCAATAACTGAAAGATTGCCTGTTATTTTAGTTTTCTGCTTAAGACAAGCTATAAATCTTAAAATGTAAGCAAACACTCTCTGCAAGGTATTTAGTGAGGAAAATTTTGAAAATAAATTGAAATCATCTTGCTGAACAAACAATGAAGGGTTAATATTTCGAATCTCAGGTGTGGTGTTACTAAATTCTTGAGTAGGCCACTCAGAGGTGTCATTCATTAAAAAAGAAGGCCCATGCCACCAAAGTTGAGAGTTTATTAATATTTTAGGTGTAACTCCACGAGACAAAATATCTGCAGGGTTAAGGGCACTTCTAATATGGTTCCAATCCGCTATTTCGGTACAATTTTGTATTTCGGATACCTTGTTCGCGACAAAGGTTTTCCATCTTTGGGGAGATGCCTGTATCCATCCCAAAGTGATAGTTGAATCCGACCAGTAATAAAATCTATTGAATGAAAAATCGGTTGAACTACGCACTCGCTTACATAAATTAGCTAATAGTACAGCTGCACAGAGCTCTAACCTGGGTAGAGTGACATTCTTTAAGGGTGCCACCCTTGACCTGGCACAAAGCAAATTTACACTATAATTTCCTAGTTCATCGGAACATCTAATATATGCGCATGCGCAGTATGCAAGCTCGGATGCATCCGCGAAGCCATGTAGCTCTACTGAAACGGAATTTCTTAAAAGAACATGCCTGGGAATTTGCAAATTGTTAAATGCAACCAACTCATCACGAAGTTGGAGCCATTTTGTATTTAAGCTTAGTGGAATAGACTCGTCCCACGACAGCTTAAGCTTCCATAAATTTTGAATTATTAGTTTAGCTATTAGTATAATTGGGCCAAGCAGACCCAGAGGGTCAAAAATTTGCGCTGTTGTGGCTAAAATTGTTCGTTTAGTTACTCGCGATTTGCTGTCAAATTCCTTTATTGAGTATTGGAAAATATCACGCTGTGAATCCCACAAGATACCCAATGTTTTTGTTTCATTATCTTGCTCACCAATTCGCAATAAACCGTACTCTTCGTTACCCACCTCTAAATTTTTAAATATTTCAGGCTCATTCGAAAGCCGCTTTCTAAGAGGAAAACACCCTGTAGGTAATACCGCAGAAACATCACGAACAATTTTCCTAGCTTCCTCCAAAGAGTCAGCCCCTGTCATCAAATCATCGACGTAAAAGTCACGTTCTATGATTTTACTAGCTAAAGAAAAATTATGTTTACTTTCGATGGCCAACTGTTTTAGGCATCTAACTGCGAGGAACGCTGCGGAAGCGGTTCCGTACGTCACTGTATTAAGATTATAACAACTTAATTCTTCGTCCGCATTTTCGCGCCAGAGTATTCGGTGTAAGTCACGGTCCTTTTCGTTTAGCAAAACCTGCCTATACATTTTGGCAGCCCGTGAGAGCAAATAAGTGTTTACGAAAGTTTAGAAGAACAATGAATAAATCACCCTGGATAGGAGGGCCTACCATTTGCACCTCGTTCAACGATAAACCCGAGTTACTTTTACATGAACCATCGAATACAACTCGTACTTTAGTAGTAAGACTAGTTAGTTTGACAACAGCATGGTGTGGTAAATAATATGTCGGCTTAACTTCTACACTTTCATCTATTTTGGACATATGTCCTAAATACTCATATTCCTTCATAAATCTAATATATTCATCACGTAAACTCAGGTCTTTATTTAATTTTTTTTCCAAATTGTAAAACCTGCTTAATGCCGTTGACCTCGATTCACCTAACTGATCTACATTATTTTTTAGTGGGATGCTCACTATAAAGCGACCGCTTAAATCCCGCTTAATATTTTTCACGAAGTGATTTTCAACTTCCTGTTCTTCCTTTGAGTAATTATTAACCGTGCTGCTACATTCTTCAAGTTTCCAAAACTTAGATACTTGCTCCTCTAAAGAATTATCTAAAGAATCATTGATTTGCATATTTGTACTAAAACAACTTACCGAAGTTGGACTTTGATTCGATTTCGTGGGTACAGAACCTGAAATTACCCACCCTAACTGCGTGTTCTGTAATGTAGGCATATTTTCACCTAAGTCAACTTGTCCTACGCAAAGCAATTTCCAGAATATTGCAGCACCCAACAATATATCGATTTTTGAGGACTTATTGAATGTAGGATCTGCTAATCTTAAGTTTTGAGGTATATTTATTTTATTTACATCAAAGGTAAATAATGGTAGCCTTTCAGTGATTTTAGGCAATACCAGACATGGTATTGTCACCGAAAAGGCACTACCGCTTGAGTGTATTTTTATTTTAGTTTTAAATTTTATATTCGAAACTCCCTGATTAATTCCGAAAACTACAGAGTTTATTTCAGATTTTTCAAGTTTTAAAGTACGACAAAGCTCTTCTGTTACGAAATTGGACTGGGATCCGGAGTCTAATAGGCATCTGCAGTCATGAGGCTGCCCATTTTTATCTATAACTTTTATGCGAGCTGTAGAAAGTAATATTTGATTACAATTAAAATTATTTGAATGGTTTGCAAGTGTAATCTCAGAATCACTATTTACACTTGTATCACGAGCCTTATGCTCCGTGCTACTGGGTAAACTATTGCTTATGCTTGGTCTTTCAACAAAGTGTAATAAGGTGTGGTGCTTTTCGCCACATTTAAAACATTTTCTTCCCCAACAATCTTTCACAAAATGATTTTTCTTTAGTCAGTTTAAACACAGTTTAAGTTTTTTAGCCTCGGCAATTCTTCCGTTGGTGGACAGTTTTAAGAACTTCTCACAGTTGTAAATTACATGCGAATCTTTGCAATAGATACAAAAATGATTAACGGCTGCATGACAAAGCGTGTTTTGTGATTTTTTCTTTTTAACTTGTTCCTTTTCTGGAGTTTTATCAGAATCTAATTGCTCTAGCAGCTCACACCTGTCTTTGAGGAACGCATTCAAGTCCTCAAACTTAACTGCGGGTTTTACCTGCTTTGAAAATTCTTTCCATTCGCGCTTTGTTTGCAAGTCAAGTTTCACACAAACAAATTCAATAAGTAGCCGATCCCATTGCTTCACCGGCTCGCCTAAAGCTTCTAAGCATCTAATATGCTTCAAAACGGTATCTAACAGTTGCCTTAACGCTATATGTGACTTTACTAAGGGTAGATCAAATAGGGCTTTTACGTGATTGCTAATTAGCATTTCTTTGTTCTCGAAGCGCTCACGCAACAGTTTCCAAGCAACTTTATAATTTGACGCTGAAACTACAATAGATTTTATGCAGTCTCTTGCCTCTCCGGTTATGCATGATTTTAAGTAAAGAAATTTTCTAATGTCATCTAATCTTTGGTCATTATGCACTACTGACATAAAAGTATCGTACTGACATAAAAGTATCGTAAAACTCGAGCCACCTATCATAGTCTCCGTTGAAAGTGGGAAGTTTAATATCTGGCAATTTAACGCCTAAAGGATTTTCTCTAGGAGGTGAGACCGACTGAATGTCTCTACTTTCCTCCATAATGTGATTTTTTGCTGTATAGTAATTATTAATTGCTAAATTAAAATCCCCCGTGATATCAAAATACAAAGCTTGAAATTTATTTTGTTCTTCTAATTCGGCAGCTAAACTATGAGCCAATTTTTGACATACGAGTTCTATTTCTACCTGAAGAGTTTTAAATTCTTGCCATAATGGCTCTACCTTTTGCAATCTAGCGTTTAATTGATAAGTAATGCTATCATTTACTTCCGACATATTTAAACTATCATAGTAAGCTTTGAAGCGGGTTAACTGCCCTTTAACCGCGTCTCTTTTTAACAGTAATTGCTTTAATTCGTTATCCATTGCTACACTTTACCAACCCAAGTCGAATAAATCTCAAAATGCGATAAATAAAAGGAACGAACTTACGGGTTATAGGAAATAAGTTGGAATCCCTCACTACTATTTGTTTTCTTTATTGTTCGATGCGGCACCAACACTCGGAGCTTCTGTTGCCAAGCTGTGGGTGGGCGGAACTTCTTCACTTCGTCAACTCGTGTATTGTGTGAGCGGGACCCAAATTTCACTTTCCACTACGACTTCGCTGTTTTAATCTTACTATTATGCATCTAGGATCGATGGACCATATGTTGATTTGTAGGACACTTCTTGCATTAATAATGTGGACTATATATTTAACTGGTTTATTTGTTTGGATTTATAACAGTAAAAAATAACACAGTACATAAAATTCGTGTTTCTTACGGCGTGGTCTGATGTCAACTGTCTGTTTTCAAGACTGACGCCTCACTTACACTATGTAAAAATAAGGTTGGGCTGCAAGCCCGTTTTACACTATATTAACAATACCAGTGTATCCTTATATATTTGGACCGCTGAAACCGAATCCGAAGTTGTAATTGTCAGATTGACTCGTGTTCACCCAACCCCCAAAAAACACCCCCCCCCCCACACAAAATTGTCTGCCCGGCGGACCATACCAGTGTATCCTTATGTATTTGGTAAGGATACACTATAGTCCGCCGGACAGACCACTTCGTTTTTGTTTTGGGGTTGGGGGTGAAAAAAGAGCCAGTCTGACAATTCTGACATCGGATTCGGTTTCAGCAGGTCCAATACATAAGAACATACTGGCCTTGTCCGTCGGACAAATCATTTTTTGGGGGATGCGTTTTTCGTTGTTAGGGATGAAAAACGAGCCAATCCATCAATTCTGACTTCGAATCCGGATTCAGCAGGTCAAAATACATAAGGATACACTGGTATAGTCCGCCGGACAGACCACTTTGTTTTTGTTTTGGGGGTGTTTCTTGGGGTTGGGGTGAAAAATGAGCCAATCTGACAATTCTGACTACGGATTCGGTTTCAGCAGGTCCAAATACATAAGAATATACTGGTTTGGTCCGCCGGAC
Source organism: Rutpela maculata (assembly GCA_936432065.2). NCBI lineage: Eukaryota > Metazoa > Arthropoda > Insecta > Coleoptera > Cerambycidae > Rutpela > Rutpela maculata. The sequence goes on from OW386292.2 coordinate 86,366,184, forward strand.
TGACCATTTTTTGGGGGGGGGTGTTTTTTGGGGTTGGGGGTGAAACACGAGCTGATCTGACAATTACGACTTCGGATTCGGTTTCAGCGGGTCCAAATACATATGGATACACTTGTCTAGTCCGCCGGACAGACCACTTTTTTTTTGTGAAGCTGTGTTATTAGCACAACAGCAGTTGGCACCTATTTTTAAAAATAAAAATAACAAGAAGCCACAATACTGGAGCGCCCTGTCAAATATCTAGTTAATTTCTGTAAACAGTTCTTTTTATGTTGGTAGTATTTCATTTCTGGCGGGATAATAGTGTAAAGAATACCGCTGATTCATTTAACAGTGCTTGTTGGTGCAGTGGTTATTGATAATTTTTAACGTGTCTGCTAAGAAACTGATATTCAGGTTTGCATTATTAACATGTTTTCTGTCAACAACTCGTGTTTTCTTCATGCTTAAGGTATATGTAATGTTTCATTTTGCAAGTTACTATACCATAACCTATAATTTCTTCCACATTAAAATTATTGTGGGCATGCCAACGACTATCTTCTGCAAATTAAGAAAACATATTTATTGGCAGAGATGCCAATAACTGTAATTTTTGACTAAATGGGAAATTGAAAGTCTGGGTGCTTTATAATGTATTTCAGCTGTAAAAGTTCATTTGAGGCGTAATATTGTAGCAAAATTCCCTCTTCAAACAATTGTTGGCATACTGCCAATAACTGTATATGTTGGGTGCCAATGATATCTAATATGCATTATTATTATTATTGTTATTGTGGGCATGCCAACGACTACCTTTTCCAAATTAAGAAAACATTTATTGACAGGAGTGCCAATAATTGTGTATGTGAGGTGCCAATCTTGTGCTTTTTTAAAAAAATCCAGACTTCAAGATTTCCACCTACGACAGATATACTAAAAGTTATTTTTTGCTTAGAGATGACAAAAACTCATCAAGCTCAGCCCTATAGAAAAAAATACAATGAGAACGACGTGCAAAAGGCACTTAATGCAATTAAGAAGGGATTGTCAAAAAAAACGCTTCTAAAAATTATGGTGTACTTCGTTCTACATTACAATTTAGATTATCCAACAGATTCACTAAAACCGGACATGGGCCTTCAACAATTTTAACATCGGATGAAGAGAAATTATTAGTTAGCTGGATCGAAGCTCAAAGAAAGGGATTTCGCAAAAGAATCGAGGACATTCAATCATCAGTAAAAGCATTTTTGGATAAAACACCTCGAGAAAATCTTTTTAAAAACAATGTTCCCGGAATCGGTTGGTATAAGGCTTTTCTGAGACGTCACCCAGAAATTAAGCTTAGAACCCCAGAAGCTGTAACTTTCGCTTCGTCCTGTGTCAGTGAAGCAGATATTAGAAAGTGGTTTGGTTTTTCAAACATTTTAAACGACCCAAGAAGTATATTTAATGGAGATGAAACTAACTTTCAATTATGCCCAAAGAACAAGAAGGTTTTAGCACCGAAAGGTGCTAAAAACGTTTATGAAGTGGAACGTGGCAAATCAAAAAGCACCCTGATTGTTATGTTTACGTTTAGCGCAGCAGGAGACGTCGCACCGCCCTTCATAATATATCCTTACACAAGAATGTTTAGCAAAGTTGTTTCATCAGTACCAGATTCATGGGGCATTGGTCATACTGAAAATGGGTGGATGAAAAAAGAACTGTTTTATGAGTATGTGGGCAATGTTCTCTATAAATATCTCAAAAATATAGAGACACAATTTCCCATAATTTTGTTTGTGGATGGGCACAAAACCCATTTAGATATTAAACTAAGCGAATTGTGCACTGAAAAGGGAATCATACTGATCGCACTTTATCCTGATTCTACTAGAATCTTACAACCAGCCGACGTTTCGGCTTTTAGACTAATAAAGGCTGGTTGGAAAAAGGGACTTATAGAGTGGAGGTTGAAAAAAGGAAATGCTGATAAAGAGGTTAACACTGAAACTTTTGCCCCCATATTAGAATGTGTTCTAGAAACATCAATTAATTCAAAAACCGCTGCCCAAGGAATCACTACTTCCACATCCGGATTTTCTATCCAAGTCACACAATGAAAAAATGTTGTATCTGGAAATAATTGTTTATGGAACTTTAATAATATAATATTTGAAATCCTGTACCCCAAAAACTCATAAAACGATACCCCACATCGGTAGTGGGGTGGGGGTGGTGGGAGTGGGGAGTGGATAAAGTAAAAAAATATTTTGAGGTTTCTGGTTCTTGTACACACACTAAATCACTTTTTTTTTCATCCCCTTTAATAATGGGGTGGGGGTGGTAATGGGGGTGGCTAATGCCAAAAATTTTTTTGAGACCTTAGCTTCTCTTGTCTATACTAAATATCAATTTTATGAACTCTTACCTGCTTGATTTACCTATTTACTCCAAATTTACCCAATTTACCCCCCAACCCTTCGCCGGAACAAGATTAAAATATAATCTAGTTCTAGATCTCGTTAAAGTACATATGTGTACCAAATTCCAAGTCAATATCTCAAACGGTTCCAGAGTAAACCTGCGCATAAAAAAAGTTACAGACCGACAGACAGACAGAAATTTTTTTTCGCTCAAACTTGAAATCTCGACGTTTCATGACATTCTAAGCCTATTTGAACAATAAAAATTTTTTTGTCGTTACTATACTTCCACTGGATGTGGAAGTAAAATTATAGAGAACGGATTTAAGGCGTGCGGATTTTATCCTTGGGATGCAGATAAAGTTGATTATAGTAAATGTTTGGGGAAAAGTAAAGTAAGGCAGGGCGAAACAGCTGTAAATACGACAGATCATGCTAATCTATTACTCTCCTACGAACGATTCTCACAAATTGTTGGTTTAGAGAAAATACGTGACTTCGAAAACATGTCAACCGATACCATAACCAATAATGAAGAATTGCTGGCATTGTATAAAATATGGCTCCTATTTAAAAATTCTAATGAATATGTAGACGAAAAGAAAGAAAACTCTGAGGAGAAACCTCGGCATGAAGACCAGAAACCTCATAGCACAACTAAGGTCGAGACTTACAACGATCTTGGCATAGAAAAAATGGAAATAATATTATTAGATAGTTCATTTCAATATTTGAACCACAACAATGATACAAATGACGATTTGGAACAAAATTTACAGACAAACAGGAATGATAAGAACAGTACATGTTCTACTGTATTTGATAGTCAAAAATTGAATTTAGAATTTAAGTTACTTATAAATATTGACCCTGAAATTCCAGTTGAATGTGAAGATCAAGGAGTTTCCTTTGAAAACGTTATTGTATATTCCAATGACGAAAACAAAGTCAATCAGGAATTGAAGAGAGAAATTTCTGGAAACATCAAAAGTGACTCAATTGTCAACAATTGTATTAATGAGGAACTCGAGTTAGACATTCTACAAGGAAATGAAAGTAACCCAACTTCTTATGATCCTATCAATATCGAACTCAATGGCGAAATTCCAGTTAATCACCAAAGTGCATTAAATCAGGACACTTGTGTCATTGATAAATCTGAAGTAGAAACTGCGCAATATCATCCAGTACTCAATGATTTTATTGTTTATCCTAAAACACCAGAAAGAAAATGAAAAAAGAAGGAAAAGGAAAAACTACCTTATGTATTAAATTCATCTACCTGGAAAGAAATAGAGAGACAAAAAATAGAAACAAAAAAAGAGGAAGATAAAAAGAAGCAAGAAAGAAAGGAATTACGATTGAAAAACAAAAATTAAAGGAACAAAAATTGCAACAGAAATTAAAGGAAAAAACGCAAAGGACAAAAAAACGGAGTCAGAAAGCAAAAACGGTGCCAAAGAAGAGTGAAAAAATTACCAAAAAAATCTACACAGAAGGCGAAAGAACAAAATACAACAAGTAAAAAAATTAATCTTATTTCCAACGTAATATTGAACAAGACAACATATACCGGTCACAAGAAGGAATCATTACCTACATTATTACCACGAATCGATGAACCTGGGGACGAACCGCATGTCAGAGACTTATTTGGGACCAAAAATTTATCAAATGGCACTGAGCTTTTAATAGAAGGAAAACTGAATAACCCCTTTCTAAACCCAATAATATACAAAGGGATGTGTTTCATAAGTACCAATAATATAACTACTATAAGGGAAGGCATTAAGTGTCATTCTTGTGCAAGAATAAATCAGATATTGTTGCTGAACCATTATTTTATTGTATTACCTGCACAAAGCGAAATAAATTGTCACAATTTTTTTTCTTTATTATTAAACTTGTGTGCCAAAACTATTAATATCAGTGCCAATAAATATAACAAGGTATGTCAACAACTAAATTTTGTACCGTGCAAAGTAAATATATTTTTTTAAATTTTTGTACGTAAGTTATTTCATAGTAACTAATGAGTATCTTAAAGTAAAATGATGAACGAACCATGGTCTATCATTGCAGATTATATGCTCTTGAAGTTTAATTTACATAAAACAAACAATCATAAATTTCTCTTAAGAGTGCCAATAACTGTGCGGATTACCGTCAGTAATAAAATGTGCATCTGAAGCATTAAAATTAAGTAAATCCACAATATCTAGGATAAGAAAACAAGGAACCACTGGAATAAGCAAATCGGTAAGTTAAAATATATTATAAATTCTGACGTGAAAAAGTCTGTGAAAATCATATATTTACATACATACATTTACATGGTCCATATTTAAGTGAGACTTGACAATTTTCTTTATTTATTTTTTAGCATACCAGAAATAGAAAAGCCCCAAAAAGCAGAAATATAAGCGAAGTACAAAAATGTGAAATCCGAAGAGTTATATACGACATGATAGAGGAAAAGCAGCATGTTACATTGGAAAAACTACTTGAAGTATTAACGAACAAACACATTTTAGAAGTTAGTATTTCAAGTTTAAGAAAAATATTAAAAGGCGTAGGCTTTAAATATAAAATTGACAATGGAAGACGAGTATTAATGGAAAGTCCACAAATAGTTTCTAAACGAGTGGAGTTTTTAAGAAATTACATGGAAAATATATCTGTAGATGATCCATTATGTGTGATATTTATTGATGAGACATGGATTTTCCAACATGGCAGCGCCATCAGAACTTGGCAAGATGCAAATCCTAAATCTGTATTTAATAAAAAAGGTAATGAGGGGAAGATATACATAATTGTTCATGCTGGGAATAAGGAAGATTTTATTGATGAAGCTGGACTAATCTTCAACAAAAAATAAATCTGTAGACTACCATGACAATATGAATACTGAAATTTTCGAGAAATGGCTATAAGAGCAACTGCTTCCGAGACTAGAAATACCATCTCTAATAGTAATGGACAATGCCAGATATCACTCAAGATTGAGTGAAAATGTTCCGAATACCTCTACAAAAAATGAGGACATCATAAAGTGGTTAAAAGAAAAGAAAATAGACTTTCCAGAAAATGCTTATTAGAATATATCAAAAGATATAAAATTGGTTTGCCATACGCTGCAGACGTTCTTATTTCTAACATGGGTCATAGAGTTTTACGCCTTCCGCCATACCATTGTACTTTCAATGCGATTGAGCTAATATTGGCACAGTGTAAAGTTTTTTATAATAAAAATGTGGTAAGTGAACAAAAACATGATGAACAGGCTGTTTTAAATGTGTGGGATCAGGCAGTAAAAAATGTTACTCAAGAAAACTGGGCAAATTGCATTAAACATACCGAAAATATTATTAAGGAATACTGGAAAAAAGAACAAATATTAGATATTCAAGTACAACCTATGATAAACGTTAATGAAAATTCTTCCTCTGAATCAGATTTTGGGTCAGATGTAGTGTAGACCTTATTTGAAACTTCTAATGAAGTATTGTGTGTTATATTTACTTTGTTTTATACTTAGCTATATGAACTATTGTCGTAGTATTTTAAAATCACATCTAATGGATCATCTATAGGTATATTTTTGGAGGTTTTCTGTTTGTAGTATGCTAAAAAATAAATAAATAAAACTGTCAAGTTTAATTCGCCTTTCGTCATATTCTCTTTACAGATGACACCCTGTATATATTAATTTCACCTGAAAATTTTGATTGAATAGAACCGCCGCGATGACTCTGACGGGAATTTTTTATGCGCCTTATAAATACGAACTCTTAAAAATGTCAAGCAAAAAACTTTAAATCCCGACCTGTACTTGCACCAATTATTTAATTATATTTACACTTTCAGAAGTTACCCTTATTTAATTCTTGAGCAAGAGCAAGACAAGAAATGAAACCACGTGTATCTACAAACTTAGGGGCGGGGCTGCAATCGTTCTCTGCTCGAATAGGCGCGAGAAAAGGTGAGATATGCATTTCTCTTCGTCTGGCATTTTATTGCCGACAGTATCATCTTAATTAAACTTTACAAAATAAACAAATTGTCAACGGTGCAGAGGTAGTCGAACCAATGAAAAGCCAGAGAACTTGCAAACCTCCCAAATAAATAAACAACCATCGTCTAAAGCGTCCCATAAATTTTAAAATACCAAAATATTACTAATAACTTTACACGTCACTGTACCTTTTGTAATCCTTTAACTGTAGGAATAGATTAAGAAACAATGGAAATTTTGATAATCAACATCCGAATGCTTGAAATCCGAAATCACAAAATTCCACCAAGCAAAATTTTAATAATTACGCACAAACCCCTGGAAGACAAAATTATAACCAAAATCAAAATGTTACACATAGAAGCTTATAAAAACAATAAAACCCTAACCCTAAAATCTGTAATTACTGCAAAAATATAGGGCATTTAATTCATGAATGTAGGAAATGGCAACTGGCTAAAACGCTAAGTTCGTAGGGCCAAAAACTAGAGGAAAAAAAGAAGGAAACGTCAATATAATAATTTAAAGTGTAATAATAAAGATTCTGATAATTCTACTAACAATAGTCATACCCAGGATAACAGTCGAAGCACCAGCCAGGACAACAATAACTCGTTAAACTCCAGAGTTCCTCGCCGAGAACAGGCCGCCCCGAGGAACGTAATCGTGTACAGGCCAAATTTCACTAATAAATTTGCTTATGTCTATCTCGATACACCACAACTAAAAAAATCTTGTAGATTTTTAGTAGACACAGGTGTTACAAGGATTGTCAAATATCTCTAAAAGGCACTTCGACCTGATCAATCCATCTAAAACTCTTTCATACTCCTATTTCACTCTACAAATTCTCGGAAATCAACCGTATGCTTTTCACGCTGTCTCTGATGAGTATTCAATTCCATTTGAAAGCATTCTGGGTAATGATTTACTAAAAAAAATTTCTGCCAATATCAACTATAAATCTGATTGTCTTTCTATAAATAATCCGAATTTACCCATTTACCATATTGCAAACCCCGTTCCAACAGAAAACCCAGGTCCTAACGAGCCTAGTAATAATTTCTCACTCGAATCTGAAATAAACAACACAGGCCCACAAAAAATAAAGTTGTGTGCGCCGGGGTACTAACCATACCTATTCCTTGTATTTTGAGCAGCTGAACATGAATCTGACCTTAGTTTTTCCCCAGGACGTCAGGTTTTTTTTAACAGCAAATAAATATATAAATATTACGATTCAACAGACTTTTTTTGCTGTTAAAAAAAACGGACGTGTTGGGGGAAAACTAAGATCAGATTCGTATTCAGCAGCTCAAAATACAAGGGTAGTACCCCTGCGCAGACCACTTTTGTTGCTACTGTGCCACACTCAGTGTGGCACAATCCCACACAAAAAAAGTCATCTGCGCGGGGGTACTGACCACACCTATCCCTTGTATTTTGAGCCGCTGAACACGAATCTGATCTTAGTTTTTCCCCAGCACGTCAGGTTTTTCTTTTAACAGCAAATAAATATATAAATATTAGACTTTTTTGCTTAAAAAAAACCTGACGTATAGGGGAAAAATTAAGGTCAGATTCGTGTTCAGCGGGTCAAAATACAAGGGATAGATATGGTCAATACCCCGGCGCAGACAATTTTTCTTTTTTGTGGGCCTGTGTAATTAACCCTCCAAGGTGTGAAAAAATTACAAAGTCAATATCACTAACACCCCAGATAGCAGAGGTAATACACCTTATATTACCTAAAATGACGATACCTGATAGTGTATTTTTGTGATAAAGTTTACTCTCAATAAATTTTAATAATAATAAAGCCTTAACTTCCATTCTCAATACTAGTGAAAAAAATGTCAAAATATCTAAAATCCATTTAAAAATAGAAGAAATTAACGTAAGTAATAGCCAAAATATTAATTCAATTAATTACACAGAATCAGACAATTACGATTCTAATCGCCTTCAGATTATCTTAGATTGTTTAAGGACAGAACATTTAAGTAACGAAGAAAGAGACTCTTTAATTCAAATCTGCCACGATTATAATCACATTTTTTACTTACTTGTGCCAACGTTATCATGCACAAGATTCCTACTACTTCTAACACCTCTGTAAATGTCAAAAAGTATTGATATCCTGAAGTTCATAAAGCCGAAGTCGAAAAACAAATTTATTTAATACTAGACCAAGATCTAATCCAACATTCTACTTCTCCATGGAACTCTCCTGTTTGGGTGGTCCCCAAAGAAGCCCCTCAGGTGCAAAAAAAATGGCGTTTAGTCATCGATTACCGTAACTAAATGACATTAGAGTAGGTGATTCTCACCCTCTACCAAATACTACTGAAATTTTAAATGAATTATGTCATTCCAAGTATGTCTCTATTCCACACCTCACCAGGTAAAAATGAATCCTGCCGTTGCAGAAAAAACAGGTTTCTCCGTCCCTTCAGGACATTTTGAATTTAAACGAATGCCAGTTGGGCTTCGTAATGCTCCTTCTACCTTTCAAAGGCTCATGAACGCTGTTCTAACGGGAATCCAAAATTACAGATGCTTTGTTTACCTTGATGACATAGTAATAAACGCCGGAGATTTTGCCACACATAAAATTCGATTGCTAGAAGTTTTTGAGCGACTTTCTAAGTTCAATTTAAAATTACAGCCAGAAAAAGGCTTTTTAAGAAAAGAAGTTATGTACTTAGGTCATTTAATAACTGAACATGGTGTAAAACCAGACCCCAACAAAATTTCAGCAGTAATCAATTATCCTGTACTCAAAAATGTCAAAGGTATCATTCCTAGGACTTGCAGGTTATTATCGTCGATTCGTTTCAAATTTTAGCAAAATTACACAACCGTTCCAAAATTATTGAAACAGAACGTTCCTTTTAATTGGTTCAGTTTGCAAAAAATTCTTCGAGTCCCTTAAAGCTATTTTAACAAAAGATCCTTTTATTCAATACTCAGATTTCGTAAAACCATTCAATCATTCCACCGATGCTAGCGACTTTGCTATAGGCGCTGTATTGTCAAAATGCGAGAACAATAACAATCTACCGATAGCTTATTCTACCTCAATAATTGGAAAAAGGTGCATTAAAGTCCATAACGACCCATTTCAATAAATGTTCTTAACAAATTGCTCCACACAACAACCTACATCGTCTATTGAAATTCAATCAATTGAATTTTCTCCAAGAATCTACTATGATCATTTAGGAATCGCAAAATTTTACTAATCTTCTTGACAACTTGTTACTTACCTACACTTAGAATCTCTCCAAAATAACATTCTTAGAAGACAGTATAAAGAAAACACAAGAATTACACTCTTCTCTTTCTATTGGTGCGTTACTTCTCTTAAAATAATTAATTGACTCCAATTTTAAAAGAAAAAAATCAAAGTTTAAAAGCCTATCAAATAAATCGAGAATAAAACGGGGCTTAATAAACGGATTAGGTTATATTTTGAAAACACTTTTTGGAACTTTAGATCAAAACGACGTTGAGTATCATAACAAGGCAACTAATCACATTAACCTAAACAACAAACATCTAGATGACCTTTTGAAAGACCAAGTTCAAATTGTTCAAAGTACTACACAAAACTTTAATTCATCCATAACAAATATAGACAGAAATAAAAAAAAAAAGTTTAAATCAATTTTCAGAAAATTTATAACTTGACCATAGGAAGCAGAGGAAAGATACTTAATTTAGATCTTAAATAAGTAATTGACGAACATTATTAACTCGTGAACTGAATAACGAATATATGCCTATCCGTAAGGGCTGTCTTACTACCAAAAACAAATCAAGTTCATCCAATTGTCATTAGTCCAAGCCAGTTTTTTATAGAATTAACAAAAATCCTTCCACATTTACCACCTTTGATCTCTTCCCATTACCTCTAGAAAATCATAATACACACGAACTATTGTTATTAGTTCATACAAATTAATATTTTTCAGAAAATGAAATAATTTTTGTTCTTAAAGTGCCACTAGTTTCGATATTTTTAATTTAATTCCCTTACCAATCTTAAATAGTGCCAACCAACACATCTTTACATTTACCTTCTTTTGATTATTTGGCATTATCAGAGCCAAGGAACACTTACAGTTCTTTAAGAAATTTAGAAACATGCAACCGCCTATCAAATAATGAGCTTATCTGCATCAACAACTCTCCTATTTTTTCTATCTATACTAAACCTTCATGCGAAACAGAATCATTATTCAAACCCAACATCGTACCAAAGAATTGCGATATACGTATTATGTAAAATGGTAAGTGAAACTTTTCAACCTCTTTTTAAACCTAATTCTTGGCTATTTGTCCTTCCTAAAGAAACCACCATAACTGTAAAGATTTTAAACCTCAGGATTACATGCTTCGGAAGACAGGTATTTTAACAATTAGTAAAGATTGTGAGCTTTATACTTTGACAACTATTCTGAAAATTAACAATCAAAACCCTTTCAAAGTGAATATAAATCCATATACATTTTTCCATTAGATCGGGAAAATTAACAAATCTTGAAGATACAATTTATGAACTCAAGGGCGAGATAAACAACCCTACAAATATTCTTCAAAATTAATATTTTGGTTAAGAATTTTTAGCCTTATTAAAACTATTAGGTCTATATTTACTCCAAAGATTGTTTAAACGTTGCAGACAACATCTCAAACAGAAACATAGTCATGAACAAAGTTGCATAACAAATTGTATCACTTTTAATTATTGCAAACATAAAAAGTTAAATCCTATAAATGAACAGCCAATATCTTTAACTTATGAAACTATAAACTTACAAGGAAAAACTGTAACAGAAGTGGCAGATATTAAAACCCCACCAAGAAGAAGAAATGGAATCGCAAATTTAAAAACTAACACATTAAAATAAATAAATTTATATGTGGTATATATATTATATACCACAATATATCATATTAATGCTTATGCATTTTTGTTTTGTTTTGTAATACTATATTCCTTAGATATATTATTTTGGATAATCAAGTTATTTATGTACTGCGTACATTTGCGATGTACCGGCTCGTGCATATATAGCTCAAATTAAAGGCCACACTGGGTATGGGTACTGTAGCAAGTGCACAATCAAAGGCCGTTGGGTATCACGGCGTATCATATTTGATGACTTAACTAATTCGCATCCCAGAACTCACGAAAATTTCGTAAATCAGGTCGATAAACGACATCATTTATAAAATTCGTTATCTCCACTATTACAAAAATATGGCTGAACCATTGATGGATGTGGGAGGATTCAGAAAATCCCCGTCATTTGTCATAGATGGTTCCCACCAACCGGATGCAATTAAATCATCCACTGTAGACATAAAAATAGAATTTGAAACACGAAAGAAGAAGTTCCCGGCACAAACTCGTGTATATGCGCTTATACTTCACGATATATATTTAAAATATAGCGTACTGGATGGTTCAGTTCAGTCTGGAATTGCCGGCGCTAAATAAAACTTTCTTTTATGATGTCATCATTAAGCAACGAATTTCCTACTTTGATTGTTGACTTTCAAAGATTTCAATATAAAGAGAATGTGTTTACAGTAAAAGAATTAGCTGTGGTGTGCTGTAACACTAACCAGCAAGCACATTTCTTTTTCAAGCCACCATGTCCTTTTTCATCACTAACCCGAGGTGAACAGAATCAATATCGATGGCTACAGAACAACTATCATGGCGGTGTAAAATGGAGTGACGGATATATTCAACTGTCAGAATTTCCGATGATACTTCTACGGCTTTGTCAAAATACAGTTAATAATTATGGATGTAATTTATCACCACAGGATGTTATAATTTTATGCAAAAGCAGATTAAAGAAAAACATTCCATCGCAGCATCTAAGATGGAATAAAATCATAGAACTAGATGACTGTTCCCCCTGCATACCTTATCTCAAATCTTTGAGTGTACCAAGATGTATGGAGCATATTCAGCCCAACAATAGTCATTGTGCTCTTGCAAAAGTTTGCTATCTTAATAAATGTATTGTAGATTTAGATATAAAATTTGAAATATCTTTAAGTATATTCATGTTTAGTATTAATAACATTTATTTTAGATATGTAGCCAAGAAATAGGGAAATAAAAAATATAATCTAGCAATGTATGTTTCATTTATTTCATTTCTATCGTCACAATAAAATAAATATAGTTCAATAATGCATTTTATACTACATCATCAATTACAATTTTACAATAGTTACGTAATTCTAATTATAAATATTCACTTCAAAATGAAAAAACAATAAGTGATTAATTACTAATTGAGTTGTCTACAGCTTCTTCATCAGATTGGTCGAGTTGATATTTTTCAATAATTACTTCCACATCCAGTGGAAGTATACAGTAACGACAAAAAAAAATTTGAAAATTTTTATTGTTCAAATAGGCTTAGAATGTCATGAAACGTCGAGATTTTAAGTTTGAGCGAAAAAATGTCTGTCTGTTGGTCTGTCTGTAACTTTTCTTGTGCGCACGATTACTCTGGAACCGTTTAAGAAAGTGACTTGAAATTTGGTACACATATGTACTTTAACGGGATCTGGAACCAGATTATGTTTTCATCTTATTCCGTCGAAGGGTTGGGGGGTAAATTGGGATAAATGGGGGGTAAATCTAGATCAAGCAGGTAAGGGTCCATAAAATTGGCATTTAGTATATAAGAGAAGCTAAGGTCTCAAAAAAATTTTTGGCAATAGCCACCCCCATTACCACCCCCACCTCATTATTTAAGGGGATGAAAAAAATTGTGATTTAATGTGTGTAGGTACAAGAACCAAAAACCTCAAAATATTTTTTTTACTTCATCCATCCACACTACCAATGTGGGATATCGTTTTATGGGTTTTTGGGGTAGACTTGGATACCTAGAAAATCTGGATGTGGAAATAGTGATTCCTTGGGCAGCGGTTTTTTTTAGGTAGATATTTTTCTATATCATATAGAAAACGTTTTAAATCTATTTGTACCATTTGCTCACAAAATTCTTCTAAATTTAAAATACCGCAGGAATATTTGCCACAGGTTAGCACCGGTATTATACATTTCAGAATCCTCCTTAAGATGTACAACTTGTGCAGCATCGAAGCAGAAATTTAGATCATAGTTTCTAGCATGCAGAGAATCCATACTTAGATCGCTCAGTTGACAAGACAGTCTATCAATGGCCGAATTAATGTCTTCCGCCCTTGTCCACCTTTGCGCCGAATATTGCATCCACATATTTGTTGTATATATAAAATTACTTACATGGGTGCTACTGATGGAAAGTAAATAAATTGGATCTAAATACTTGTAGTACAAGTCTATGGTGACACGAACCTACTACAACTAAGCCTGATTCGATATGAGCTAATGAGTGATCTAATAAAAGATTATATTTTGTAATACTTCTACCGCAACCATTCTTTCACTATACCCTATTTACTAACTAGATAATATTTTAAAACATTTACATATTTTCTGATATATTTAATCGATAAGTTTGAATTTTAATAGTGACCTCGATTTGGCACCGGCATATATGGGAGAACTCTGTCCTAAATAAATCAACGCGTATTTACCGTTAGATGAATTTATTTCATCCATAAAGACACTTACAAGTTCTGCAATACGTTTAGGTAAAAATGAGTTAAAGGTAGTATTTGTATCTTCGCCAAACAAATTTACTAAAATCGATTTATATATTAAGCATCATCATTTTCTTTATGATGTAAACTTTATTGAAATAGGTTTTAATTCTAAAACCTCCGTGTCTTCAATGATACGTTCATTAAGGGCTGATAAATCGATATTGGTATTCATATTTAAACAGTTGTGTACAGTGAAAGAATGCCAACTAATTACAAAATTTTTCTTACTTGAAATACTTAAGATCATAGCACTACTCATTTATTAACTGTAGCCGAATCAGACTAAATATGATTTTGCTCTTACAACGCACTCTCTTTTATGGCAACGTGCTGCTACGTCACAAAATATTTTATCCTTGTCAAACGTGCTTTTCGAGGTCAAGCGATGTGGCACAAGCCTAACACAAGATCGGACAGTGTCTACATCTCAGGGCCGCTTACGCCATCCAAGGTCAAGGCCATGAAGGCACAAAACATTTACGCTTGACAAACGTACCTTTTCAAGGTCAATTGATATGGTGCAAGCCGAACTCAAGAGCAGATAGCGTGTACAGCTCAAGGACACTTACGTCATCCAAGGTCAATATTGCAACGTCACATACAGTGGTGGGGACGGAGGTCCAATGTCGGCTAAGGACCTCTACTGATGAGCTTAAAGTAAAAGAGCTAATGAATCAAAAGTCAAACTTTAAGGAGAAAAAACAAATGCTTTTACTAATTTGCAATCAAGGATGTTTGGATGGGTTGAGGGGAAAAATTATACCTAAAAAATGTAAACCCGGCGAAGAAATGAATGAACAGGATTTTGCGTTATGCAAACATTGCCAAGGGTTTTTTAAGCGGCTATACTTGAGCCGACATGTGAAAAAGTGTTTTGCAAAATTCTCTGGGTCTAGAGACGTAACTCACCCTTTGACTGAATCCTACATACAGTGTGTGCGATTCAAGACCGTTATTTTGGAACGCATTGGCCAATTTTAATTTTTTTTTTTTTGAGATATAGTGCTCGATGAGCTTTATTTGACTGTTTTGAAGATTTTGTAATTTTCATATTTTCAAGGCCTACTATGCTCCTCTAAATGGGTCGAAATTTCGAGATCGACTATTAGGCAATTTTTTATTGGCAAATTGGATAGCGTATTCGATTCGCAGTTGTCTCAAATACTCTATACAAAATTTTAGCTCGATACCTCATATAGGATGTTTGTTATTCAATATCCAAATTTAAAATTTCTCACTTTTCGACTGGCCCTGTATAAAAATCGGTTAGGTTTACTAAAAAGATAAAGTAGTCATTCGACTTAAGGAACATCAGACACTAAATGAGGAAGAAAAAAGAAAAGTTATACTTTAAATAAATAGTGCTTCTATGCATTATTCGGTAAGTGCCTTAACGAAAATTTTTCAGACAAACACTTTTATTGTCTTTTATGGTATTGTATTGTATTTAGGGCCATTGGAAGAGCACCATCAACCATCACCATACAACATCAACTGATTCGGTCATTTGAGTAACAGCACATGTCAATATTTCGGCCATTTTGAGTTTATTGCAGTAATATACATTGTTCCCTACAGAAGCATCACTTCTTCGACGATGTTTCAATGATTTACACGCTCCTAAATATGTCGATGTGTTGAGAAACCACACAAGTCGCTGACATGTGTTCTTTCTAAATGCAGTGTGCGAATGTCATTATTTCTCAACTATGGCGTCCACTAGTGAAAGCCAGTCTGATAGTACTCTTAATGTCGGGATAAGAAGAAAAGGAAAAGGAAGCTATATCAATGTGAGATAATAAAAATGCCAGATTAAAAGGGGAAGAGTACATTATTTATAAAGGTGCCGCTAAAAAGCAAGGAGAAACCTGCGGGTAAGTTACTGAATTTTTTAGGTTAGTAATAAGGGTTTTAAAGCAAGTACCGGTTTTGTTGGTAGGTGTAAATTAAAATGTTATGAGCGATGTGCCCAGGGTGACCGACAGGAAATTATTAACAAATTTAGACTCATTGCAACAAAAAATGAACAAAATGTGTATTTACAGGCTTTAATGGGATGTAATAATGTTAAAGTTAAAAGGCCAAGAAATTTAGGGCGACCTAAGCTGAAATCTTACTCTCTTAAATAGTTGTGAACGTCTTCTTCTGGGCGCATTACTGTTTGCAAAAAAGCTTTTATTAACATTCACACCGGCAAGAGTTAGACGTTTGACTCAGCTTCTTGTTCGTGGTAAACAACCTAACGACAAAAGAGGCAAGTGCATTTCTGGAAATGCCATTCCAGGAAATATAGTTCTCCAAATAGAAGATATTAGGAGCTTCCCCACCAAAATTTCGCATTATGGTAGCAAAGAAAAAAAATATTTGAATGAAAAGCTTAACGTAAAAATTATGTATGAATTGTTTAACATTGTTGTACATCAAAATAAAAGTTTTACTTAAAAAAGAAAGGTTTTCACTTCCATTTGGATGACCACAAGTAGAGACCTGCTGCAAATGTGAAGAATTTAATATTAAAATGAAAAGTCTTTCACTTAATGACAACGCCAAACGAGTAGCTGTTGCAGAATTGATGGTACAGAAAAAAAAGGGCAAAGAAGTTTTACAGTAAACTAAAACTTTTAACTGAATTGCCCCAAAATCCTACTAATAATGATACCGTTGCAATAACATTTGATTATATGCAAAATCTACAATTTCCCGTTATTCCAGTGCAAGACACTTTTTACTTGAGGCAGTTGACTGTTAACGTATTTGGGATAAATTTAGTTGGAAAGCAGCAAGCCAAGTTCTATGTTTACCATGAAGGTATAGCAAAAAAAAGGACCCATCGAAGTCGTGTCATTTGTTTTGGACTTCATAGAGAACGAAATTCCAGCTAGTACTAAGCACCTGCACATTTTTTCAGACAGCTGCGGCGGTCAAAATCGCAACCATACATTACTAAGGGTTCTTATGGCGTTGGTTCAGTTGAACAGATTCGAAACCGTAAATCAGTATTTTCCACAAAGAGGACATACTTTTTTACCCAATGATCGTAATTTTGACTATTAAAAGAGTAATCAGAAGATACGATAGAATCTACTCGATAATGGAATATGTTGAAACGATCGTAAATTCAACAAGGAAATCAAAATATTTTGTAAAACTCGTTAAAAGTGAAGATATTGCCGATTTTAAATCTTGATGGCCCAGGTTTTACAAAAGAAACTGCTTGTCGATTGATTCTCTTGGTAGAGGTGTGCCAAAGGAGCAAAAACTCACATTTCAGATTATAAATTACACACATTTTAGATTATCTTCCTATAAACCTGGGGTAGTTGAAACTTTTGAATTTATAGAGGTGTTTACCAGCCATAAATTTAGACTTGCCACTTCCAATTTGGTACAATTACCTGAACCTATTCAGAAACCTGCTTATCCTCTGCTTATCGTTCTTGAAGAACATCATGAATTTTATAATGAAATATTACGTTGGCCAACAACTGAAAATGATGAAGATGCTTATTTTTTTATAAAAGTTTATTTTATGACCCTCTGTTTTATATTCAGTACAGATCTTTAATAAAACTACATGCCTTTTTATTCAATGTCATAATTTATTTCAGAAACATCACATGTCGCGAGTTTTTGAAGTACTATATTTTTTCAAAATAATAATTTTAAAACAATCTAAATAGACCAAATTTTAAAGGCTTAATCTTAAAAACCGAAATTTTTAGCGATGTTTCATTCATTTCCTGTAAAATAAGTCAGAACTGACGTGCTGTTTCTCAAGTGACCAATTCAACTGCAGAAAAACTTTTCTGGCGTCGATTACAATATATCCGGGCCGGATACTAAACGTCCAGCAAACGCTCTTGAATCCGCCCCCCTTTGTTGTAGACGGGACAGAAAGTATTCCCATATCTACAATTAAAAATAAATTAAAGGGAAAGCACGAAAATAATGTTGGTCGTCGCCGCGATGTTTCAGATGCTGAAGAGATTGATTGCCTTTGAACGACATCTTTTTACGCTGTCCGACTATGGATTTCCTATGGTTAAATCCGATTTTCGTATGGCAATTAAAAGCTACCTAGACAAACAAGGGCGCGAAAGTGCCTTTATTTAAAGATAATATGCCTGATTATGAATGGAAACGATTGTTTCTTAAAAGACATCGTAACTTATCAGTTCGTATAAGTTCAAACATTAAAAAAGTTAGAGCACAGGTTGGAGCTGCAGAGATTAACAGCTACATGGAAAATCTGTGTTGCTATAAAGAGTATTCACCATGTCGAATTTAGAATTAAGAAATTAGCAATTTCAGCAAAAGCCCAATATCAGTCGTGTCCTGTGGAAGTGTAAATGGAAAATGTCTAGCATCCTATGTTGTCTACAAAGCTGAGCATATCTAGTCAACATAGATGGAAAATAGCCCCGAGCATGCGCATTATAACCGCTCAAAGAGTGGGTGGTTCGATGGAACTGCATTCGAAGATTAGTTCGAATTTCATGTCCTGCCAGAAGTCAGACATGAAAATGGACCCGTAGTTTTAATTGGAGATAGCCTTTCTTCACATATAAGTATACGTGTCTTTCAGCTTTGTGTGTTTGCCACCAAACACACACATCTCACCCAACCTCTAGCCGTCGCCTTTTTTTCACCAATGAAAAAATTATGGAGAGGAATCCTAACCAAATGGAAATGGAAAGAATCTAAAGGAGGTTCAAAGTATCCAACAATCCCCAAAGATTTATTTCCAACATTGTTAAGAAAATTGATAAACAGCTTAAATGAAAACAAAGCGCAGAACCTCATATCTGGTTTAAAAAATGTGGAATATATCCCTTAAATAAACAGATGTTAACCGCTTGCCTGAAAATCTGACAGCAGCTCGTGAACATAATATGGCCTAGTTTACACCGTGAAATAATTTGGTCTGAGCCCAGGGAACTAATGGAGTGGGGATAGATCGACTCGAATTTATTTAGTTTGCGCCTGTTTACAACACATCACGATTTATACTTGAAAATTTGTCGATTAGTTGATTAGCACCAGGAGCAAGCAAACCTAACCTATAAATGCTTCATTTGTGTAGAAAATTTTCCTAAAAAGAAAATTACATTTGCGATTTTTAATGTAATGCTAACAGTTGTTGTAAACTAAATTCAACGAAATACATAGAGAAAGTTATTAGAAATGCTTAGGAAAACACGTTTCCATTTACAAAACCAATTAACTGTCAGGTTTATACAACAAAGCATCAATTTAGTTATAAACCAAACAATAAATGAAACCATACATATACAATTATTATTATTATATTTAAAAAATTTCTTTATATATGTTGTTCTTTATGTAGGAACAACGTCTCTAACCTCACAAACTTGACATTTTCTAGATTTGTCCAATACGTCTACGTTTACACAACATTTTAGGATGGGTTCGGTATTAAACCGCGAATTATATATGGTCTGATACTCCTGCTCAAGAGAATCAGACTAAAGGCGGATCAGCTTAGTTCAGACTGTTTACATCGAACGCACTATACGTTTAATACGGAGTATGATTTGCAAAGGGTACTTAGTTCGCAGACCAAGCTTTTGGTGTAAACTAAGCCATTGTCGGCGAGGCTTTTTTGGAGGAGCTAGAAAAAAAAAGAGCATAATAAACGAAAGAAAATAGAAGTACCAGCTGGGAAAATCATCTCTGTTGCCGACCTTCAAACAGCAGACGATCCTGCCCCAGTTAAATCATAGCGTTCTAAACCCAATTTAAAAAGTAAGAAACAAATTAGTGACTCAATTTCTTGAGATGGGATCAGATAAACTGACTGAAAACATTTTTTGATCTCAAGGAGAAAAGTCAACCACCTCGAACGCCACTGCTGACTTACCAAAGATGAAACTGGCAGTAGAGGACTTTGTGATCCTTGCGTTTAATGGGAAAAAATATTTCGGTAAAATTGTTAGCATTTCTGAAGAAGGGCCAGAACTTGAATGCATGGAAAGATCTAAATTCTGGAGGTGGCCAGAGAGAAAGGACGTCAGTGTGTATGATTGGGAAGATATCATCAGTAAAATTAATCCGCCGAAGATGATTTCTAAGCGAAAGGAGTTTGCAGTTCCAGAGCTTGAAGGTAGGTCTGTTTTAGGAGAATAGTCGAGGCGTTTAAACGTGACGTTTAATCGCTCACGTCCAATCGCTTATAAATGCACCTAGTGGTTTGTTTAAGTCGTCAGTTTCGGTAATCGACTAGTCGCCAGTCATTTTTTATCCATTCGGCAAATGTGACTGCTACTGGACTTGTGATTGCACCACAGTTGCTTATGGAAGAAGCAGAAGATAATGATATTTTGCTATTATCATTAATGAATAAAGAGCGAAGGAAGGTTCATAACATATTTGTTCAAAGAAGAAAGGAAGAGTGTTTTAATACGCTGATAAAGAGGCATTTAATTGATGACGAAACTAAATTCAGAGAATACTTTAGGGTCACCAGATGTCAGTTTAATGAAGTGTTAAATCCTGTATCCGCTGACATAGAAAAAATTTCTAGTAAATGCTCTATTACCTTTGGAGCTCATTCTGCAACAGTCGCAAGCGATTAAGTAAACGCGCGCGGAGATTTTTGCCTGACAACCTATTTTTCCCCGGGGACGCGTCGTCTTGTGGCGACTTGTGTCGACTGGTCGCTTAAAACAGACCATCTCTATGATATGCGTATTAAACCTATTGATACGATTAAACGCCTCGACTATTCGCCTAAAACAGACCATACCTTAATAATTTCGTTCACCTGAATAATGTTAAAAAATAACATTTAAAAACCTTTAACCATTTTAGGCATTTGTTTATTTCATGTGATAAGTTTCTTACCAAGACATTAATAAATGTTTGAATTTTACATTTTTGTCTTATTTATATGAGATATTAATTTGTCCAATTAGTTCCAACGTATGCGCATGTACATAAAATTTGACAGCTGAGCTGATATGGTTATTGTTGTTATTGCTATCGAAGAGCTGTTTGTCGTTTTGTTTCTGGTTATGTTATTCCTAATTAATTCTGTAGATGTTTTGCTTGGAATTAATGAATTATTCATTCCATTTATTTGTTTTACCGTTGTTTTAAGACGAGGTTCTGTGATTTAACATGGCAATGTATTGCACGTATTGTGAATGTGACAAAGTGTTCAGTTCGCAAACTAATTTAAACAAACAAACCGAAGAAATGTTTATCATGTGAATTCAGCACAATTTCTTATTACAAATATATCTAAGTGGAATAATAAATGTTTGGAGAATAATTGTTATTCATCGTTTCGAAAAAATGAAGAACTGGTGATGGATGCACTTACAACAACAACACAGTTTTACTATAAAGATTGAATCCGCAGAGTTTGATTGTTTAGAAGGTATGTATTTATGTATCTTCTGAAATTATTGTAAAGCGAATCATATCTGCATAATTTTTTACATTTTTTTTTTACTCTATAGTTCCTATTAGTAGGTATAATAAGTTTAGGAACACATAAATGTGAAATGTTGATATGGTTTTGTCTTTTACAGTTTTAAAATATTTTGTACTTGTACTTATTACATTTATTTATCGTAGCTTTTAATTCTTGGAAAGAAAAGACCGAAAGTGAAGAGCAATGTTTTTATAAGTTTATTCATAAATACAAGTTTGGTTCGGAAGTAAAAATGATTTACATGTGCAATCGTAGTGGTAATGAAAAATAATATTTTGTTGCATGTAATTTTAATCATGGTATAATTTCTTATGCCATGGTTTGAATATAGGTGGTATGTAAAATAGATATAGTTCATAACATGTACCATCGGGAGCAAGAAAAACTAGAACAACAGAAGTAGTAGTAGTCCATAATCTGGCCTTTTGGAAAATCAGTATGGTAATGATGACCTGGATATTTAATGTTATTAATTTTAATTTGTCAAAAAGAATCACTTGCATAAAACTGCATTAAATCACAAACTGCATGCCCTAGTTTTACTTTCTCCCGATGGTAAAAGTACCTAAATATTTTGGTTTTTGTAGCTATCAAGATACCTACTATTTTAGCATCAATATATATTTTTTCACTCAAAAGAAAAGATTAACAAAAAGCCAAGGTAGTTGTAAAATAAACAGTTCTTGTGTAAGCCGTATAACAAGCTACACGTATTAAAACTCATTATGGTCATAGTACAACATATTCGAATCAGTAAGAACTAGAGGAAGCATTATACTCTTCGCCGATTTACTGAGCTTTTTATATAATTGTTACACATTCTATAGGATACTCTTCGCATTTTTCTTGTAAATAATGCTAGTTTTTGGACATTCTAAATTTTGTGATACCAACTTTGTTGTGAAAAAAAAATATATGAAAAAAAAATCACGATGTGAGGGATCGAACCCGGGACCCTTGGATTGCGAGACGAAACTCTTGCCGCTACACCACCATTTCTTATTACTAAAATTGTTAATGAGTGTAATATATACCATTAGAAAATTTATTGTGATTATTAGGAAACACACATTAGTAAAATGTATTAAAAAAAAAAATAGTGATAGGAAATAACATTTCGCAAGGTTTCTATTTATTACAAACCATAAAAAAATGTAAAAAATATTTTTTTAAATTTTAAATTACTAATAACTTTTTTATTTACCAATCTATTTTGTTAAAAAACAATAGGGTTCTTCCTCTAGCTAACACTAAGTTACTCTACAAATTTCAATACAATCGGATTTTTCTTTCTTGAGTTATCGTGCTTACAAGAAACGTGACGGACGGACGGACGGACAGACGGACAGACGGACATTTTGAAAGTTGTTCCGAATTCGTTCACTAACATAACGATATAAAAATTTTTTCTCTACGAGCGATATTTACTGATTTAGAAATGTGTCCATCAAATACAATATACTCTTCGTTTTTGCGAAGAGTATAATAACCGTATTCTCATTGCATCAGATCTATTTTCGGGTGTTTCCCAAGCAAAGTAAGTAAGCTTGGACTTCTAAAAAATATATCTAAGTAGATACAACTTAAAAAGAAATCTGTTTATAATCTTCTCTTTTTTAGTGTCCTTGATCATGTTAGAGAACGCATTGGAAAAAAAAAAAAAATAAAAGGGGTTGATGTCGACTAGACAGGATGTTGTCAATATAGGAAGAAGTTTTAAACTTGAAGTAAAGGATGGTGTGAGGCACAAAATTGATGCGATAAGTATCGATAAGCTATCGAGCACAAGTAAACAGCGAAATGACCAAGAGCTTAACATATTTTGTTAAGTTAGTTATCAATATAGAAGGCAATATTATTGAGGCAAACTGCGGGTGCATTGCAGGTAAAGATACTAAGAAGCTAAATGGAAATATCAACAGCTTAATCTTTCAGTGCCTCTGTAGTGTCAAAAAAAAAGGAAATCAGTAATATGTGCTATGACCCAAAACCAATAGAATACCGGAACAGTCCATCGTTCAATGACAATGAGCGAAATGCAGTGGTAAACTACACTAGCACTAAGACGCGTACATTAGCTCTAAGCGGAGCATTTACAGTTGCCTCTATTCCGGGTCTCATAAATGACCATGATTATTTGTTCAGTCCAATGTTTTCAGACTTTATGCCCTCACTGTGTATGAAACGTGTCTACAGTTTTACGTAAAATCTAAAAATGAATAAATATAGGGTGTCCATTAAAAAAAAAGTTGTAAACGTATAAACGTCAGGTTTTTTGAGACAGCATCTATATTCCAAAATATTTTTAAAATATGCAGCACCACATAACTTTAATATTTAAAACTTTTTTGTACCTATCTCTTTAAATAAATGAGGTATTGTACTTCGTCACCCTATTGCACCACCCTCTGTATGTGCATGGCAAATTTGAAGTCGATCGATAGCTCAATTTAAGTATTCGGTGCAAAAACTAGGTAAGTCCATTATTTATCAAAATTTATTTTCACGCAAAATATCTGACTTCAGTTGTGTATTTAATTTTCTGAGCAAAATCTTGTTATTTGACTCTACTTTATTTTTTTACACCTTTAAAAAAATTGTATTGCTTCTTTTTATTTCCAAATGAAATAATTCGATTTCATCAATTTATTTTTAAACTTATCGCTTCGCCCGGTCACTTCGGGGAGTATAGAGTACGTATGTATGATCACGATCATGCCATCGCATGCAAGGACGCGAGCTATTTTTAAATGCATAATCATTGATCAATATCCATATTTGTCTATAGGCTAATAATAACTTGGAAGATTATTAGGTTATTATGAGTCTATAGTAACTAGCCCACTAGTGTCTATAGTATCACGTTAGGTTATGTTATAAGCAGAGAACGTCGAGAGAAGGTAAGCGACAAAATTGTATAAAAGCAGTAATTAGATCGAAAAATTCTTCCATTATCTTAAAGATACCGGTCGTGTAAATAGCAGTAATAGTGATTAGGCCTGAAGTATATTTCAATTTTGTAAACTTTGCTTAAAGTATACTTATTTAACAAAAATGTTGAGTGTACTGTTTATTCTTACTTTTGTGTTACTCCGTAACTGTTATGCCCAAGTTCTGCCATGCACTGCAGTCGTAGATGCTGCTGTAATACAACGAGCAACAAATATTCTCCAACAGCGTGTTCCGAACAACTTCCAACTCGTCGAAGTACGGCCTGTTTCAACCCCTATAGATGGAGGGCCACTTACCGGCATACAAACAACGAATATGACACTACATGCGGTGCAATACGAAGAGCAAGAAATAGTTTTTGCGCCAGATGTCCAGAAGGCTGTGTTATAGGGCTGGTCGAAATGCAGCCCCTTCTCAACGACGAACTATATGCTGTTGAATTTATTGTTCGGTGTTTATGTAATCGACCACATCAATTTATCTGGAATCGCATTCAAGTAAATATTTTATTTATTCTAGTATATTTTTAGGGTTCCGTACGTGAAAATAAAAAAAATGGAACCCTTATAGGATCACTTTGTTGTCAGTCTGCCTGTCTGTCCGTGTGTCAAAAATTCAAGTTTCTAGTTCAGCGCAATAAGAAGATAAAAGCCTATTCTACCTTTTCGACGTATTTTCGTACTAAAATTCCCACTAATAGACTGGTTATCAAAACCTATAGGGTGACCTACAATCTTGAAATTTGGCATGTAAGTAGGTCTCATAACACAAGTAAGTAACAGAATAAATCCGAAATTCATTATCATTACGTTAAACACCTAATTTTTCTTTACTAGTGAAATATTTTTGTCGAACTCCTCTATACGTTTCCTTACATAAAGAAATAAAAAACCAGAGTGCAAACCAACAGCTATTCTCCGGACCAATGCCCCGCCGAGCGCTGGATTACGAATTACAAGTCGGGCCGCGTTAAGTACAATAACTATGTATTGCCACAAAACGCTAAAGTTTCAACTGTAATAGACACTACGAAAGACTTGTTCCTACTCAAAGAAGCTCTTGTGCTAGCCACTCCACCCACTTGCAGACTGCAGTTTCGAGCTATTGGCTCTCGTCAGTGCAATGTAGGTCTGAGATGGCTGGAAGGAACGAGGCACTTGTTCACTCTTGGTACATGACGAGATTTATAAAACCACATGCAACAAAAATGGCAGGCTCCATCTAGCGGCTGATGTCCATTAGAATCGAAACAGCAGTAGCCCTGACATGGGCACAGTTAGTAGGTATGCTTTTAGAGGGCAGAATATTTACTAGTGAAATATGTTTCCTTAAATATATAAGGAATAAAAAACTGAATAAATAATTGCAAACCAACAGCTATTCTCTAGACACTAGAAATGATGATGTTATTAATAAGTTAATAATAGCAAAAACAAAGCTATTTTATAATGAGTATGTTGTTCCAGCTTTAAAGAAATTTTTTTTTTTTTTAAAGATAATAACAAAGCTGCCAAAAATATAGTAAACTCATTTGGTTTTTGTTTTTCACGGTGACATGTTATCACGTATAACATATTGATTAAGTAAACGAAAAACGGTACCATTGACAATTTTATTTATTGACACAAACTTTTTTTCCTTCCATTATATTTTGACGAAGGTTGACAAGCATAAAACAAGCAAATATTATTCTGCTGGCTATAGGAACTAAATTAGAACTGAGAGTGCCCTTGAGGATTCTATACGTTTTTCCTAACTCAATAACTCTTTTAATAAGTATCCTATTGGATTTTTTAGAACGGTCAAGCTGTTCTGGTTTAAGCTGGCCTGCCTTTTTTTTTTTTAGAAACTCAGACATATTGAGCTTTACACCTATAGGTGCAAGAAGATCTTGAATTTGGAATCCTTTATCAGCTAACACAACGTCATTTTTTATTAATAAGTTACTTATACCACACTTCTAGAATAGTGCTCGGTCACTTATTGGACCTCCATAAGCATCAGATACAAATATTACTTCCAACACTTGACATCCCTATCAAAACTTTAACTGTATTACTGGATTTATAGTAGAGTAAGAGTAAGAATGTCGAGTAAGTTTGTTGTTGAGAAACTGGGTTTTTAGACTGGTCTATTTTTATTTCAGTGCAGTCTATTATCACAATGCTGGAGTATTTTTACTTTACCTTCATATTTTCTTCAGCAACATGTAATGGAACCCAAATTTGCAGTTCTTTGAACTGGCAAAATAAAAAGTTTATCCATGTTACAAAAATTCGACTAACTGACGTTTTACTAATATTAAATCTGAAAGCCAATTCTTTGTTAGGCATATTGCGCCTTAATTTCATTATTGTCAGGAATAATTCATTGGCCGATGACAATAAATGTGTATTTACTTTTTTGGCTGAGCCTGAGTGAAAGTATGTAAGGTGGTTTACAGCAGAGCCTAGCATAGAAAAGCCTAAAGGGGAGAGACATTAAAATATGTAAAAAATTATTTAAGACATTCGTTAGAAAACGAAAGACTAAGTAAATTAGCCCTCCTATACTTAAATAGTGACCTGTTAGATGCAACATACAACAGCATAATAAATCGGTTTGCATCTGAAAAAGCAATAAAAAAGATTTTTTAAGTCTGCACAGACAATTTTTGTTTTGTGTGTTTCGTTTTATTTAATTATATATCTCTAGAACCTAGATTTGTTTATTATTAAATATTTTTTATAATTTGTCGGCTTTTTTAGTTCTATAGTTTTTGTTGAACCGTTCTTTTCAAATTTTTTTTTGTTTGCTGTTTTTTTATGTCCGACGAATTTGCCTGCGACGCTGGCTGACGCCTTCGGCGCCATTTTGTTTAGCCACTAAGGGATGGCGTAAAAAAATCCAGTGCCTAGGGGCGCACAAGTTCATAAACCGACACTGGATAGCAGGCAAAAATAAACTATCAGAAGAAACGGTGAATAGAGTTACTCCGTAAATAAAAAAGTTTCCAACCTACATCTTCTATTATGCGAGAACAGCAACCGAAGCGAAATTTTTAGATCCAGATTTAACTCTTGGGAAAATGTATAAAATTTATTTAGATGAAAATAAAAATTCACGTATCAGTTTCAGTGTTTATAAAAAAATTTTCTACGAAAATTTCAAATTAAGAAGAAAACCAATTTTAAAGGATACATGTGGATACATGTAATACATGTGATACACTAAATATGAAAATAAGAAATTGTTTTGACGGCGACATTAGACAACAGCTACAAAGGTCACATAATGATCAATGATCACTTAAGTGCATAAAAAGCAGACCGTGCAGCAATGAAATATGATTTTGAAAAGGCTCGAACAAGGAAACTGTAGAAGTTATTACGTTTGACATGGAAAAAGTTTTGGGGTTACCAAAACTTCCTACAAACATTATTTACTACAAAAGATAGTTATCCATCTGCAATGAAGTACTACATTCTGCGTCCACAGATACTCCATACTGTTATATTTGGAAGGATGTTATAGATGGCCAAGGGGCACAAGAAGTGGGTTCCTGCATAAAAAATTTATTGAGCTCTATTTGGCCCCTAACACAGACTTCTGCGACGGTCAAAATACAAATATCAAAATTGTGTTGATTTTAAAAGCCATACTTTCTTCACGTGTAACTTTCAAAAGTCTTTCTAAAATATCTTGACATACCTTCCTCCCAAATGACACTGACTTTGGCTAGATCAAAAAGGCTCTAAAGGGAAAACTTGTCACAGAGGTATTAAGGAAAAAATAAAATCAATTCAGAAAACTTACTATTGGCCTAACATCCAAAAAGATTGTCACAAATTACATTAATACTTGCCAAGCATGTTTATTATTGTCTAAATATTACAGACAGCCTCAAAAAATTAAAATGAGAATTACAGAAACATCTTCCAAACAATTTGAAATAATCCATATTGATACTTTCCATAATAATCAGGAGTAGGTGAAGAATGAGAGAACTAGAACCCCCCACCACACCACCCCCGCCAGTCGCAGATTGGTGGGGGTGGTATGGTGGGGGTGTTCTAGTTCTCTCATTGATAAATAAATGCCCTAATTGTGGTGGGGGGGTGTTGTAGTTCTCTCATTGATAAATAAATGCCCTTGATCAATATCCTTAGTTTTACCAACGTGACCTTGACAACAATAGCCATATGTGTAAAGCTGAAGTAAAAATTTTTAGTACATGATTCAAGTTTGTTGAGAAATTATCCTTGTTATGGAGAGGATTGAAGAAAAGAGTGATAGTAGTGACTCGGATAAGAAATCATATCAACCAATGCGTTTTCCTGTTGAGGAGATGGATCCTCAAGAATTTGAAGAAGTGTGTGAAAGTAGTGACATAAACTTAGACTCAAGTACGTTGACTCAAAATATGAAAACGGGTATTGAGACACTTGCAAATTTTTGGTTTGACAGCACTTGGACGGCTACAGAAAATGTGCTTAAAGTTGGTTCGGTCGATATAGGCGCATTACATGTGTGTATGATGTTTGATGTTCTACGAGGCGTAAATTTAGAACATAAGAGGAAAATGAATAATGCTAAACAGTTACTGATTAAAATTTTAAAACATATGATGAGTCGTGGTCAGGATATTCGTTTATCAACAGATTATGATGCGAAGTATATTTTAGGTGACGTTTTAAGAAAATGTCAATTGAATGAATTTCAGACATTACCAATAAAAAGCTACATAGAAACAATGTATCCATACAATAAAGTGAAAATGTGGAGCAGTGGGAGAATCCCTGTAGAATTATAAATTTATGATTGAGGGTTCAAGAACAACCTCACACCATCACCGTCCAACGAAACAAGTACCAATACCTCCCACCATTCTACGGCTCAACCATATTAAACATATGGGGAGTTCTAGAACGACACCCTCCCATCAAATACCTAAATAAGATAAGCTTGTGTACAGCATCTTATATAAATTGCCACTAAGGATCTTCCTCGATTCAGTTTTTCACGATGACGCAAAATAGTATTTTCGATTTACCTGGGCTCAAATTCGATTTTTTTTGGTGATTTGCCTTCAACACCTCAGAGTAAACATGACTTAGTAGTGCTCAGTAAACGAACATATAAGTTGAATAAATCTAAATGTAAATTTGTGTCAACAGGGTTATCATATGACTTGTGCTATACCCCTTGTATAATACTGTCAGGAAATAAAAATGATGTAATAGTTTTCGATGAAAACGAGTGGACCCAGTTTATTGCAAATTAAAGTATAATAACAAATTATTTATACACTAATGATAAAGTGGAACCTACACGTGCTGGAAGTTTTTCTATATACTTTGAAGAAATTTCAACATCAAGAGTGATTAAAATTTGGAAAAATAATTTATATATCTATTTGCATATATCAATCTGCAAATTGTGGGAGTTATTACCACTCGTTAAGTACCGAGTTGACATGTTAAGATCGCAGTTTGTAAGTTATTTCAAGATTGTGCAGAAAGGGTTATAACGTCAAGGAGGGAATATGTTTGACAACGCAAAGAATCTACTTCCACCGAGTGAAAATTCTAATAGTGAAAATATTTGTATGCTCATGGAATTAATGTACATTTACCCAAATATATTCGAAGCCGAGTGTACTAGCAAGGTATAAAATGAAGAAAGTGACATTTAATGAAAAACGTAATCAAATTTATTTCCTTGTAACATGGAATTTTGCCTACAACTCATCAAGGAAATGGTCTTGGATGCCATTAGCTAATGATAGAGTGCGTTTCCAGAGAAAAATAGCATTAATTTCAAAAATTATCACACCCATTTTAGATAGTAATCATAGATGTAATGTGTATAATGAAAGATTTGCTAATGAGATGTAAACAATTATTGATATTTTTCTGTGTGGAACTGGTATATAAATAAAAAAGTTTATGCTTAAAATTTGTTTTTATTAAAAATTAAATATCAAACTTTATCCTTATACAATTTGGTCATTTGAAATCCACGAATTATATCTCTTGTCCAATCCCAACCATTTAACATAAAGTTTATTCCTCTTTCTTCTTAGAACCTTTTCCACAAGATATATGTCAGGATACTTTACTCTCTGAATTTCTTGTTCATAAAAACCACCTTTAATTTCATCACCGTCTTGATCTTCTAATAAGTATGTTCTAGGATTACTTTGGTGAACTTCCCTGATTTTAAAAATTTCATTTGACCAATTAGGTGTATAGCCTCTTGAAAAAGCCTCACGATATTTACTTATCCTCACATGATCATTGACTTTGAATTTTTGTTTCCTTGGATCGATTGTCTTTAAGTTGCTATAAATAAATCGCAGTAAATATTTTTCATGTTTTCTTTTAACATCCTTTGGTTTCATCCCTATGGTTTTGTGATTAGTGTCATTGTATTTCGCTACAATATCCGGTAAAATGTTTGTAATTTCCTTGTAAACTAAATTGTTTCCACATTTTATTTTTTAATGTTCTGTTCGCTCTTTCTGCAACACTTGCTTTGAAATTTGAATATGTGTTATAATGATTAGTTTTCCTCTCATTCATTAATTTGTTGAATTCTTTATTGAAAAATTCTTTACCCATATCCGTTTGCAAATTTGTAGGTTGTACTTTAACCTGTGACAATATATTTTTCATTGCTTGGGCAATCACTTTCATAGTTTTATTCTTTATTGGTTCGCACCAAACAAACTTTGAGAATACATTAATTACTACTAAGATGTATTTATAACCCTTATTTATTCTCGCGTATGGACGCATTTGTATAAAATCTGCTTGATAAAGGTCACTGAGACCTTTAACAATTACTCTTCGTCTTCTAAAATATTTTCTAGCTGGTTTATGGACTTCGTTTACTATTTGTTCTTTAACATTAGTCATTTTTAGTTACTGGACACTGTAGCACAATTTGAACGTACAAAGATGGGTGGTTCCTCGGTACTAGGAAAGTAAACTCATCGCCTTTATTTATGACTTTCCCTATAAGTTTACCTGTTGTAAGGATGGTGGTACCCACAAAAATTGTTGAATCAATGGGCGAAATCTCGATATTTTCAATTTTGTCAGATATAGGGAATTTGTATTCAGTTGCAGCGTTTTCTAGTGTATAACGTAATACACTTTGAGATTTTTCATGATGACCGCGAATATTTATAATACATTTACTATGATGTGAAGATGGTTCACAAATGTAAAATGGTGATGATATTGGTGATTATGTTAAAACAGGTGAATAGTTGGATTGTGGCGATGGATACGTTGACCTATTTCGCAACATATGCCTTCCAAACTTATCGATAGGCATTGTTAAAGCTTCAATGCTGCACACTAAATGACAGTACAATTTTTTTACATACTATTTATCTTATTATTTCACCCACCCCCAATTCCTCTATTATAGAAAGTATTTCATTATTATGTCTAGTGTTCCCCGCTAATTGCGATGCTGTAAGCAATTTTAACCGATCTACAATTTCATTATAGTCATCAAAATAAGCATTTTGATGACTATAATGAAATTTTTTTGTTATTAAGTTCCATCATTTTCAGGTTTCCACCTTTTTTCACTTGACTTCTAGTTTTGATCAATTGTGACGAAGGTAGTGAACTAAATCTCGACCTTGGTAACATAGCTGGTAAAGCTGAGGGCTGTTTTTTTTTAAGTAGTTTTTTCAGCCGTCTTCTCTTGTGCAATCGAGTACAAATTCGTAACTCGTGGTTTTATAATATCGATAAATTTAGATGCGCGTGACACAGATAGACCCTTTTCAAGATTGTAACCTCAGTACTGAGCATTAGTCCTCTTAATAATATCAATATCTGCATCCACATCCGCTGTTCGATATCCTATAGGATGCTTTTTAAACATTAATTCATATAATCCAGATGTACCCTTGTATTTAAATTCATCATTAATGAAGAATTCGGCTCCATCAAAATCAACTGTAGAATCACCAATTGCGTATTTTTTTGTAAACGGGTCGAAGTAAACACCAAAGGTATCATCAAACACATTTTTAACATCTTCAATTTTATCTTGTATATACGCTCGTGGTAGTGGTTTTTTGAATTGTTCTAAATAAAGCTCCTGTTCTGTCAATGTCGTTGTATCTGTTATTGGTGTTGGAAATGTTTCATCAAAATAGCTTTCACCGAATTCATGCCTTGATGTTGCTGGATTATACTGAAATGTTTCATCTTCTAAATTGATTGGCGCCGTTGTATGATAGTATTCTAAAGGTTGTTGATTTCTTGGTTTAAAGCTAAAACTTTGACGGCTCAATTCATCTTTAAATTCTCTTTTCAAATCATATTTTGGAAGAATATTATTTTCAGTTTTACTGAGACTTGATACCAATTCTTTAAGTGATTGAGTTATGGGTTTATAAGTTTTCTCTAATCGTGACTGCGATTTGACAATATCACTTCTCAAGCTTTTATATTTCGCTCTTAACGCCTTCCTGGCCTTTAACAGCTGCACCGTTACTCGATTATCCATGTTTACTGACCATATATCTAGTGCATTCACTTTATATATGTGAAAATTTGTCGAATCCTTTACGATACCTGCCAGAATTTATAGCACAATCTTTATCAATCACAACAAAGCCATATTTATCTTTCCAGCAAAATGCGCATACTTTGAAATTTTGAAAACTCTTATCAACATTCACGTGATCATCAAAAATATGTTTCAGGTCAGTCATATCTTGTTGGAATATAACAATAAGATGAATTGGAATTGATGAGTAAGTTTGACATAAATAGAAACAATCGGTATTTTTATGCCGTCCAAAACAGAAGTAGCTTTTAATGATATTTTGATTGCATGATACTAAATCATCCAATATTATCACAGAATTTGGCTTAATATCTTCAGGAGGTATAACAGTGTCCCCATCA
Source organism: Rutpela maculata (assembly GCA_936432065.2). NCBI lineage: Eukaryota > Metazoa > Arthropoda > Insecta > Coleoptera > Cerambycidae > Rutpela > Rutpela maculata. The sequence goes on from OW386292.2 coordinate 86,399,619, forward strand.
TCGTATTTGTAATACCCCATTTCTTTTACAGTGTTCATTAACTTTCTGAGGTATTCATATTTGGGTTGATACAGAGATTTAGAATATATATAAATGTTTTCAAATCGTAAACCATTGGGATGTTCTAATAAACTAAGCATTACATTTGTTTTTCCACAACCTGAACTTCCCACCAACAACCTCCGTTTCGATTGCCCTCCAAATAAAATACCATGTTCTGGAAACGTTTCAGTCAATGAAACATCATCATGATCTTCTACAGATAAAAGAGTTTTTTGTTGCTGAATAAACATTTTAGCGATCATATATATTGGACCTTGACTTTACTATAAAAACAGAAGCACATTATAATAAGGACTATAGTGAACTGAACCGTACTCGATTCCTGAATCTATATAAAGGGTTTAAAACAGAGATCATATTTTTATTTGTTTCACATTTTAGATATAATGGATAGATATAAAAGTTCTGTTCACACTAGTAATCACATCTCTAAGAGGAGTGGACGTGCTTTGCTAAATAAAATAATCGATAAACTTCCAATAGAGTTACCTTTACCTGGATATAATTATTGTGGCCCTGGAACTAAACTTGCCAAGCGATTACAAAGAGGTGATAAAGGTGTTAACCGGCTATATGAGGTGTGTAGACAACACTATATAGCATATTCTAAATTTCAAGACGTTGAGAGAAGAAATTAAGCAGATAAGACATTAGCTGAGACTACATTGAAACTTGTAAAAGCGGCTGATTCTGGGACTGGCGAAAAGCTTGCGGCATTAGGTGTTGGTGGAGTAATGAAAATAAAGAATGAGGGTTTAAAAGTCAGAAAGAAATCTGTGACAAAGAAAAAAGGAGGTAAAATAAATTTAAAAGTTGCTGTAAAAAGAAAATCCCTCCCAAAAAGACGTAGTCGAAAAGTTAAGTTATTCCAGTCTCCGAAAAAATAGGGGGTTTTCTTCCATTCCTATTACCTCTCTTGGGAGCATTGGGAGCTGTAGGAGGAGGTGCAGCTGGTATCGCAAAGGCGGTTAACGTTGCTAAAACAAATCGTGAACAATTAGCTGAGCAAAAGAGGCATGATTTAGCTATGGAAGCGTCTAACAAAGAGAAGGGGTTATATCTGGGCCCTTATAAACACATTGACGCATAAGCCTGCCACAGCCGTCATGTCTCTAGGGACAGACCTGCTGCAACCGCCAAAAAATAAATGGTCTAATGGGACAGGCCTGTCGCAGCCGGCTCATTTTCAATTATTAGTATTGAAAGTATACTTTTGGTGTCCCACCAGAGATAATAATAAATAGTTGCCTATATTAAGAATTTTACTTCAATTGATTTACAATGGTGTATAGTAGTGAGATCAGCTGTTCAGATGTGAAGTGTTTACATGTTTATTACATAAAAGTGTTTTCTTATTACGGAAATTGTTAGGAGTATGGAATTTTGAGTAATAATAGCAGTTTTAGTGTGATAAGATAAATGAACTATTAGATATACAGTGTGTTTGCTATTTTGTTTCGGCATATTTGTTTCAATGAATCCAGAAGAGGAAGCACGCCTTTTGAGGCTTTATGAGGATGCTCCTTCTGATATGGAATCTGAAGATGCTTTTACCACCGATGAAGATGAAAATTACCATCCAGAAGATGAAGAAATAGATTCATCTGACAGCGATATTGAACCGGAAGTAAGTCTAACATTTAGTATTTTATTTTAAGATTCCTAACATTAGTTTTCAGTTTCAACAAATTTTCATTGAACAAGAAGATATTTCTATACAACTCGATGCAAATCCAGATTTAAGTGAAAACCAGAATGAGCATACTTCTACCGTTTTTCCACAAGAAGGAGTCAAGTTATTTGGAGATACGAGCTCATCACCTATCGATATTTTCAGTCAGCTTTGGAATGAAGACATCATGAACTTGTTAGTTCAATCCACGGACAATTATGGAAAGGCCCTAACTAATCAATTACGCCCCAAAACTAGAAATTCAAGAAGTATGTCCTTTAAAGAAACATCCGCAGAAGAAATAAAATTTTTTATTGGATTATGTTTATTGCAAGGACAAATCAAAGTCTCCAATATCAGAAAACTTTTCAGTTTTGCCCCTCTGAACTACAATCCCATTTTTTCTTCTATAATGAGTGGTAGTCGCTTTGAGCAACTGTTGCGCTGTTTTTCTGTGCATAGTTGTAATCAAATACTTGAGGATAATGATCGACATTCAAAGATCAGAGCTTTGTTGAATACATGTCTTCGAAACTTTCAAGAAGTTTATATACCGGGCAAAGAATTGGCTTTGGACGAATCTTTACTACTATTTCGTGGGCGGCTTTCTTTTCGAACTTATATGAAAAATAAAAAAACCAAATATGGTATAAAATTTTACGAGCTTTGTTCGTATGATGGATATGTATTGAATATTGATATTTATAAAGGTCAAGGGGAAGATGGACCAGATGAAAACATGTCAAAAATTGACACTCTCGTTATGAAACTACTTCAGCCATACGTGAATAAGGGATATCACTTATTCATGGACAATTATTATAACAGTGTAACTCTTGCAAATAGACTGTTACAGTGTAAAATCCATGTTACAGGTACCCTACGATCTGATAGAAAGCGAAATCCTAAACACCTTGTAAAGAAAAAGCTAAAGAAGGGAGAGCACGTCTGAAAACGCCATGGAAAAATGTACGTGTCTAAGTGGAAGGACAAAAGGGATGTTGTTGCACTTACAACAACCCATCACCCTGCTTTATCTGAAGCAAGAAATCGTCATGGTCAAATAAAAATAAAGCCAGTCGAAATAATTGAATACAATAAGTTTATGTCGGGGATAGACCGATCAGACCAAATGATATCATACTACTCCTGTCCCAGGAAAACAGTTTTTTGGTACAAGAAAATAATCTTCCACCTACTAGATATAACTGTTTGGAATTCATTTTTTTTTGTACAAGAAGCTTACAAACAAAAATAAATTGCGATTAAATCACTTTTAGAAATAGACAAAAACGTTAAAGATGCTCGTTTCCTTATACATTTTAGGCCAATACACTGTGGAAGTGAAAATTCAAGACCTCAACCAGCTGCTCAAATCGTTTCCCAACATTTTCAAGAACTAATACCACGCCCAGACAATTATAGTAGAAAGTTTTACTATCTACGCTGTAAACAGTGTTTACAGGACAAGAAAAGAACAGAAACTCATTGGAGATGTAAGACCTGTCAAGACAAACAGCCCCTATGTGCTGGTCCATGCTTTGAAAAGTGGCATACAGAAAGAAACTGAAGTACTCTTTGTTATTTAAAATTATTCTTAAGAGTTCAATAAATAATAAAATAGATTTTACGTATAATTTTATTTGACGGTTGTAACCGTCATGTCCCCTTAGACACAATATGTCTGTTTGGTAGGACAATAACGGCTACAACCGTCATGGCTTTTCTTATATTGAATTCCTGTTAATGAACAGGTTACTCATCCCTGAAAATATGGATGCCAAATATTCTATAATAAATTATATTTTGATGTGTGTTGTTTTGATGTGTGAGGTGTCCGTCAATGTGTAAAAAAGGTTTCGGATTATACTTGAAACCCTATCAAAAAAACTTCCAATAAAGCTATCTCGTCGACCGTTAACTAATGTAGACTTACTAAAATACTCGAAAATTCTTAAAATCCCTAATTTTCGAGGAGTTTTCATGAGACAAACTTCCAAAACATATAAATAAAAAATGAATCTGGTATTGTGAATCTAGATATCGACGCTGGGGATGGAACTCACTGGATAGCATATACAAAAAAAAATAACGATGTGAAATATTTTGATAGTTGCGGAAATTTGAGACCTCCAGAAGAGTTAATAAATTATTTTCATAATGATGGTAGCTTCAACAAAATCAAATATAATTATAATTCATTACAAAGTTATAATTTATATCTGTGTGGACACATATGTCTAGCATTTTTATATAACTAATATATATAATGTATTTGGTTCATTTTGTAATAAACGCTTAACATAACACTATGTCTTTCACTTTCGCTCTAAGCGATGCGCCCTCTATATTAAGCTACATTTTCAACCCCCCTATTTATTTAGAGGATGATGTAGATTATGAAATTGGACTGACAAATTTTGACACCTACAATATTATTCCAAACATTAATAATAGCAACAATACTTTTGTTTAGGGGGAAAATGATGAATATGTTATCAAAATTCCTGAAGGTTGCTATGAAATCGGTGATATCATAAGATATTTGGAGGATCAGACAATTAAGGTAGATGAAGAAGCTATGATCACGATTACTGCTGATATTAATACTTCTAAAGTAAATATCCATTCAAATAGAAAAATCAATTTCACTGTAGAAAATTCAATAGGACCACTACTAGGATTCGCGGAGAGACAGTTGACTCCTAATCAGTATAATACTTCCGATTATACAGTAAAAATTCCAAGGTGAATAATATATGCATCGATTGTAGCATCGCAATAGGATCATTCTTTAATGGGCACCCTGTACACGTTATTCATCAGTTTTTTCCGACAGTACCAGTTGGGTATAAAATAGTGGAATCACCTTTAAACATTATTTACTTTCCGGTTAGCGTTAAGACTATTAACAACATCACAATCAAAATAGTTGATCAAGGTGGGGGGCTTGACAATTTTCGGGGAGAAACTATAACCGTTAGATTACATCTTAAAAAAGTAATCGGTTAATAAAATGGTGTTAAGATTCCATTCTACATCATACCACAGTAGACGTCAACCATACTATAAAAGGGTTACTAAGAAGAAAATTGGCAATTCTAAGAATAGTGTCAATAGATTAACATCGGAAAATAAAAAGTTTATAGAATCCCTAGGATTTGAGGTCTTAGTATAATGGAATTACTCAATATCACCGGTGAACCTTTCAATGACAACTCTATTGAAGATTATCAATTTCACACATATCAGCCAAATATATCAGTTTAAGTTTAGATTATAACGATGAAACAAGAATTCTCATCCAGGATTTAGATGCCTACACTGCACCATGCAATAGTTACCTATATATCGAAGGAAAGCTCACACAAGAAGATGGGTCTGCAACTACTAAATTGGAGTTTATTAACAACGCGATTTCTTTCATATTTCGAGAAATTAGATATGAAATGAGGTGGGTGAAGTTAGCAACGCGCCCCAGCAACGGCAACGATCAGCAACGGAAATAAGTTTTGAGGAAATATTCGAATTATCATTAGAAAAACGTGAATTTAGTACCTATTTATAATGGATATATACATATCTTCCTATATATTACCACCCTCGACCTCTATATGGTAATAGTCACTGTAACTGCAAAAAAAATTACCACAACCGAAAACATAGAAAATTTTTAAAAATTATTTTCTCGAACAGCGTGCTTTGCCAGTGTTCAAATATACGTCCATATCATATTATATACTACCACCTACGACCTCTATATGGTGAGAGGTATTGTGACAGCGGAATAAAATTACTGCAGCCGATAACATGAAAAATTAAAAAAAAATATTTTCTCGAACAGCGTGCTTTGCCAGTTTTCAAATATACGTCCATATCATCGCATATACGACCATCTACGACCCCCATATGGTGAGAGGCATTGTGACAGCGGAATAAAATTACTACAGTCGATAACATGAAAAATAAAAAAAATTATTTTCTCGAACAGCGTGCTTTGCCAGTGTTCAAATGTACGTTCATATCATCGTATATACTACCACCTACGACCCCCATATGGTGAGAGGCATTGTGACAGCGGAATAAAATTACTATAGCTGAAAACATGAAAAAACCGTTGCTGGCAACGGTTTCGGTGCCGGCGCCTTCACCATCGTATTAAATAAATAAAACATTCCATATTTTGGACATCGAGCTTTGCCGATGCTCAAAGATACATACATATCTTCCTGTATATTACCACTTTCGACCCCCTATATGGTGAGAGTCATTGTAACTGCGAAAAAAAATTATTACTGCCGAAAATATGAAAAATTTTAAAAAATTATTTTTTCGAACAGCGTGCTTTGCCAGTGTTCAAATATACGTTCATATCATCGTATATACTACCACCTGCGACTCCTATATGGTGAGAGGCATTGTGACAGCGGAATAGAATTACTACAGCCGATTACATGAAAAATAAAAAAAAATATTTTCTCGAACAGCGTGCTTTGCCAGTGTTCAAATATACGTTCATATCATCGTATATACTACATCCTGCGACCCCTATATGGTGAGAGGCATTGTGACATCGGAATAAAATTACTACAGCCGATAACATGAAAAATTTAAAAAAAATATTTTCTCGAACAGCGTGCTTTGCCAGTGTTCAAATATACGTTCATAGCATCGTATATACTACCACCTACGACCTCTATATGGTGAGAGGCATTGTGACAGCGGAATAAAATTACTACAGCCGATAACATGAAAAATTAAAAAAAAATTATTTTCTCGAACAGCGTGCTTTGCCAGTGTTCAAATATACGTTCATATCATCGTATGTACTACTACCTGTGACCTTTATATGGTGAGAGGCATTGTGTCAGCGGAATAAAATTATTACAGCCGATAACATGAAAAATTAAAAAAAAAATTATTTTCTCGAACAGCGTGCTTTGTCAGTATTTAAATATACGTCCATGTCATCGTATATACTACCATCTACGACCCCCATATGGTGGGAGGCATTGTGACAGCGGAATAAAATTACTACAGCCGATAACATGAAAAATTAAAAAAATATATTTTCTCGAACAGCGTGCTTTGCCAGTTTTCAAATATACGTCCATATCATCGTATATACTACCACCTACGACCCCCATATGGTGAGAGGCATTGTGACAGCGGAATAAAATTACTACAGCCGATAACATGAAAAATTAAAAAAATATATTTTCTCGAACAGCGTGCTTTGCCAGTGTTCAAATATACGTCCATATCATTGTATATACTACCACCTACGACCTCTATATGGTGAGAGGCATTGTGACAGCGGAATAAAATTACTACAGCCGATAACATGAAAAATTAAAAAAATATATTTTCTCGAACAGCGTGCTTTGCCAGTTTTCAAATGTACGTTCATATCATCGTATATACTACCACCTACGACCCCCCATATGGTGAGAGGCATTGTGACAGCGGAATAAAATTACTACAGCCGATAACATGAAAAATTAAAAAAATATATTTTCTCGAACAGCGTGCTTTGCCAGTTTTCAAATGTACGTTCATATCATCGTATATACTATCACCTACGACCCCCATATGGTGAGAGGCATTGTGACAGCGGAATAAAATTACTACAGCCGATAACATGAAAAATTAAAAAAAATTATTTTCTCGAACAGCGTGCTTTGCCAGTGTTCAAATGTACGTTCATATCATTGTATATACTACCACCTTCGACCCCCATATGGTGAGAGGCATTGTGACAGCGGAATAAAATTACTACAGCCGATAACATGACATGAGTGTTTTTTACTCTTCAGAAAGACAGGTGCGATTATTTTCGCAAATTTACTTATGTCAAGTAGGTTTTTCGACTTATTATTTAGAATGGCTGTAGTATTATCAGAACTTATAATGCAGATACGATCTGAAACCTGTCTCGACTTTAAAATAAGTGTGATATCTACCAAAAAATTTGATATATACATGTCGGTGACAATTTGTTGACTAGGTGTCAATAGATGGAACTCGAAACTATTGATTTTTCTTATAGGATAATCAATATTCTTATATACACTTACAGTATATTCCGACATTTCAGGAAAGACGGTATAATAGTTCGCATTCTTACAGAGATGATTATCAAATTTATTTATAAGTTTATCTTTAGTGTCAGAAATGTCATATTTATCAAATTGCGTAGAGTGGCCTGTTGACGAAACAGGTGTGGTTTCCCGGATTTCACTTATTCGCTCATCTGTAATCAAATCAAATTCTTCGTGGGGACATTCTTCTTTTATTAAAAGACTGTGCTCATTTGATGATACTGGTGAAATACTTTTTGTACTAGTATCATCATGCCTAAGTGATTTTTTATTGTCACGGGCGAATAGTAAAGGTTCAAAATAGGTATGGACCTTTTTTGTTTTTTTCTTCCACGTTTCAACAGAAATTTTACGTTTTTGTGATGCACGTTTCTTTTTAATTTCAAATGTGCATTCCCTATGGATCGCCAGTACCCTACGGCGTACTTTTCTTATAAATCTGCTTGGTTTCAAATTTGACTGACCACACAGTATATTCTTTTTCAAGTCCCCAAACCAAGATTCTATAGGAGCATTACTAAGGCGCTGAACAACATTACTTTTAGATTCTAACAGTAAACCGGACCACATGGGTAAATATGGAATATATTTTTTTAGAGCGTGCATAATAAACTTTGGATTGTAATATATATTCTTTTCCAAACCTGCTCTATCATCATTGTTTACTTTTAAACTATATTTTTCCAAAATTTTTAAAAATTTTTGGTAGAAAGGACTATGTTCATAAATGGGTATTTTTTTTTCTTATCACATGCTTCCTCACTGTTTATAATTTCTTTTAATTTTCGATCTTGTATTTGGACAGAATACAAGGATTTTATTGCCTTTGTATTATATTTTGAAAACGATATGCAACATAGATTACGGAACCAATTTCCATTTTGTCAATGTCGTTTATCATAAATGCAAATCCTAAAGCCTCTTTGTAAAATATTTTAACTTCCCGTATTGTAGTAAATTGATTTACATCATTCGCAATAATCTTCATACAACAACAACATATATGTATGAGAGTTAAATGTGGAGGCTTAGACATTTTCTTGTACACTATGTCAGAACATATATCGAGATAGCTCTTTAAGTCGACCATACAGTTCCAAAACTGCGTAATGGCATTTATCAAGGCAAAACTAAAATCAACTACCACATTTTTAAAAACTGGCCATTTTTTATTATTGTATATGCAAAAGGATTTGAAATTTGCTAACCACAAACCTATGGCACTTGCATAATGATCGCAACTAAGTTGATCTGTTATAGGCACTAACTTTTTATTTCCAGTTATTCTTATGACACACGCATAATACAGCGGCTTTTTTTTAATGTTTGGGACCTTGAAAACATTTTCCAGTTGCATCTATATGAGCAGCGGGAAGGGAAATTATTGACTGATTGTCTAAAATTTGTAATTGTTCTTTACTAAAAATATGAATAAAAAAATCACCCACACACCTTATATAAGCCCGGTTGTTCTTTTCCCATCTCATTTGCAGAATGTCAAATAGGTCATTACTGTGCCTATAATTTTGCTTAACTAATTTCAACATAAATTCAGTACATTTTAAGAAATAGAGTCAGGGAAAATTGTGTAAAACGCCTTTATTTTATTATATTCACATTTGCAGCCAAATTTTTTTTATTTATTGCCGATTATTTATGCGCGAGAAATTATTTTTTGCGAAAAATTGCGCAACTAAGCAACATTGGTTTATTTTCTGCGATTTTTTTCTCACAGTTTATATTTTGTTCGTTAAACATTTTTATATTTTATTGTTTTGTACAGTATTTTAATTTAGTTTCTTGATTTTTTTATTAATAAAATTTAAAAAGTAATTATTGAAATTGGCTTTTGGGTTATAAAAATTAATCAGGGAAAACTAAAGTTTATTAGTCAAGGAAGTCATGGAAACGTCATAGAATTTGAAGAGCTGTTTTAAGTGGCTTGAATAATCAGATTGACAAAATATCAATTTAAGGTTTAAATGTATCTATCATGTGTCTGGTGACATAATTTATTTTATAGAAACACATCGTGGCAGTGGTCGAGGCAGACGTGGCCGAGGGTGGAGAGGCCGAGGAGGCACGGCCGCGGATGGCGGCTGAAGCCCCCCCCCCCCCGCTGTCCGAAACACAAGGACCAGCAGGAGAGATCTCCGCCAGGGCCGCAGAGGACATGATAGAGGTAATGCACCTCATTGCAAACAAATATATATTGTAAAATAAAAAAAATTAAAAAAAAAAAATATTTTTTTTTTACCTTATTCCTATCCATTATTTGATCTTTAATTTCATAAACAAAATTTGACAATACAAGTAATAAGAGAGAGGGAGCATAATGCGTTTGTGGGAATAAAGGGTTTAAAAAAAGAGATACGGACTTTGGACCTTCATATTTAGCAATATAAAACTTTTTTCCATCTTACTATTTCATCAATCTATCGCACCGTGCCTCCGTGAGATCTTCAATTTTTCATTTAACTTTTTTTTCGTCAAGTTAATAATAACAAAGTTATCGTGGAAAAACGTGTTTTTGCGAATTTTAAATGCGAATTCCTCCTCCACCCCCCATGATTAAGCTGAACTAACTTGAAAACATGACAAAAGACAACGCGTATAACCGAATTGTCAAAAAAAAAAAAAAATTACAAAAAAGTTGAGTTCATTTCAAAACTAGATCCGCTCGACTATATTTGTTACTTGTGAATTTTGAATTGCTCTGTGACATCGACAAGTGCACGTCTCATGTCAATTGGAATAAACTTGAAATTAATTATGTTTAACTATGGTGCTCATTTCCTAATAGTCTATTTTAGTTTTACACTAAGTAAAATAGTTTTTTAGTTCAACATTACAAATCTCTATTTATTCTTCTATTGAAGCCTAAAATTTTATTAACATATATTTTTCGGCTTATTGAAAAAAATACAATTAACTTTCCCCCGATTAACAGCCCTACATTTTAAATGGTAGGTTCTTAAAATACATGAAGTATTAATACAGATTAGGAGATTAGAAATACCACTCAGCAGTTACAATGACTCTTACCATATAAGGGCCGAAGATGGTAATATATAGAAAGATATATGTATATTCTTTGAGCATCGGCAAAGGTCGATGTCCGAAATATGGAGTGCTTTATTTATTTAATACGATGGTGGAGGCGCCGGCACCGAAACCGTTGCCAGCAACGGTTTCTTCGTGTTTCCAGCTATAGTAATTTTATTCCGCTCTCACAATGCCTCTCATCATATGGGGGTCGTAGATGATAGTATATACGATGATATGGATGTATATTTAAATACTGGCAAAGCACGCTGTTCGAGAAAATATATTTTTTTTATTTTTCATGTTATCGGCTATAGTAATTTTATTCCGCTGTCACAATGCCTCTCGCCATATAGAGGTCACAGGTAGTAGTACATACGATGATATGAACGTATATTTGAACACTGGCAAAGCACGTTCTTCGAGAAAATATATTTTTTTAATTTTTCATGTTATCGGCTGTAGTAATTTTATTCCGCTGTCACAATGCCTCTCACCATATAGAGGTCACAGGTAGTAGTACATACGATGATATGAACGCATATTTGAACACTGGCAAAGCACGCTGTTCGAGAAAATAATTTTTTTTTAATTTTTCATGTTATCGGCTGTAGTAATTTTATTCCGCTGTCACAATGCCTCTCACCATATAGAGGCCGTAGGTGGTAGTATATACGATGATATGAACGTACATTTGAACACTGGCAAAGCACGCTGTTCGAGAAAATATATTTTTTTATTTTTCATGTAATCGGTTGTAGTAATTCTATTCCGCTGTCACAATGTCTCTCACCATATGGGGGTCGTAGATGGTAGTATATACGATGATATGGACGTATATTTGAAAACTGGCAAAGCACGCTGTTCGAGAAAATTTTTTTTTTTTATTTTTCATGTCGGCTGTAGTAATTTTATTCCGCTGTCATAATGCCTCTCACCATATGGTGGTCATAGGTGGTAGTATATACGATGATATGAACGTACATTTGAAAACTGGCAAAGCACGCTGTTCGAGAAAATATATTTTTTTAATTTTTCATGTTATCGGCTGTAGTAATTTTATTCCGCTGTCACAATGCCTCTCACCATATGGGGGTCGTAGGTGGTAGTATATACGATGATATGAACGTACATTTGAACATTGGCAAAGCACGCTGTTCGAGAAAATAATTTTTTTTTAATTTTTCATTTTATCGGCTGCAGTAATTTTATTCCGCTGTCACAATGCCTCTCACCATATGGGGGTCGTAGAGGGTAGTATATACAATGATATGGACGTATATTTGAATACTGGCAAAGCACGCTGTTCGAGAAAATAATTTTTTTTAATTTTTCATGTTATCGGCTGTAGTAATTTTATTCCGCTGTCACAATGCCTCTCACCATATGAGGGTCGTAGGTGGTAGTATATACGATGATATGAACGTACATTTGAATACTGGCAAAGCACGCTGTTCGAGAAAATATTTTTAAAAAATTTTCCATGTTATCGGCTGTAGTAATTTTATTCCGCTGTCACAATGCCTCTCACCATATGGGGGTCGTAGATGGTAGTATATACGATGATATGGACGTATATTTGAAAACTGGCAAAGCACGCTGTTCGAGAAAATAATTTTTTTTAATTTTTCATGTTATCGGCTGTAGTAATTTTATTCCGCTGTCACAATGCCTCTCACCATATGGGGGTCGTAGGTGGTAGTATATATGATGATATGAAGGTACATTTGAATACTGGCAAAGCGCACTGTTCGAGAAAATAATTTTTTTTAATTTTTCATGTTATCGGCTGTAGTAATTTTATTCCGCTGTCACAATGCCTCTCACCATATGGGGGTCGTAGATGGTAGTATATACGATGATATGGACGTATATTTGAAAACTGGCAAAGCACGCTGTTCGAGAAAATAATTTTTTTTTATTTTTCATGTTATCGGCTGTAGTAATTTTATTCCGCTGTCACAATGCCTCTCGCCATATGGGGGTCGTAGGTGGTAGTATATATGATGATATGAAGGTACATTTGAATACTGGCAAAGCACGCTGTTCGAGAAAATAAATTTTTTTAATTTTTCATGTTATCGGCTGTAGTAATTTTATTCCGCTGTCACAATGCCTCTCACCATATGGGGGTCGTAGATGGTAGTATATACGATGATATGGACGTATATTTGAAAACTGGCAAAGCACGCTGTTCGAGATATTTCGATATTTTTTAATTTTTCATGTTATCGGCTGTAGTAATTTTATTCCGCTGTCACAATGCCTCTCACCATATAGGAGTCGCAGGTGGTAGTATATACGATGATATGAACGTATATTTGAACACTGGCAAAGCACGCTGTTCGAGAAAATAATTTTTTAAAATTTTTCATATTTTCGGCTGTAATAATTTTTTTCGCAGTTACAATGACTCTCACCATATAGGAGTCGAAAGTGGTAATATAGAAGAAGATATGTATGTATCTTTGAGCATCGGCAAAATTCGATGTCCGAAATATGGAATGTTTTATTTATTTAATACGATGGTGGAGGCGCCGGCACCGAAACCGTTGCCAGCAACGGTTTTTTCATGTTTTCAGCTATAGTAATTTTATTCCGCTGTCACAATGCTTCTCACCATATGGGGGTCGTAGGTGGTAGTATATACGATGATATGAACGTACATTTGAACACTGGCAAAGCACGCTGTTCGAGAAAATAATTTTTTTTAAATTTTTCATTTTATCGGCTGCAGTAATTTTATTCCGCTGTCACAATGCCTCTCACCATATGGGGGTCGTAGAGGGTAGTATATACGATGATATGGACGTATATTTGAAAACTGGCAAAGCACGCTGTTCGAGAAAATAATTTTTTTTAATTTTTCATTTTATCGGCTGTAGTAATTTTATTCCGCTGTCACATTGCCTCTCACCATATGGGGGTCGTAGATGGTAGTATATACAATGATATGGACGTATATTTGAAAACTGGCAAAGCACGCTGTTCGAGAAAATAATTTTTTTTAATTTTTCATGTTATCGGCTGTAGTAATTTTATTCCGCTGTCACAATGCCTCTCACCATATGAGGGTCGTAGGTGGTAGTATATACGATGATATGAACGTACATTTGAATATTGGCAAAGCACGCTGTTCGAGAAATTATTTTAAAAAAATTTTCCATGTTATCGGCTGTAGTAATTTTATTCCGCTGTCACAATGCCTCTCACCATATGGGGGTCGTAGATGGTAGTATATACGATGATATGGACGTATATTTGAAAACTGGCAAAGCACGCTGTTCGAGAAAATAATTTTTTTTAATTTTTCATGTTATCGGCTGTAGTAATTTTATTCCGCTGTCACAATGCCTCTCACCATATGGGGGTCGTAGGTGGTAGTATATATGATGATATGAAGGTACATTTGAATACTGGCAAAGCACGCTGTTCGAGAAAATAATTTTGTTTAATTTTTCATGTTATCGGCTGTAGTAATTTTATTCCGCCGTCACAATGCCTCTCACCATATGGGGGTCGTAGATGGTAGTATATACGATGATATGGACGTATATTTGAAAACTGGCAAAGCACGCTGTTCGAGAAAATATATTTTTTTAATTTTTCATGTTATCGGCTGTAGTAATTTTATTCCGCTGTCACAATGCCTCTCACCATATAGGAGTCGCAGGTGGTAGTATATACGATGATATGAACGTATATTTGAACACTGGCAAAGCACGCTGTTCGAGAAAATAATTTTTTTAAATTTTTCATATTTTCGGCTGTAATAATTTTTTTCGCAATTACAATGACTCTCACCATATAGGAGTCGAAAGTGGTAATATAGAAGAAGATATGTATGTATCTTTGAGCATCGGCAAAATTCGATGTCCGAAATATGGAATGTTTTATTTATTTAATACGATGGTGGAGGCGCCGGCACCGAAACCGTTGCCAGCAACGGTTTTTTCATGTTTTCAGCTATAGTAATTTTATTCCGCTGTCACAATGCCTTTCACCATATGGGGGTCGTAGGTGGTAGTATATACGATGATATGAACGTACATTTGAACACTGGCAAAGCACGCTGTTCGAGAAAATAATTTTTTTTAATTTTTCATTTTATCGGCTGTAGTAATTTTATTCCCCTGTCACAATGCCTCTCACCATATGGGGGTCGTAGATGGTAGTATATACGATGATATGGACGTACATTTGAAAACTGGCAAACCACGCTGTTCGAGAAAATATTTTTTTTTAAGTTTTCATGTTATCGGCTGTAGTAATTTTATTCCGCTGTCACAATGCCTCTCACCATATATAGGTCGTAGGTGGTAGTATATAATATGATATGGACGTATATTTGAATACTGGCAAAGCACGCTGTTCCAGAAAATAATTTTTAAAAATTTTCCATGTTTTCGGTTGTGTTAATTTTTTTTGCAGTTACAGTGACTATTACCATATAGAGGTCGAGGGTGGTAATATATAGGAAGATATGTAAATAGGTACTAAATTTACGTTTTTCTAATGATAATTCGAATATTTCCTCAAAACTTATTTCCGTTGCTGGTCGTTGCCGTTGCTGGCAACGCGTTGCTAACTTCACAGACATTATGAAATGAATGGTATAGTGATAGATTCTGTGAGGAATGTTGGTTTAGTTTCGACTTTAAAAAGTTATCTAACTTATAATGAAAATGAACGCGTTTTCTTACAAAATGCTGGATGGTTTCCAAAAAAGAAGTTGGGTACAAAATTATAGCAGATGCAAACGGAAATTTCAATGTATGCATATCATTAAAATCATTGGTAGGATTTTCTGAAGATTTTCGAAGGCTTGTTATTAACATGAGACAGGAATTAATACTGATCCGTAATAGTAATGATATGGATAGCGTTATGAGTATAGATGACACTCAAAAACCAAAAATTACTATTACTAAATTGTTTTGGAAAGTACCACACGTTACCGTTAGCATCTCGGAGCAGCTTAGACTAAATAAAATCACCAATAGAAATGCAGATCTTCCTATAAAATTTAGAAGTTGGGAATTAATTGAATATCCTTCCTTACCTACTTCAAACCGACATACATGGCCTGTTAAGACATCTACCAAAGTTGAAACTCTTAGGCATGTAATAATAGCCTTCCAAAAAGATAGAAAAGGAAAGATTACATCTGATATGAGTAAATTTGACTGAACTGTGATCTTAAAAATGTTAGAATTTTCTTAAATTCTGAGAGGTATCCGTACAATTGACTTATATTTGGACTTTAAAAATAACAAATCTGCCACCCTCTATAATACGTTTGGTAATTTTCAAGAATCCTATTGTCAAACAGGAAATTAGTATTCAAAATTATTATTCAAAATTATTTTATAATTGGAAACATAATTCATATTTCATTAATTATAAAAATTATTTATATTTTATCAGGTTATTGTACCGAGTTCAATTAATCGTTGACTCGGCAATGGATTAATAGATTGCACGAGGAATCCGCGGTGTCGCGATTAATGGACAACTGGGTCACGGTAACGTGGGGATTCGGTGAACGCACCTCGGGGGTAACGGGCGTGCTGCAAGGGGTTTTTTGGAGATTGTGTTTTGGAGTACGAAGTGTGCAAGGGCAGGCCGATAAAATTATGTAAGTACAAACTTTGTATAATTGTTTTTGGGTGTATATAAATACACGTAATTTGTGTTACATTTTTGGGAAAAAGTGTTTTATTTCTTATTGACAAGATAGGGCTAAGCGAGTGTGCTCTACTAGTGTCACGTCCGCTACGTTTCCATAGTTAAAAGTATTTTCTGAGGCCCTAGGGTAGGGTTGGGCGTGACACTATTACCCTCGAAAAATAAATCAACCAATTTTCAACCCCGAAGAATTTAAAGAATTAGCACCAATAACTCATATTGATTGTTCGCGACAAAAAGAAGTATTACAGACTGGATCCGTAGTTATGAGAATAGAATTTGAGACGGATACCCCTACTACTGCGGATATTACAGCATATTGTCTCATACTGCATGAGAAACACTTCACTTATAATCCTCTAACTAAAATTGTTCGACAACACTGATATGTTCGTGACGCTTTCAAACTTCAACATGCGCATGACATATTTTTCGCTATTTAAAGATGTCAGTAACATAATGAGATCAGAATACATAAAAGCATTGAGAGAACATCGAAGAAAATTGAAAGACTTGAGAAAAGCTGTGGAATTATACAGTATGAAAGTTAGTGTATTAAAGAAATTGTGTAATTTAAAAATATGACTCTGATTTTCGATGTACAAGGATTTAAAATAGAAAAAAGGAAATTTATAGTTAAAGAGTTTGCAGCCTCTGATGGAGTAAAAATATGTCACTACATCTTTAAGCCACCTTTTCCATTTGAGATGCTATCACCAGATTTACAACAGCAAGCTCATTGGTTAACAAAGAATTATCACTGTATTAAATGGAGCTATGGATTTACACCATTACATCTATTCGACAAAATTATTAAGAATTTGAGTACAAATGCAGATTGTGTTTACGGAAAAGGGAGGTGAAAGGCTGACTACATCAGACAGTTCATTTCACAACCAGTTATAGAATTTGAAGAACAACCATCTTTAATTATGTCTACCACAAATTGTTTTTATCATAGTAATACTAAAAGTATTTGTCCATTATCCAATGTTTTTTATTTATATTGTTTATTTATATGAAAACTTTGTAACTTCCTAAATTTTAATAAATAAATAAAACTAAATATTGTTTTTATTATAGTTTAATAATATAATATGTGGAGTATAATATATACAGAAAATAATTTGACAATGTTTTTTCCCTACAGAATCACTTGATTCAGACTCAATACATTTGGTTATATCAACCAGTTATGGTTTGTCACAGTCGACTTCGTCACAATCGGCTTCATCACGGTCAGTTTCATCACAGTCAGTTTCATCGTCAAAATTTAGTTTGTTTAGGAGTTCAGGGTGTAAATAATTTTTTAATGTAGATGTAGAAATCCCTCTAAATTTAACGCAATTAATCCATCGACTAAACATTCCAAAGATATTTTTTCTTCAGAGAAATTTTCACATACTTTCACACCATTTTCAAAATTTTTTGCTATTTTATTACATTCTTCTTCACTATAAAAGGCACCCATTCCATAAACTGCCTCGTGTTCGGCACCAAATTGGAGATTATTAAATTTCTGCAACAAGTATCGTATTCCATTTTCTACATCAATAACCTCAACTTCCTTTACATAACACATCCACATATTGAAAAAATGTTTGATACTGTATTATTACAGCTTAATAGAATACTGGTTGTACTGAGAGTTTACTTAAGTTTTATAGTAGAAATCCCACTTAATAAAACCTCCTACCACATTAAGTTCACCTAATAGCACCTCCTACAACTTAAAATAAAACAAATAATGTATCGACAATTTTACTGAAGTATTAATTTTAGATTTAAAAATACAGTCAGTTACAATTATTCACATAGTTTATTTCAGTTTTAAAATACAGTAAGTTACATTCACATAATTTATAATTTTAACAGTTTCGAGTTTCATTATTAGTTAGTTATACATAATTACTCACATAGAGGGGTTTCATACAGTTTTCAAACAATTTCAATTTATTAAACTATTTTACATGTTTAAAGCAAAATTATTTACGTAGAATTCATCTTCATTAACACCATTCATTATTTCATCCAATTCTGTGGCTAGTTTTATTAATAAAGTTAATAATTCTTCACTTGCATTGTTTATTATCTGAATTTAACTTAATAGATCTATGACCCCAAGCTAAGGTATTCGGTAACCAGGCAATAATATAACGTTTATTATCATTCGAAGATAACGCGACATTATTTTTTAATTCTGTATGCATCGTATGTAAATGTGATATAAACACATACATTTTATGATAAATTAATCCACCTTCTTCTACAATTTATTTATAATCAACAATATTTAATTGATTTTGAATAATATTTTTTGATACCCCTTTAGCTTTTTTGTTTCACTTTCATTAAGTTTTACGCAATATGCTTTCGCCCCAGTTCCATAAAAACTTTGTATAGGAGCGCCTGCAAACTCATCTTTCATTTTCTCAACAATGGACACCGTTTTGGGTACACCATGAATATTATCATTACTATAATTTGATGTGTCGAACTAACTTAAATTGTTCTTTATATCATCATAAACATTATCAGTAAATATTTCTAAAATCAATGAATCTGTGTCGGTATAGCACAGAGTCGCATTATTACCGCATTTTTGCTTGATGAAGTCATAATAAAAATCATATATTGCTGTTTTTGATATCTCTAAAATTGAGTAACCCACGTATAATGGCTTATTATAACAAATTTTCAGTTGAGACATTTCTATAGCTACTAAATTTTCTGAGAAAACTGAACATGATTTATAATTAGGCTTACTTATGTACTCTTCAGCCCCAACACTTCCCCGAATATTTTCCCAGTGAGAAATATGTTTTATATCGACTCTATTTTCAACATTTTCCATAGTTTTTCCGAATATTGAGTTTATTACAAATTTAAAAAGATTTCTTTCAAAAGCATTTTTGGATGTATTTCGCAACGCTGTAATCAAATCAACATAGGTTTTCAACCAAGGGGACTGCGAAAATTCCAAAATTCTATGAATTTTTTGCAATTTTAAACCATGTTCTAAACATTGTTTGAGATTTCTGTAATGAATGATATAGTTAGTTTTATTACGTAGGTTTAAAATAAGTTTAGATTGTTTACTATTTGGGGGTATTAAATTTTCTGCGCAGAACGGTAAATCATTATGTGCATCATGCAAATTTTCAGGATATTCCAAATCCACTTCTAATACATACCCCTTTTCAGAATTGTTGCTTAAAAGAGAACAGTCAAAATATTTAATTTCGTTGTCGCTTCCATCTAAATCCCCCAATGGTAAACTTTGATTCATACTACAACCGTATAAATTCGTGGCGTCTAAATAAGTATATTTGACGTAGGTTTTGAAGAATTATAATTAGAAATAAATTTATTATTGGCAATGGACATTCTTTTACTACATTGACTAACATCGCCTCGTAGGCCTTTTCTAAAGGAATGAAGCATATCTATATCAGTAAGGAGCTCAAGCTCAACTCCTGTCTTATGCAACATGGCATCCCATCTTAATGATGGTGCCGTTACATATTGTGCAGGATCTAGTGTAAATTTTTCTGAACAAATTTTACGAAAGTTTTCAAAAATGTCCGCCAATAGCAATACATCAGATTTTAGGTATATATCAGAATATTCGCCCAAAGTCTGGCATTGAAAGGGTGTGCTCGACTATAATCCTCCTCGGTAACGCCATCACCACGCAATATATCAAAAAATAAATTTTGTGTAGGTAATTCAGTATTGTTCAATTTACCCATTGAATCCACATAGGAGTAAGGGAAAACTCCTTTGCGACGTATTAAATCAAATTTGGATTGATCACTGAAATATTTTTTTATCTCTGAACATTGTTCAGATTCTAGTGTTTGACTTAATTTATCTAAAGAAGCTGATAAGAAGCGAAATGAATCCAGAAATTTCAATTTTATAAATACATTTTTTTCTGCGCCTTCCTTTTTTTCGACTAAAATGTGTTTTGAAAATGATATATACTTCTCTTTATTTTGCGCTATGACATCAATTTTCTCTTGATTTAAGACCAATTTTTTAATAAACAAATGCGAATCATAATTTGTTAAATTGTGAAAGAATACTGAAATGAATTTGGGTAATTTGAACTTTAAATTACAAACGGAGTGAGCTGCTCCCCGGTAATTCCTAGTTAAGTGACAATGATCACGGACTTTGTGATTACTTTCAGTAAGAACCTTATTACAGATGTAACATGTACTACTATTGTTAAAATCCGCCAGTTGATGCTCTGAAAGAGGTAGCATCGATTTAATATTTTTCATG